>JAJTUV010001533.1:600000-1084895 GCA_021653895.1 Mastomys natalensis | reverse complement strand
GAGCAGGATGAGATGTAGGACTCTAGATTCTGGGACTGGGAAGGAGGGAAACTTTTGGCATATAAATAAATAAATAAACGTAATTTAAAAAAAAGAAATGTTAAATTGGCCTTGTCATAATTACCTATTGTTTGTCTTTGTACATGTCACATTAAGAATTAGATAAGCAAGTAGTAACAGTTTTGTCGTTGAGGAAATACGATATGTGTGTGTGTGTGTGTGGTGTGTGTGTATGTGTGTGTGTGTGTGTGTGTGTGAGAATGAGACCCATTCCCAATATTTACTGTTTGATCATAAATGCAATATTTGATTCAATCATCAATTTCATTTTTGCATAAAATAAGGAACAATTTTACAAAAATAAATCATAAATTGAGGACTCATTCTTACATAATATCTACATATGATAATAAACATAATACTTAAATAATGAAATTTCAAAGCATTCATTACATTCTTTATTTTCCATGCAGATACAACTCTGTTAAAGCCTTTTTATTCACTTTATGCACCATGCTTGTACACTGTCAACATCTACACAGATGTCATAGTGTAGAGTTGGGAATTTATTTCGAAAATTTCATGATTCTTTGAGCACTTTCCATTCTTAGAGGGCTCACAGTATTTCAGGTTGTGATAATGGCTTGGTGAGGTGTTTAAGAAAACAATATGTGTGATTCCCTATGAATAATCAAATAGGATTTTTCTTTGCCTAACATATAATCCCTACTTAGAAAATATATATTAGGGTTTATGGAATAAATTATTTATATATTATGTATTTCTCTGTTAATATTATATTACTGAGCTACTATGTGGCATGATATGATAAAATATGTTGTAGAAATATTTCTCTCAGTTACCAAATTGTATTTATGCACTTGGTGTTCAAAAAAATATAGTCCATATATATATATACATATACATATAATATATATATTATATATATATATTATATATATAATATATATATATATATATTATGTGTGTGTCTTTGTATATGTATGTGTGGCTTTGTGTGTGTGTGTGTAAATTTATATATGTCCTTACTAGGCTTAATATAATCGCAATTGAATAATGGGGAAATTCCAAATAACATGAGGACAGAAATCCTTGACAATTTCTTGGTTTCTGTTTCCTCCAACTACATCAAATTGACCCTTTGAAACACCCATCGCCTTTACCTGATCCCAAGTGCTAAGCTTTAACTGAAATTAGGTCCAAGTTTCAAGTTCTTCAGGTAGTCTAGTACCACCTGTTCATGAAGAAAAGTATAGCAACTCCTGCCTAGACATGAGAACTTTCAATTTTTGCTTTCTTTGTATAAAGCTCTTTCAATCAAAATGTTATAAGTTGTACTTGTTTGTGTTGTGTGTGTGTGTGTGTGTGTGTGTGTGATCTAAATGAAATCACCAAATAATGCATCTTAACTGGCCATTACTTTTCAAGAAACAAAGCTTCCAATACAGGAGCTGATTTTCATTTAACTGAGTTAGGGGACAAGAGGGACATCATAAATAAAACTGTAATTTCCAAACTATCCAAGATATTGCAAAGACTATAGGGTTCTCTCCCCAAACAGAAAGCAAGGCCCCACTGTTGATGACTGTACTTAGTTTTATTTTGTGTGTTTGTTTGTTTGTTTTTTGAATGCAGAATGCTGAAGGAGCATGGTGGTTGCCAGAGCAATGAGTGAGTCATGCTGATGACTGCACAAACATTGACACTGACCTGGGAGATTTCTGAATGCCTTGACAATGGAGACTGGAAGCTTTATTGGGCACATATTCCTGACCCACCTTTGCTAACCTATACACTTGATGGGACAAGCTGCCTTCCCTCAAGTTTTAGAACTTGTGGAACAATAACCAAAGAGAGACTGTTAAAATAACTCTTATATTTTTCTTAAATGTGAAAAGTTATTTGGACTCAACCATGCACCAGTATAGAAATCAATCCAATATTGGAAATAACAGTCTTCATTGAAGTCTGATTCTGGACATTTTCAGAGACATATTTGGAAGTTAGCTCAGTTATCTGTGATGTCACGTTAGCAAAAGGTAACGATAGGGCAGGATCTGGATTTCAAACCAGTGTTATGTCATGTGTTAAGTCTATTTTCATTGTCAAGTTAAAATTAATTTTGTTTCTTCTACTGAATTTAATATAATTTGCATTGGTTGTACACTTTCTAATTGTGGTAGTATGTTGAAATTGGCATATCAGTTACTGAGGTCTATAAAACCAGCTTTTTTTTTTTTTTTTATTGCCTGAGTATCACAGAATTTTGGTTTTCTGAAAAAAGTTGCAAGTACTATAAGAAGTGAGTCAGGCTTTAAAGAGAAGCAAGAGTGTAGTGGCTTGATTATTGCTGGTATAAAAGCTTTAATTACATTAAAAGCTAGCACCACTTCTTCTTCAATTGCTTTCACACAGAATTTAAGGCAGCTACTTTTGTTAATCATTTAGCAAAAAATGTTACTAATGTGTTGAATATATAAGAGGATTTAGATACACATTTGGAACAATTGATTGATGCTCTTAATCTATTCAAATTATTGGAAAAAGTTTCAGAGTTTAAGAGTAAGGGACTATCTCAAATGTCATACCAAATACCACTGGATTCATGTTAGTTCTAAAATTTAGAGTGTTAGTAATTATAGTTAGGAAAAACATTAAAGACACTTGCAGTGTATTTGACACAATTCTAAAACCACTCTGGACGTTTTAACATTGCATAGTGAGTTTACTAATTTAAAGAATGCTGCTCTGATCAGCATAGATGAGGCATATACTGCTGATAAAATTACTCCTGGCCTGAGGTCAGTATTTCTATTTTGGTCAAATTCAAGTGTGTCACATATAGCTTGATCTTGTGACACCTTTATGTCCTGAAAATATTGTAATTTTGCCCCTCGTGTTAAAGCTTGTCTTTAACAACATCATCATGTTGGCAGCTAAAGTACATGGATTGAAACTGAAAATGATCCCCCAGACATAGTTATTAAATTAAAAGTCTGGCAAGTCAAGGACATGTAAAATTCTGCACAGAGCCTTACCAACCTAAGACAGAAGTGCATTGTTTTTAATAATGTATATTCCATGATAGGCAAGTGAGGCAGTCTTGGCAGAATGACTTAAGACCAGCTCAGTCTAGTTAATGAAATAAAAGGGGAAGAGGAGGAGAGCTTTTGGGGCTGCCTGGACAGAATCTGCCATGGACCAAGGACAAGGAATTTAGCTGGTTGTCAGTAATATGAAATGGGCCAATGACAAGGAAGTGGGCTTCAGGCAGGAATGTGACATTAGACAAGAATAAAGAAGTAATTTCAGGCAAGAATGTAAATTTTAGGCTAGAAGAAGGAACTAGGCTTCAGATATTAAAATGATTTGGGGCTAGGACAGGAAAGTTAGCTCAGATATTTTGATCATCCTGATAAGCCTTTATAATCAGTGATCCTAGGAGTGTACACAGAATTTTGTGTATTGTGTTACTTGTTCTTTGACTATTTGTGTTTATTTTCTTGCTTCTTTCTTGACTATTTGCATCTATTGTATTTTTAGTTCCTCAACCTAGAACTGACCTTAATACTTGATGTAATAAATATGGTATAAAGTAAAAAAGAAGGAATGGAATGAGATATGGGTTTTCTAAGAATGGAAAATGAGGAAAAGGGGATGACATGTGAAATGTAAACAAATAAAATATCCAATAAATACAAGAAAAAAGAAATTTCATTTAAATGTACATATCAAGTCAGTGCCCACATAGAACTCACACTACTTTATTCCATGGTATTTGATAATGTACTATGTCCTTCACACATTTACTATGATTTCCATTTAAGGAATTTTATGGGAATCTGAGTGTACAAACATGTGGGTTTCTCATCTTATGCCTTGTCTTGGACTCATATCTTTTTATTGATTTATCTTTTCCTATGTCATTTTGGTAGTTTTAGAATTAATTTTAAAATAAATCTCTACTGTGGTGACTACCAGACTAAATGGTTCATGTTCTAGATTGAAAGATTCGCAGAGTGTCTGTATTTGATATGATTTAAGCAGCACAAGAGCTGAATAACTGCTTAATGATTATGCAATTAAAATCTACCTCCCCAAATAACACTGAGTTAATAATTAATAATTTCTTTGTTCTACTTTGTTTGCTATTTATTTAATTAAGCGGTCTTCTGGAACATGTTCTCCAGGGCCCTTTATGGAGCAGCTCTGCTTTTCTCCACTGCATACTTCTCAGTCATGGAATCTCTCTGTCTCTCTTCATCATAGTTCCAAGCCTGAGATCATTAAATACTGCAGGTGTAGTTTCTCCCCAGCTATTAGCTGCTGGCATATTTATTAAACAATCATAATTATCTGAGAGCAGATTCCCAGATGCTACTTGTAGATCCTGTTCTGCATTCAGTTTTGGGAACTCAAATAACATTAAAATACAGTTACACCTAGGCATGTAGTAACTCAGTGACAGTATTGATTAATATACTAATTCTATAGATAATTTTGTTTTATTTTAATATATTTAAATTTCTATATTTAAAAAAATGAACAAATGGTCAAATAAGTGCATGAATAAATACATAAATACAATAAATAAATAAATAAATAACTGAAAATATAGGCACTAGAATAATGTTTAAAAACTAAACTCTCACTTATAACAACTCAGAAAATAAAATCCAATTTTCCAGAAAGATTGACAAGATACATAAGTAAGGATAGGGCTTTTCTAGGAGTAGCTGATTAATAAATAATTCATGCCAAATAGCTCTGGATTCATGTTAGTTCTACAATTTACAGTGGTAGTCATCATAATTAAGAAGATGTTTAATGACATGTACAGTATATTTGCCATAATTCTAACAGCTTCAGGACAATTTAACTATAAATAAGTACTTTATTGTGGAAAAAATGGCGGGCAGAGGCAGCCCCCGGGCCCACACCGCAGCGGCTCGGGGGCCGCGTGGTGGAAGCGCAGTGGAGTCTCGAACTCACGAGGCAGAAGGCCCCAGGCCCACGCAGCAGCGGCCCGGGACCTGCAAGGGTGGAGGCTGCCTGGAGGCTTCCAGGCAGCAGGTCTCACATACCGGAGGAAGGTCCCAGGTTCAGTGGCTGGAGGCTTTGGCGCGGCGGCAGGACCGGCAGGCCCCAATGACACGAGGAAGTCCTTGGTTCCAAAAGGGTTTATTGTCATGGCGGATGGTAGATGGATCTGAAAGTACCCCCCCAAACTCAGGGCAGGCCTGGGTTAAGTAGGGAGGGAGAAACTGGGAGGTTCTGGGGAGGAATGGTTAATTGGCTCCACCTTCTGACTTCATTAGTATGTAAATCTCTAGGGCCTGAGGCCTGTAGCTACACCCTGTGCACTTTGGGAGGGGCTGTAATGACCTTCATGACTGAACAATGTAGGTCTATGGAGATTAGACTGCTTTTCAGGACCCTGAGTTCTGGGGACGTAGCCGAAGAACTCCTGCCGTTTCTCCCTTGGAGTCTCAGGGTTCTAGGCCCATGCCCAGCCAAGAACCAGGATACCCTTATGCAGTCCCACACTTTATGAGTTTCAAGAATGCTGATCTGCTGAGCTCTGAGCATTGACAAGGTAGATACAGTCAAAAAAATTACCCATGACTTGAGGTTGCTATTTCTATTTTGGTCAAGCTTCAAAAATGGCATATATAGCTTGATCATGCTAGCCCTTTTTGTCCTTGGAATACTTTTATTCCTGCCCATTGTGTTAAAGGTTTTCTTCAAAAACATTAACATGTTGGCAGCCATGTACATGGCTTGAAGCTGAAAATGGACCTATAGACATTATTAAATTAACAGGCTGGCAAGCCAAGGAAGGGCAAGATTCTGCACAGAGCCTTACCAAACTAAGACAGAAGTGCATTGCTTTTGATAATGCATATTCCATGTCAGGTAAGGAAGGCAGTCTTGCCAGAAAGACCTAAGACAGGCTCAGTCTTGTTAGTGAAATTAAAAAAGGGAAGAGTTGGAGAGCCCTTGGGGCTACTTGGTATGAATTTGACATGGGTCAAGGACAAGGAAATGTACTGCTTGGCAGGAATATGACATTGGCCAAGGACAAGGGTGTAGGCTTCAGGCAAGAATGTGACATTAGGCTAGAAGAGAGAAGTAATTTCAGGTAGAAATCTAAATCTTATGTTAGAACAAAGAAGTAATCTCAAGGTATGAACCTAAATATTAGGCAAGGACAAAGAAGTAATTTCAGACAGGAATCTAAATTTTAGCCAAGAACAAGGAAGCAGGCTTCAGACATGAACATTACCTTGGGCTAGACCAGGGATGTAGACTCAGATACTTTGGTCATCCTACAAGCTCTTAGAAACAGTGATCATGGGAGTGCTCACATAATTGGGTTAAATGCCTTGGTTTTCTTTGACTATTTTTCTTTATTGTCTTGCTTGTTCCTTGACAATTTGCATCTACTATATTGCTAGAGCCTCAACTTCGAACTGACGTTAATAATGCATGTAATCAACAATGGTATGAAAGCTAAAGTAGGAGAAGGGATGGGATAGGGGTTTCTAGGGAGGGAAGAGTGGAAAGGAGATGATATCTGTATGGTAAATAAAGAAAATATCCAATAAAAATAAATAAGTAAATACAAAAATTAATTAATTAATTAATTAATTAATAATTCAACTCCACAGTTTTCTGAATTTTTGAGTGTGCTTTGACATGATTACAGTTTGGTGCTTCTTTCTTTTTGTTCTTTTGTCTTATTGTTTTTTTGTTTTGTTTTGTTTTGTTTTTAAATGTTTTCAATGTGGTTTATATTTCCTGATTTTTAGGGGTTTAAATATTTTTTGGGGGGGAATAAAGAGCTTAAATTTGAGTTAATTGTGAGAAGATCTGAAGATCTTTGGGGAGCAGATTGATATAATCAAATATTTGAATTATGTATTGTTGTAAATCATAAAAAATAATAATAATATAAAATATATTTCAGTGTTTAAATATCCTGATGAAATTTTTAAAAATCATGGCAAGTAATAAAAATATGGTTAGATGTAAATATGATTTAAGAAAACCCAGACTAAATGAGAAAATCTAAAATTTCAATTCAATTTATACACAAGCAAGCTAAAATGACATTCAGTAATAAAGAGATTTTACAATACCACTGGCTAAGTGTGGTGTCTGCATCTGTTTTGATCTTCTCATGTTGTTGAGTGAAAGCATGATTTCAGTAATAAACTTGAAGTCTCAGATGGCAGCAGAGTGAGATTCTGTATCAAACAGATATAAGATTCATAACAAACAACACTTGAGTAACTATAACATTTGCAAACTTTAAACAACAATCAAAACTATATATAGATAAATATTTCATAATTCAACTTAAGTGCTGATACCTTTTGTAGAGAATAGTTATAGAATAATGAAGTGTTCCACATCCTTATTCATCAAGGTAATATAAATCAAAATGACTCTAACATTCAATATTATAGCCCTCAAAATCCCTAAGATAAAAAATTCATGTGATAGCATGTGCTGTCCAGGATGTAGAGCAAGGAGAACGGTCCTCTAATGTTCATGGAATTGCAAACATTTACAACCACTTTGAAAATCAATTTGACAGGCTGTGAGGAAATTAGGAATAGTTCTACCCTAGACCCAGCTATACCACTCCTTGGCATATACTCATATGTTGCACACACTATACCACAGGGATACTTCTCACCTACATTCATACCACCTTTGTTCATAATATCCAAAAACTGTAAACAACCTAGATGCCCCTCAGCCAAAGATCAGATAAAGAAAATATGGTACATCTTCATAATGGAGAACTATTCAACTATTAAAAAAGAAGATGTCATGTATTTTTCCAGGAAATTGATAAATCTTGAAAATAGCATCCTGAGTGGGGTAACACAAAGCCAGAAGGCCATATAGAAAATGAATAAATTTATGAGTGGATATTAGCTATAAAATGCATGACAAATATTGTACAATCCAGAGACCCAAAGAAACTGGGTAATATAGAAGTCCAAATGCAGGATGTACAGATCTCTCTCATAAATAGATAGCCATTAGAGGTAAATGGAGAGACAGAAGTGGGTAGAAGAGGAGATGATATGAGGACCAGGGATGGTGATCAGGTTTGGAATGTTGTGAGGTGAGAGGTGCAAGGAAAACAAAACTCAAAATATAATCCATGGGTATGAAAGTCAAAAGTTAATTTTCACTTCAAAAGAAAACAATATGTCATAATATTCATGTCCCAAAATGATAAGTGGTTATCTTACAGGAGGTAAAGAAAGTTATTCATAAATCCAAAGCTGAATCATAATAAAAGACATAGAATATTAAGTTTGAGAGAGTAAATTATTTAACTAAATTACATCAGAAAACAGTCACATAAATCATTTTATATTACACTTCTAGATTAAAAATATAATAGAGTGTTCCTTCTACATTTCTACTCAGTTCTTTTTCTAATGATAATGCCAGATAAGTTAAGAGAATTAATAAGGAAAATACACTGTTTTTACTGTAACCATTCATTGAAGTTCAAATCATAAAATATATATATGAAAAATTATAACCTTATAAATATAAAAATTCTAAAAAATACATAAATCGATTTTTAAATTGCCCACTTCCTTACATGCTGTGAGGACTGATGTATATGTATTTATTCATGGAGATGTGTGATAAGTGAAGCAAAACAATATGTAATTTTATCTTAATCTAGGGAGCTTATCATGAGGTAAAAGTTGAATAACCTCAGTAGTTGAGTGGTATCTTGAAGGATGTTCAAGTAGGAAGCCTAAGAACAGTCATGCTTGTGCTCCTGTTCTTTATTTCTTACTGTTAAACTCATTCAAGTGAATGTATATACATTATAAAATGTGCGGTATTCATAATATCAACTAACATATTTATAGTGATAGTGTATTGACAGTCTGATAAATGTTTGAAGAGTACTGCCACTGGATACGAAGAAAATCAATTATATTATTTTAATAACATTATTTTCAGTACTTTATTATATTTGCTTCCCACATGAACCAACATTAGGAACGTATGTTCCCTTTATCTCAGGCACTTCATGATTATTAAAACATGGTGAAGATAAACTAAACACCAGTAAAGTACCAGAGGTTTATCAATGTGAATACAAGGAGACTCTTTAAAAGACAGCAAGTGTTTGATATCCTTCAAGAAAAATGAGTGTCTCAGAAGTGGCTTATACATCCACAAGCAAAATCTGTAAAGTCTTGTGAAATCTGATCATTTGTTTTTACATACCATCAATAAAGACAAAGATCATGACTAAAAAGAATTTAATAGGCATAGTGTAGGATTTATCCATCTAGCAGAATGATACTCAACCTTCCTAATGCTTTGAGACATTAATATAGAACCCCATATTAAAGTAACTCACAACCATGAAAATATTTTTCAATACTTAATAAAAATTTTGAATCATAATGTAAGCATCTGATATGTATTATGTCAGATATGGAATTCCCTAAGTAGGGCACAAACCACAGTTTGAGAAATTCTGATCCCAGAAAACAGGAACTCTTGAGAGCTGCAATTTTAAAGAATTTAAGGATTTTTTTGTAAAGGGTCTTTTATTTAGCTCATTCACAGTCAAGGATTTATGCTGTCCATTTTTCCCTTTAGTAAAAGCTGATAATTAATAACTCAGTGCTGGAATAGTGAGGATTCTCACTATACTTGTAATATGCTATCAAGCTAATATTACAAGATGAGGAGGGAAACAGTTAAAATATAGTTTTTGTCCTCAGATGTCCCATGGCATAATTTATGCTGTAATGAAGTTTCACAAGGGTTTCACCAATACGGAGGCCTGATGTTTGAGTAGGAAAAGTAAGTGAGGGACATTTCTAAATCCTTGAGGTAAAATTGTCCAAAGATTGGTTACAAATTAAACATTGGATATCTTTCTTAATCTCTGAAGAAAGGTCATTTTAATTTTGCAGAATGATATATCAAGGATTTGATTACATGCATGTTGATAACTGTTGGAGTACCTAGAATCACAGTGTTATATCTCTCTAGGTGGCTTGTATAAGTAAAAGATAAAGATTTATGAGTGGTTTATTTTTAGCTTAAAAGAACACTGTCTTTGTCTATTTGTGCTGAAAGTACATGATGGGTTGTGATATTGGTGAAATGTCAAAATACACTGTATGTAGTTTACATACGAGATTATCCACACCTCAAACAACAAGTACAACATGAAGTTTCTTATACATCAATTACAGAACCATAGATGAAAATAGAAAAGTAACTATACCGTATAGAATAATTAAATGGATTAAGGGCTGGGCAAAAATTTTGAAGAACACAGCAAAAAATGATGTAAATGGAAAATATGATATGCAAATATTTTTCTTGTCAAGAAGATGACAATACTGAGGTTAAGAAGGAGTCAAAACATGGAACACAGTGCATAACTGTCAAACCTAAGTGTAAACCTTTTTTTTATTTTTATTTAAGTTATACATCTTATGAAGTTATTGTTTTAATACTGAGTAGTAATCCACTGTGTAAATGTACCACAGCTTTGTATCCATTTCTCTATTGAGGGACATCTGGATTGTTTCCATCTTCTGGCTAATATAAATAAAGTTGCTGTGCTCATATTGCAGCATGTGTCCTTGTTATATGTTGGAGCATCTTTGGGTATATGCCCAAAGTAGTATAGCTGGGTTCTCAAATATTATGTCTTAGTTAGCGTTTTACTGCTGTGAAGAGACACCATGACCAAGGCAACACTTATCAAGGACAAAAATTCATTGTGAATGACTTACAGGTTTAGAAATTTAGTCTCTCATTATTAAGGTGGGAGCAGGGCAACATCTAGGCAGGCATAATGCAAGCAGTGTTGAGAGTTCTACATCTTCATCTAAAGGCTGCTATTGGAAGACAGACTTACTTCTATGCAGCTAAAGTGAGGGTCACACAATGACACACCTAATTTGGCAAGGCAACTTCCTTGTCCAAGCATATAAAATCCATCACATTATAAAATGTCCAAATTTTTGGCGAATAACCAGAGTGATTTCCAAAGAGGTTCAACAAGCTTACCATTCCACCAGAAATTAAGGAGTGTTTTTCTTTCTACCCATCATTACCAGTTTCTTCTGTCAAGTAATTTCTTAATCTTAGACATTCTGACTATTGTATGGTGGTATACCAAGGTCATTTGATTTGCATTTTACTTAATAAATTCACATGCATATGGAAGAAAATATCATCCTGTTTGAGGTAACCCAGTTCAAGAGAACACACAAGGTACATAGTCACTGATAAGTGACTATAAAGAAAAAAGCTAAGAATACCTACGACTCAACTCACACATAATATGAACCTCAAGAAGAAGGAAGACCAAAGTGTGGATCTCTCAGTCCCACTTAGAAGGGGGAACTAAATAATTACAGCAGGTAGTGGGACGGAGGGACCTGAAATAGAGAGAGGAGAAAAACAGTCAGAAAGTATGGGAGGAGAGAAGTACAGAGGGTCAGGATACTGAATGCAGGTCTTTACCAGTTGGGAATGGGGATCTGGATGTAACTATTAGAAAATCCCATATTCCAGGAGAACAAGTGGCTCCCAGGATAGAACAGAGATGACAGTAGCTGAAATACCCAACAAAGGAGTGAGAGAATATTTATAGACCATATCCGGAGGTCAGACATGGCCCACAATTGAGGGATGATGCCACCCACCCACCTCAAAATATTAACCCAGTATTGCTCAAGTCTAATGGAAATATAGGGACAAAGATTTGAGCAGAGACTGAAGGAAAGTCCATCCATAGACTGCCCATGTAGGGATCCAAAGCCACACACTATTGCTGATACCAAGAAGTGCTTGCTGGTCTGAGCCTGGAATACATGTCCCCAGAGATGCCTGACCAATCCTGAAGCAGATGTTAGCAGTCAATCATTGGACTGTTCATGTGGGCTATAATGGAAGAGTGAGTGGAAAGATTGAAGAACATAAAGGCATTTGCAATCCCATAGGAAGAATAACAATATTAACAAACTAGACACCCCAGAACTCCCAAGGACTAAAGCACTAACCAAAGAGTACACATGGAGGAACTCTGTCTCCAGCTGTGTATGTAGCAGAGGATTGCCTTATCTGGCAGCAATGGGAGTATAAACTCCTGGGCCTGTGGAGGCTTTATGTCTCAGAAAAGGGGAATGCTATGACAGTGAGGAAGGAATGAGTAGGTGGATTGAGAAGCACCATTATAGAAGGTGGGAGGGGGATGGGATGTGAATTGATGGAGGAGAAGGAGCATAACATGTGAAATGTAAATATATAAGTACTTCCTCTAACTCCTTCATTATGTTATCCGTGCTCAGTCCAATGCCCTTATGAATACTGATCAAAATATTCATTAAAATTCTTGCAATCTGAATCCAAGATCACATCAAAATTATCCTTCACCATGATCAATAGGGGTCATTCCAGAAATAATTTTAAAATCTTCCTATCAAAGTGGCACATCCAACTTTATTTCTGATTGTTCATGTAAGGAACTTGTCTAGCATTCAGCTCTGTTTTATACAAATCCATTGAGCTTCCAAGTTTTAGCTATCTTACAACAACAGATAGTATACTGGTGATACTCCTACATCCTATGTACAGCTAAATTAATTTTTTCCCTTGGACAGGCTCTTCAAGTGCTGCAGAAAGAACCTAGGACCATACTGCTGCTCCTTCTGAAGGACCATTTAGTCTGCTTCCTCCCTAATTTATGTTGTCTTCTGTGTTCTTCCAATTACTACTATTTTAGAATAAAGGACAGAAAATTTAAAATTTGAGAATGCATCTATGCTGGTACCCTATGATCCCTACAAGAGCATTGGAACAATAGTAGCAAGGAGGCCCATCATATAGTTCATCTCAGGCTCACCATAACTTACCAGTAAGTTTTAGAAAATAATCTTACAATATTAAGAAATAAGAAGAATGCTATTGTTTTTAAAAATGTATATAGTCTTCTCCTTTCTACTAGGATATGTTAATGTAAATACAACTGGTATTGTAAGCACAAATTTTCTATGTAAATTCATGATTTCACAAATGATCTCACATTCTAATGATTGCCGAATCTTAGCCCATGTAATCGAATTAATGGACTCAATGCTTAAAGCCACACCTGGATGTTTAAAGATATATTCATGGATTATTGAAGACATATATCATGTCTAGGAATAAAATTTATTCATGATGTCTAAAATATAGCTAACTACCAATGCCTGGAGAGAACATGATCTCTAGAGGGGAAGCTAACATTATCAATTTCCTAAAACAGGATGGTTTTGTGTTATAAATATTTCTCATATCTACAGTTGAGTTTATTTCTAACTCTTAGCAAAAAAAAAAAAAAAAAAAAAAAAAAAAAAAACCTCAAACTTAATTTTGTAGATGATAGAGTGAATTACAGAATTACATAGCTGTACATCATGCAAATACCAATTGAAAATAATATGTTAGCTTCATCATATATTTCTCAAGTTTACTTATAAATATCAAATGGGAAAATTTGAACTAAATATTAAAGAAAAAAGCTTTGTTATGAGTAGATGTGTACTATAATACAGAGAATGAGTTCTGACAAATTACAATATCCATCTGACATATCATTAAAAGAAAACACATGTAGAACAGCAATAGGAATGATAGATTAGGGAAAAATTCAAAGTCATATGCCAAAACTTCTGCTATGAAATGCATTTTTATATGTGGTCATATTTTTGCTAATCAAGTCTTAATAAATATGTTATACAAGGCCTACACCAAGATAACAGCATAGAATAACTTAGAATATCAAAGAATGTGAGATTATCAAAAGCCTCCATTCATAGGGAAAGAAGTATAAGCATATATCATCTGCTAAGAAAATTTATGTTCATTACATAATCATTAACGATTTGTCTTTGACCAGGAATTTAATTACAACTAGGCAATATTAAATATGTACGAACAACTCTAATGGGTCAGTAGAATATAATTACTTAGATGTGATACAAATATATACAGAGACACATACCAGCACAGACACATATATCTATGTAGAAGTATACATGTATAAACACAAATATACATATACATAGATCATGTATATGCATATATACAAATATATGACTGTGTATACATACAAACATATGTCATATATATATATACATATTGTTTGTCTATATATGTATATATGATATATATATATGTATGTATTATATATACACATTTTGTGTATATATGTATATGTGTATATACATATATATATATGTGTATATTATATATATATATATATATATATATATATGGAGAGAGAGAGAAGGAGAGGGAGAGAGAGAGAGAATAGGAAGTAAATATCTTGGATTTGTCACTATGTACAGTGGGCACTGGATGAATAAGAGGGGAACATGATGAAACCATATTACTGAGGTTTGAAATAATGTAAATACATATTAAAATTACTTTTGATAATCAACATTTCTTCTCATTATCTCAAGGTATATAGCTTCCATTTTAGCTCAAAAAGCAAAAAATAATTTAATATACATGAATAGAAACTACTAGGTAATTTGGTGAAACTTACATGATCGTTGCATCTGTCCTTCTTATAATAAATATAAATTTACAAGATTAATTCATTTATTTTTGCTATTCATTTGGAATAATAATTTGCATGAAAATAATATGGGACCTTATACAGTTGTGAATGTCAGGAGTCCACAAGTAGGACAGAGAGAAGATGGGCAGAAGACAAGGTGACATGCGGTAGATATCATAAAAACACGACTATGAAGGGTGGCCAATTGGAATGAAGAACTGCCAAGATGGAATACGGAAAGTTATAATCCAGGATTACTGATGAGGAAGTAAATTCTAACAGGTTACCGGCTAAAATCTGCTGTGTTCTAGTGCTATAAAGGCGTATGATAAATATAAATGTTGTGTGTCTTTTATAAGGCAACTGAATGTTTTAAGGGAAGGCAGAAAACCCTGATTGAGAATAAATAATGAATAGCAAATTGTTGAAGCTCCATGTGGCAGAAATTGATTTTTATCCAAATTATTCTCACAATCCCAGATTGAAAAACAAAAACAAAAACAAAAACAAACAAAAGCAAGCAAACAAACAAACAAAATCTGTTGTGTCCATTTAACACTGGGGAGCCATAGCATAATTGGTTCCTTTACAGTGTTCTTATTTTTTCCCCAAGATTTTCAGAGATCCAATAAGAATTGGAATATATCTGGGTAGGTGTACACGATTCCAGGATGTGATTGTAGGGTTAAAGCTTGAACTAAAATACAAGTATGCCTTCCACCCATAACACATTACTCAATAAATGTCAGAGCCCATGAGCTATAAAATGACGTACTAAAACGTCAGCCTTGGTGCCTCCCAAGTGCTGTTCTATACTGCCATTCAGATGCAACCTAATCCTGTGAATGCTAAAATTTGTTGCTATGCAATGAAGCAGGCAATTTGCCACCATTTGGATACAAAGTGCAGGACAGAAACTGAAGGATGGGCCATCTTCAGACTGTTCCACCTGGGTATCCATTCCATGTGCAGTAACCAAAGGTAGATGCTGATGTGGATTTCAGGAGGTACATGCTGACAGGAGCCTGACATAGCTGTCTCCTTAGAGGTCTGCAAGAGTCTGACATATTCAGAGTCAGATGCTCAGAGCTAACCATTAAACTGATCAATGGGTTGCCAATGGAGGAGTTAGAGTGAAGACTGAAGGAGTTGAAAGGGTTCATGACTCCATGAGGAGAGCAACAGTACCACCAAACCAGAGCCCTCAGAGTCTAAACCACCAGCCTGGGAGCACTTAGGGAGGGACCCATGGCTCCAGCCATATATATAAGGTAGGTATAAGTGGGAGAAGAGATCCTTGGTCCCATGAAGGCTGGAAGCTGTGTGTGGGGGAATTTGAGGGTGGGGAGGTGTGATGTGGGGTAGCTAGGGGTACACCCTCATAGAAGCAGGAGGAGGGGGGATGGGATGAGGGTTCCTGGGAGGGAGGGGGAAATTGGGTAAGGGGAGAACATCTGAAATGTAAATAAAATATCCAATAAATCCAAAAAATCTTTCCACAGTCCTCCAAAAACATAGTCAGGCTGTCACAGGATTACCCCACTCCAGTATCAACTTGTCTTAGTCAGGGTTTCTATTCCTGACCAATCATCATGACTAAGAAGCAAGCTGTGGAGGAA
This sequence comes from Mastomys natalensis, assembly GCA_021653895.1. Taxonomy (NCBI): domain Eukaryota; kingdom Metazoa; phylum Chordata; class Mammalia; order Rodentia; family Muridae; genus Mastomys; species Mastomys natalensis. Next base: position 1,068,620 of record JAJTUV010001533.1, on the reverse strand, counting down.
AAGTTTATCCAGCTTACAAATTTGTAATTACATTAATCTTTATCATTAAAGGAAGTCAGAACTGGAACTCACAGTGGGTAGGAACCTAGAGGGAGGAACTGATGCAGAAGCCATGGATGGTTGCTGCTTACTGGTTTGCTTAGACTGGTTTGCTCACATTGCTTTTTTTTAGAATCTAGGAATACTAGCCCAGGGATGGGACCACCCACAATGGGCCCTTACAGCCTTGATCACTACTTGTAAAAATGCCTTAAGACTGGATCTCATGGAGGCATTTCCTCAATGGAGGCTCCTATCTCTGTGATGACTCAAGTTTGTGTCAAGTTAACACACAAAAGGAGTCAGTATAGTATCTGAGAAGATATAGACACAATGACAAGACTCTCTGGATTATGGTATGATAACCATGAGAAAAAATGATCCATTACTTGTCCAATGCCAGGGCATGGCCTAATTTGTAGACAGAGGACACCCATAGAGTTAAATGTCTCATAATTTCTAAGATAATGTGAGTCATTTCTACCATGTTCCTATTCCACAGGAAAAAGCTTCTCCTCTTCTGGAACTGATGGCCAGAATAACTCTGCCCATGTTTTGATGGAGACCACAAGAATCTAGAAACTGTTTAAGTAATGGATTATAGACCAATTTCTGTCATTGTAATTAATATGTGACATCTAAATTTTACTCTTTTTTTTTGCAGATTTCTGATTACATTGAGAGCTAAGCTAACTACAGGTTGACAGCTAGAAAACAGACTTCTACCTCCTTAGTCCAAGGTAATGCATGACCTTATTAGCTTAATTTGGTAACAAGATAAGATGAGCAGGTCTCTTATCTAAAAACCAGACAAATTGTCTTACTCTCAGGCTTCATGACAAATGAAAAGCAAGTTTAGGTGTAACTTTTCACAGATGTAACCTTCTCCTACTTCCTTATCTAAACTAAGTGTCAAATGAACAATTGCTTCAAATTACTTCTTAATATTACACTGTTAAATAGAGACTTCAAAGGTAACAATATCCAATTGAGTTCTGATAAATTATACTAGTCCTAATAAAACTTTCCACCATACGATCCAGCTTTCATAATCATAAGTTCAAATTTTAAGTTTCCTTTATGTATCTTCTAACTATAGCCTTGAAATCTACCTCATGCAAAATCTACACTACCAGCTGTCATAGTCACAAATAGGTTTTTGGTCACCTTTTTACTATAGACTTAAAATGTTTCCCATGCTAAATCTAGAGTGTCAGATATCATAGTTATAAGTACAAAATTTCTTTGGTTGCCTTTTAATTATAGACTTAAGGTGTTTTCATGCAAAACTCTATGATCAATTATCATATTCACAATGTCATCATGTTGAGTTTCCTTTAATTGTTTTCTAAATATAAATTTAAAATGTTTTTTATTATGCTAAATTTATATATATTCAGTCTCTTAGACAAAAAAGAAAAAAAAAAATATGCCTCTTCCTCCTTCTGCTCCACTGGAAGTTTTTGTCTTCTATAAGCTTCTAATAGTCTTGAAGGCTATTCATGCTGTTAACAACCTTATCTCTTTTGGAAACTCTTATGCTACAGGAAACACAGTCAGATCTAACTCTTAGGGACCAAATAGACTCCATTCAGATAAGTATACTTTCCAATCAATTGCCTTAGATTCTACATGTTATCTATTCCAGATGGTGGTATTTCTTCTCTTGTTCCCTGAGATTGGGACTCCCTTCACTACAACCATCAAAATCTAAGGGTTTCAAATGTACATCTATTTTTTTTTTCTCCCAATCATTCTTTGTCCTGTCCAGCAGAGCATTAAACAGGGGTCCAGGGAGAGCACCTGAAAGAGAGCCTGTGGAAACAGGCAAAGATGCAAAGATCCACGGCTTGTCGATAGGCTGATCAAACTGAAAGTTTTGCTTTTTTCACACAGGGCTTATATACATGAAAAGGCAGGATGTGGGGAAGGGGATGACGCAGGAGCATAGGTGTTTCGAGTGAGTACAGATATCTTCCAGAACAGAGTATCAGCTGGATGAAGGTTCAGGGGACATGTCACTATGAATCTGACTATGATTTACTTGTACTTATCTAAATTGGTACTATCCACCAAGATTACCTATCTACAAGCCCTATGATTATTCAGCCTAGTAATTATCCACCAAAGCTGCTTGTTTACAATAGCTTCTAGTCATCTGTTTCAGTGTTTTTCCACAGAGACTTAAGACTTTGTGTTAAGAAGCATGTATGTCAGGCCTATTATTGGTTTTAGGCCTTCAGTGTATAAACAGGGCTTCCCCTGACAATTCTTAATTTATTTCTCTACATCATACATATGTTTCAGCATCTTATCAAGGCCAAGTGTTTACTCAAAATCTACATCCAGGACAGCTCCAGAGAAGGAACCTACAAAACCTCCAGCCTGCACTCACAGATTCTTATGCTGGACTTGTTCCCCCTACCCACAGATGTTTACACAAATACTGGACAGCAAGAAACAGCCAGTTCTTCTAAGAGTGCACCAATAATCTCATCCCTATCTTCTTAGGTTTCTCAGAGACATTTCACCCAAAAGTCAGCAGGAAGAAGGAAAAGATCAAAAACTGGGTAATCATTTGAATGGTTTCATTATGAAATCCCTGTATGCAAAAGAAATTATTAATAATAAAATTCAAATAAGACATCCACAAACACATTTTTAAATCTTTTAAAAATACCCACAATGTCCTGTTGATTTTTTTCCTTGTTCAAATTAATGGAGATTCAAAGGATGAAAACTCAAGTAAGCCCTTCTGCTCAAATGCATACATATTAGTGACTATGTCAACTCCTCAGTTTTTAGTATGTATATAATTTAATATAAAATCAATTACCAAAAAATAAAACAAAAGATGACAATAGCTCTTATACAATGATGAACTGTGTATGTGAAATAGTATGTATGTATATATATATATATATATATATATATATATATATATATACATAAATATACTTATACTAAATATATATATTTCTTCATATATGCATACATGAAGAAACTGCCACCACCCTAGTTATATAGTTATATGAAATGTAAACTTATTGTAAATGTAAGGAAACATGTCATACATAAATGAGTAAATATTTGAGTATACATTTCTCCAATGAAGATCTATCTATCTATCTATCTATCTATCTATCTATCTATCTATTCTATCTTTCTATCCCCACTCTTTCTATCTCTATCACTATCTTTCACTGTCTCTATCACTATCTCTGTCACTATCTCTATCTATACCTATCTCTATCTCTATAACAATATCAATTGATATAAATGCAGATACGTACACACATATATATGTTGTATACACTGAGGTGAATGACAAATATAAATTAATTTTACTACTCTGACAGTAAAATAATTAATTTAAAATGGTTCCTGTAAAAGTGAACATAACTTTGAAAAAAATTTCAAACAACAAAATATCTTCTAAGCTAGTCTTTGCGTTTTTACATTCACACTCAAATGCAAACCTATATATATGTACATAAAATTACAGATCTATATATGTATAAAGTACATAGTTGTGTGAAGATAGACAAAGATATCATAATTTTTATTGAATATTTTCTATATTTACATTTCAAATGCTATTCTCTATCCTGTTCCTCCCCTTGGAAACCCTCTATTCTATCCCTCTTCTTCTATTAGGGTGTACCTCAACCGACCCAACCACGATAGTCTCTCCATCTTCATACACCCCTACACTGGGGCAACAAGCTTTCACAGGATCAACGGTCTCTTCTCCCATTGATGCCCAACAAGTCCATCCTCTGCTACCTATGTGGCTAGAGCTATGGGTCCCTCTATGCATCCTCCTAGGTTGGTAAATTAGTCCTTGGGATCTCTGGGGTGTCTGGTTGCTTCATATTGTTGTTCTTTCTATGGGGTTGTAAACTCCTTCAGCTCGACAATATTTGGTAATACATGTAGCCACAGAATTTATGATTGAAAAATATATTCTAATTAGCACAATTAAATCTTTGAAATATAAATTATAAACAAAAAAGGTTAGTATGGGCCAAATAAAAAAACATCAATTTTGTTTGACAATGTATACTTAAAAAAGGTAGGGCCAGAGGAGGAAATCCTGAACACAGGAATAGTTAGCTTTCTTATATCTCACAGGAGATGTGGTACACTTAGCACATCTCTTTCTCCATTTAGTCTATGCTGCTTCAGTTTTGTTCATATGTTCTCTCTCTCATGCATTACATCCAGGAAGAAATCACACTCAATACAATAACTGCTACACATATGATGGTCAAAGAAAACTAATAACAATTTTAAAAATAATAGAAAATTATGAGCTCACTGTTACTAAGTGTAGATATCTGAAACAATAAAATAACAGATTATAAAGATTTCAAATGAGAGGAAAGTACCACCCTAGATATATGAAATGCAAACCTAATGTAAATGTAAAAAGAGAAAGAGTCTTACCTACATGAGTGATTCTCTGAGTACACATTTCTTCAAAGAAGCTATACAAGGACACAAATAGAAAAAAAAATATATCAACATATTAAATCTTATGAATGCACAAATCTAAACAGTCTTAATATAGAGGTCATAACCCTAAAAACCAAACTGCTAAGTAGATGAGAACATTTTTGAAATAATTATCAAATGAGCAATATGTCAAAAAGGTTGTGTTAATTAACTACATATATTATATATGGTGTTTGCAGGACTTTGAAGGCTTTCTGATATCTTTCAATTATTTTACTAGAATTTAATAATTGAGTACTATCTTTATCAACATTACAACCCCATCAAAATCATCCCATAAACTTAGACACAGTCACTCAGTATTTCTGGTTGTCCTCCTCCTGGTGTTTTCTGGTCCTCCTGGTCCTCCTGGTCCTCCTGGTCCTCCTGGTCCTCCTGGTCCTCCTGGTCCTCCTGGTCCTCCTGGTCCTCCTGGTCCTCCTGGTCCTCCTGATCCTTCTGTTCCTCCAGTTCCTCCTGTTCCATCGCCTGTTCCTCTTCCTCCTCCTCTGCTGCTGCCAAAGCTGCCTCTGCTGCTGTAATTTAAATGAAAAATATAGTAAATCAGAATACCAGATTTTAAAGCCTCATATATTTAACCATGAAACCATCACTTGTTTCTCTGCTCAGGGTTTCAGATGAAGATCTGTAAAGAAGTTTCTGAGGAACTCAGATGGTCAGGCCTGTGGGGCCACAAAGAGGTGGTTTCTTCTCCCTGGTAGAGCAATGGGTCTGAGGTAGCAGGGGACCCAACAGAGAGTCTGTCAGGGAAGGCACTTATCTCCCCAAGCTCCCAGATTCCAAAGGACTCCCACATGTGGCCTACACCCTAGCTCAGCAAAGGTTTTTTCCTACAAGGCATCCATGTAGGCCCATATGGTAGTTTCACAGTTTGACAGCATCTTTTTCTCTTTTAGAAAATGCAACAATAATTTCAAGACAAACAAAACTCAAAAGGTGAACCACAGGTATGTAAGCCAAAAGTTAATTTTCACTTCAAAAGAAAACAATATGTTACAATATACACATGCAAAAATGATAAGTGGTTACCTGATAGGAAGTGCAGGATATTTTCCATAAAACCGAAACTGAGTCATGATAAAAGATCCAAAAAAGTGTTAGAGACATCAGAAAACAATGATATATATAATTTTATCTTCAAAGTTCAACCTTCCAGATTAAAAATAAAACAGATTTGTATTCCTTCCTCATTTTGTACTCAATTATTTTTCTAAAGTTAATGCCATGTGTATTAGGTTAAGAAAATCAATAAGGAAAATATTCTGTTTATAGTTTAGCCATTCAATCAAAGATCAAATAAAATACAAATATAAAAAATCTTAACCTTGTAGATATAAAATTTCTAAGAAACTCACACATCTATTTTTAAAATGTAGAATGTGTTTGAAAATACTTCATTGTGTATAGTCAAAGTCTAATGCTCAGCTGCCTTTCTAAATTTATTTTAAATTTTTACAAAAAAAGAAAATTAACTGAAATAAAGTAATTTTATCTCATACTTAATGATGTTCCTGTAGTTGCAACTCATTTGAACCTGAATCAGAATGATGACAGAGTGACAAGAGTGTAAGAGTTTTAAAACTGCAATGCAGTGAATGTGCATAATAACTGCCCACCTCTCAATACAGATTTAATGTAATTTAATTTAAAAATCCATTAACCACAAATAATGAAAGTTTTCCAAATGAGTCTGGACATATTTTCCTGCTGTGTTTCCTTTCATGAGGAGACAGGTAGGAAGGACTGATTACCCAGGAATTACAAAGAATTCTAAGGTTCCATAAAGTTTAGTTTAATGATCCACTGGGTTTAATGGGTTACTCAGAACCCTGAGTGAGCACATGTGACATAAGACAGATGGATTAGCAAAAGACTCACCACAGTGTGGGAGAAAGTCACTGAATACACTGTGCCTGTAACTCCATAAACAGTGTAAAGGCAACACACAGATCTGTGTCCTACTCAGGGAGGCTTTATGTACCTAGAAATTTTATTAGGGGCATCTGTCTCTACCATACTTAAGTTTCTGAGTCCTATGAACCTATAACTAGTCATAAATTATCCTATCTCTTTCATATATATATATATATATATATATATATATATCAGGCTCTTTATGATTATTAAAGCTTGGTGAATATAAACTGATCACAGGTTATTCAAGACATATAATTTCAGTGGAATCATCATGAAATCAAAATTGGATATAGTCATTAGTGTCACTGTCTACTCCCTTACATGCTGTGAGGACTGATGGGTATGTATTTATTCATGGAGGAGTGTGATAAGAGAAGTAAAAAAAAAATTATCTTTATCTAGGGAACTTATCATGATGTAACAGTTGAATAACCTTAATAGGTGAGTGGAACTCTTGAAGGAAGAACAAGAAGAAAAGCCTGAGAATAGTTATGCTTGTCCTCCTTGTTCTTCCTTTCCCACTGTTAACTCACATTCAAATGAATTGTTATGCAGTATTGTGGACCTGTGTGATGGAGTCTTTCCATGGAGATCTCTGCCCTGGCCAGGTGCAGAGGTTCAGGCAAAGAGGAAAGAGTGCATACAGGGAGAGGGAATCGCCTCTGCTGCCTCAGCTGCTCCCACCTCTGTCTCTGCTGTGACCTCTTCATTTACTCCAAGATGCTGCCCCCTTGCTCTGGACTGGGTCAGGCCAGGCTGAGCCTGTGAGAGGCTGACAAGCTAGCAAGGAGTGCAGGTAAGTTCTGATGTCATTTCAGGAGAGTAGATTTCTTCCCAAGTGGTAGTGTTAAAGATCTTATAATAGAAGCTCTCTGGTAATTCTTGCGCACCTTTATTCCTTCTGGATAAGATTCTTACATACAGTTTTGGGGTGGATCAGGGTCTGGTACCAGGTACTTCCTATTAGCTTGATCTGAGAGCTTGGGGATAACTTATCTACATGAGGGAGGGCTTGGGGCACTGTTCCTATGTGACAGGTGACTTCAGACCTCTCTGTGGGAGGCTGTGGGAGGCTTTGGGAGGCTGTGGGAGCAATGGGAGGCTGTGGGAGGCTGTAGCTATGTAAAAGGAGCCAGGGGCATAGGAGCATGCCCAAACACCTATGGTCCCTGAGGGTTACCAGGGTCTGTGCTTGACCACGTACACAGCTGCCTCTCACAACCCACTTCCCCACAAAGTATCAAATGATCTGTATTCATAATATCAATTAACATAGTTATAGTGAAAGTGCAGTGCTAGTCTGATAAATGTTTTAAGAGTCTTAATCACTTGTTAGGAAACAAATGAATTATATTCTTTTAATAATATTATTTTAAATATTTTGTTACATTTACATCCCACATGAACCAACACTCTGACCCTGTATGACCTTTATCTCAGACTCTCCATGATTATTAAAACAATATGAGAATAAACTGATCACCAGTGATTCAAGGACTAAAGGCTTAATAATGTAAATACAAGAAGACTATTTAAAACACAGCAAGTCATTATGATATCCTTCCAGAAAAATAAGTGTATTAGCAGTGGCCTATATATCCACAAGAAAAAAATCTATAAAGTTTTCAGAAACCTAGGCATTTGTTCTTACAGGACCATGAGTAAAGACAAAGGTCAAGACTAGAAAGAATTGGGCTGAGTCTAGGATTTATTCATCTAACAGAGTGGCATTCAATCTTCCTAATGCTTTGAGACATTAATATAGGTCCCCAGGTTGAAGCAACTCAAAACCAAGAAAATATTTTCTCACTACTTCAATATATTTTGTCATTACTTCATAAATACTTTGAATCATATCTGATATGATATTTTGAATCATATCTGATATGTATTATGTCAGATACAGGATTCCACAAAGAGGTCACAAACCAGTCTGAAACATTCTGATAGCAGAAAACTAGGACTCTTGAGAGCTGCAATTTCGATGATTGTTTTGTTAAAAAAAAAAAAAATACAGAACAAACAAACAAAGAAAGAAAAAAACAGGGGTCTTTCACTTGGTACATTCCAAGTCAAAAGTTTATGGTGTCCATTTTTAAATTTAGTATAAGTTGAAAGCTTATAATCCATGGATGGAATAGTTAGTATTGTCAATAATATGCTAGCTAGCTAATATTCAATGATGAGGCAGACTTAGTTATAGTTCTTGTCCTCTGATGTCTAATGGCATAAATCATGTTATAATAAAGTTTTTTGAGGCCTTTGCCAATACAGAGGTCCTGAACTATAAGTAGGACAAATAAATGAGGGACACTTTTATATCCTTGGGGTAAAATTAGCAAAGACTGGTTAAAAATTAAATATTGGATAAGTTTCTTAATCTCTGAAGATAGGTAAATTTAGTTCTACAGAATGATATTTCATGGATTTGATTGCATGCATTTTGATAACTGTTGGAGTTCTTAGAATCACAGCATTATGTTTCCCTAGTTAGTTTTTGTAAGTAAAAGAGAAAGAAGAAGATTTATGATAAGTTTATTTGTAGTTTAAAAGAACACTGTCTTTGTCTACTTGTGCTGAAAGTACATGAGGGGCTGTGATACTGGCAAAATGTCATAAGAAGTATAAGTAGTTTACATGTGAGGTTATCCACACCTCAAACAAAAAAATAGAGCATGATGTTTCTATGAAATCCAGTACTGAACCTTAGATGTTTAGAATAATTAAATGAATCATGGACTAGAAGAAAATTTTTAGGAGAACACAGCAAAAAATGATGGGAATGGAAAATTTGATATGCAATTTTTTTCTGGTGAACAAGAAGACAAAACTGAGGTTAAGAAGGGGTCAAATCAAGGAACACAGAGCATAACTGTAAAAGTCATAGATAAATTTTATTTTTTTTATTTAAATTATACATCTCATGAAGTCATTGATTTTTATAGCTGAGTAGTAGTCCATTGTGTAAATGTACCACATTTTTGTAGCCATTCCTCTATTGAGGGACATTTGGGCTGTTTCCAGCTTCTGGTTATTATAAGTAAAGTTTTTATGAACATAAGGGAGCATGTGTCCTTTGACACACCTTTTGAGCATCTTTGGGTATATGCCCAGGAGTGGTAATATCTGGGTCCTCAGGTAGTCTTCCACTAGCAGCCTTCAGTTGAAGATGTAGAACTCTCAGCACCGCTTTCATCATATCTTTCTATATGTTACCCTGCTTGTACCTTGACAATGACACACTGACCCTCTAAACCTGTAAGCCAGCCACAATGAAATGTTGTCCTTGGTAAGAGTTGCATTGGTCATATAGTCTCTTCTAAGACATACTACCTGAGGATGATTGAATCTGTAACCAGGTGACGTCTTGTGAACCTTCTGTCCAATTAAATTTGTAAAATAAAGGCTAGAGTCAGTGATTGGGTAGTAGAAGTGGAGGCAGAGAAAAAGGCTTAGGGGAGGAGAGAAGAAGAGAAATTTGATATAAGAGGTAGTCGACGGAGGATAGGAGTTCAGTCTAGAAAGTCAACAAGAGTAGGAAGTTGATGGGAGAAGGAGGTCAACGGAGGAAAGTGTAGGAGTAGGAAGTTGACGAGGGAGGAGTTGGAGCTGGAAGGACAAGCACCAGCCTGGATAAACCACAAGTTATAAGGGATCTCATAGCTGAGGATTAGAGTATTGTTATCGTAAATCTGCCCAATCTAGGCATGCAATTTATACCATAATTATTGAATTGTGAATTCATTGACTGGTCTTGCTTGGGTAGGAGATTTACAGCAACACATTCCTCTGTTGAAGGACAACTGGGTTCGTTCCAGCTTCTGGCTATTATATATAAGGCTGCTATGAAATTATTGGATGGAACATGTATTTTTGTTATATGTTAGAGAAACTTTTGGGTAGATGCCCAGATGTAGCATAGCTGGATCCTCAGATAATATTCTCCAATTTTCTGAAGAACCACCAGACTGATTTCCAGAGTGGTTATAAGTCAGTAGCCTTCCTCTACTCAAAGGACAAAAAGGATGAGAAAGAAATTAGGAAAACAACACGCTTCACAACAGTAACAAATAATATTAAATACCTTGGTGTGACTCTAATAAAGCAAGTGAAAGATTTATGTGACAAGATCTTCAAGTCTCTGAAAAAAGAAATTGAAGATCTCAGAAGATGGGATGATCTCCCATGCTCATTAATGGCAGGATTTTTATAGTAAAAATGGCCACTTTGCTGACAGCAATCTACAGATTCAATGCAATCCCCATCAAAATTTCAACTCAACTCTTCATACAGTTAGAAAGAGAAATTCTCAGATTCATTTGGAATAACAAAAAGTCCTGGATAGCAAAAATTATTCTCAACAATAAAAGAAATTCTAGGGTAATCACCGTCCCTGACCTCAAGCTGTATTACAGAACAATACTGATTAAAACTGCATGATATTGGTACAGAGCCAGACAGGTAGATAAATGAAATGGAATTGAAGACCCAGAAATGAACCCACACATCTGTGGTCAGTTGATCTTTTACAAAGAAGCTAAAATCTTCCAGTTGAAAAAAGACAGCATTTTCAATAAATGATGCTGGTTCAACTAGAGGTCAGCATGTAGAAGACTGCAAATCGATCCATTCTTATCTCCTACAAAGCTCAAGGGCATAAAAGACATTCCTATAAACCAGATACACTGAAACTAATATAATAGAAGGTGGGGAAGATCCTTGAATACTTGGGCATGGGGAAAAGTTCCTGAGCAGAACACTAATGGATTATGCTCTGAGATCAACAAATGGGACCTCATAAAATTGCAAAGCTCCTGTAAGGCAAAGGACACTGTCAATAGGACTAAACAGAAACCAACAGATTGGAAAAAGACCTTTATCAATCCTACATCTGATAGAATCCAATATATATAAAGAACTCACAGGGCTAATATCCAATATATACAAAGAAGTTACACTCCAGAGAATCAAATAAGCCTATTAAAAATGAGATACAGAGCTAAACAAGGAATTCTCAGCTGAGAATTACCTAAAGAAATGTTCAACATCCTTAGTCATCAGGGAAATGTAAATTAAAAAAAAAAAACCTGAAATTCCAGCTCACATGAGTCAGAATGGCTAAGATCAAAATCTCAGGATACAGTAGATGTGGGGAGGTTGTGAAGAAAGGAACACTTCTCTGTTGTTGGTTGGATTGCAGCTGGTAGAACTGATTTTTAAGAGTTGATGACACCAGAAGAAATTTTATTAATATTAATATTTATTGTGAATTCATGATTAGTTTTGTTAGAATTCCCATTGTAATTTTTAGAAATATACTCTGGGTATTAGCCAAAATTGTTTAGATTGGTTTACAGACTATCTGTCAAGTAGAAAAATGTTGCCATAGGCATATGTGTATAATATGAGCAAACATAAAAGCTTATGAAATATAGTAATAGGTGATAATATCCTTCTGTATTGATAATTTATGGAAATATTATTTTCTTCCCCAATTATATAAGTACTTTCAACTATGGAAGAATATAGGATTCTTCTTACTTCAGGTTCATGCCCTATAGGATGATTTTCTATTAAAATAAGCTATATATTCCAACATTGAATGTCTTGGAAATCAGGGCCTATTTCTTTCAGAGGCAATAGTACCAACAAAATTAAAGAGGAAATTTATGTAAATAACATATTTAATAAAGCTATGATTAAATAAATTCATTAAGTAGGAAGGCATTATAGTATAACTGAAAGTGTGTATAGTACAATGAAGGTAAATAGAGATGTAAATTGTTGAATTTTCTTCAATGCATAAAATAAAATTCAATGTTTACAGAACTATGTGTTAAGTGTTCTTTTGATTTTGCTTGTACAAAAAACAGCAGACAGAAAAATATGACTGTAATTTTTTCCATTACTTGTTTTTTTATTATTTCATAGAAATAATAATAGTATTTATTCTTTGAATGTTGGATTTCTGGATAGTTCCTGTTTGAGAGTTAGGTGGGGGAGTCTATCAGAGAGAAAGGATAGAACATTTTGGTTTGATACTTTAGTGAGAAGAGACAAAACCCTGCTAGATGCAGTTTCTTTTCAGTTCAAAGTATACACAGGTAATATGTATATATAGTCTACTGGCTCCTCTATGAAACTAAGCACAGCCTTTTAATCTAAACAAAATCTTCAGTTGATTCATTGACAACTGTTAGCAATCAGGTACTGGCATCTGTATACTTAGCAGAAATACTACAAGATTTATTTTACTTATTGGATCCTGAATTAGAAACAGAAATATCATTATACAAAAACCATGCTTTGTTCTATATTCTATACATTTCTGAATTTCATATGATCTGGAGTCACCACACAAAATCAAAGAAATACTGAAAGCAGAAATGAAAATATTTAACAAAACCTAAACTGAAAACTGTTAGCATTCTGTTAAACTCCACCTCCACAGTTACCTGGCAACAGCTAGGTATGCTCCACCCCAAAGCTACTTGGCTACAATAAAATTAATGTAAAAGAATTGGTGCAGTTGATTTCCATAATCTTGCAGATTGTAGAAACTTCTGCCACTACACAAGCAAATGATCCCAAAGTCTCTTTTTTCGAACATTCTACTACTTTAAACAAATTCTCTCTTATTTCTCTGTGTTCTACTCTCAAAACATCCCTTTACACTGTTCTGTAAACTCTATTTCAAGACTTCTAAATTCAATACCTATGGTTTAAAATTTGTAAAAATCTGTAACAAAATTTGGCTTTAAAATTACAACTTAAGGCTAATAAGTGAAATATGTATATGTAAATAAAAATATGTATATATAAAATAATCTAAATTTGTTACAACAGATTATATATGTTTCAAGAGTTGTTTAGGATGTATTTTGTGTCTGTGTATGTATGCATGTACATAATTTAGGTTCAATACTGTGTGTGTATTTGTATGCATGTGCATGTGCGTGCGTGCGTGTGTGTGTGTGTGTGTGTGTGGTGTGTTGTGTACAATGTATTCCACTCTGTGTGTATATGTGAATATAACTTGGATTCATTTCCTATTTAAAACAGAGATCTACTAGGAAAACAGATTGTTTTAGGAAATAACAACCATATAGTTACTCCACAGTCTTGGATGATGTCATCATTAAGAACAAAGCTGCCATGCAACTGTCAGCTATCTTTACTATGGTAAAGTGTATACACATTGTGTATTAACTGACATCCTCAGATGACAATTTAGTACAAAAAAAATTTGTAAAAGTACTTGGACCTAATAAACTCTTTGGTTATCACTGAATATTCTTTTAGACTAAAAAAACAACATGACACCAAAAATATTTTGTATTGGTTCAGAGTTTTGAATGATGATCAAAATTAATGGTTATATTTATTACAATCAAATCTGGTTTATAATATAGTAGATATAATGGAAAATTAAGGTTATAAAGGAATATTGCCATTAACAATAGCTGACTTAGATATTTATACCTAGATATTTACGTCTTTGCTAACTGTTTATCACCAGGCATCTAAAATTTTGATAAGTGAAAACATATGGTTAATACATAAGCTATATTTTATTATGAATTACTATGTTTTACTCAGGTTCATAGTAGTCATCCTCAGTGTGTAATTGATTAAAGGATTAAGCTTAATTTATCCTCCTGTATATGTTTTCAAAGTTATATATGTGACAAGTGACAAGAAACAATAAAAGTTTGTTTAGTTTAAATATACTTAATAGATAAATTGTCCACAAATTCTTTTGATATATGCTGAATATTGAATTTAAAATGTTTAAATTAAAAACTTCCTGTGATATAATGAAGTACCAGCTCTTGACTTCACCCCTAATATTTTCTCTAAGGAAGATGATGGAGCACAGATGTACTGCACCTTCAGCTTGCTTAAAATGTGGCAAAGGTGACCACTAGGTGAAAAATTGTCCATTGCCTTGGCTGAAGCCAGGACCCTGTCCAAACTGTGGAAAAGCAGGGCAGTGAGAAGTTGATTGCCCTGCTTTACTTAGAAAAGGTAGGCTGGTCCCCCAGATTTCTACTTCACATGAAAGTCTGTTGGATATTCTGGGCCTGTCAGCCAAGGACTGATGGCACCCTGGGACCTCTCTCCCCAATGAAATTGAGACTATGTTGGAAGAACATGACAGCCACTAAGTGACAGTTTTCTTAGATTCAGGAGCCGCTTGGTTTGCACTTTCTGCTTACTTAGGTGAAATATAACTTTATCAGATCTCCAATGCCATTAACAGGTAGGTTAACAATACATTTCCTAGTTTAATAGAAACAAGTATAACATCTCTGACCCAAAGGTTTTAATTGGCTTATTAATTTTCTTTCTATGGAAAATGTAGGCCTCAGGGCTCACTCTTCTTGAGCTACTACTATGTCTAGATGCAATTTCCCTTGCAACCACACTAAAATGAGATAAACTCACAATAAGATTAAATATAACATTTTATTCTTCCTTTATTTAAAGTAACTCACTTTATAATGACTGTTCTCCAAAGTCAACAACCCGAGTCTCATGGTAAATGATTGAATAGGAAAAAAGTTTATGTAAGATCTGAGGACATGAAAGTTTAAGTAAAATGTAAGGTTACTAAAAGTGTTTTAAGATATGTAAATTTAAGTTATATCAGTCTAAAGGGGAGTCTCACAATGTATAAATGCAATATTTAAAAGTTTAAGAAAGTATTTTTAAAATATATATATAATATAAAATAATAGTTCAGATTTATTTTACTTGTTAAATTAAGACTTCAAAAGCTTAAAATTTTAGCAATTTAATAGCAATAAGCTATTAAACAAGCTCTGGGAAAGTACTTTTAATATTATCACAGTCACAAGTTTAAAACTTTTAACTTCTTTTATTTTTTCTGAAAATAGATTAAATGCATGTTTAAGGGTTATTAATGCCTTTATTTCAAAATCCTTTTGGGTTCATCTGTTTTTAGTATGTTTCAAATCTGTGAGTCTCCTGTCATTTCTACATTTCAGATTTCTGTGCAGATTTCTGTTCAGATTACATCAGTGGTATCGTTAACATTAAAAATTATATTTTTAAACTATAAAGTTCTTGTAAGCTTCAGAGAATTTACCTGAATCCATCTCTAACAGAACTCCTGATAAGTACTGTTGAATGAGAGACTGTTTGCCCCGCCTAACTATTCTGTTTATTCCTAGGAGTAGGACATTCCTGATACCCAGTCTCCCTGGTTTTAGGACTGTACTCCACCAACATATGTTTTATATTTGTTATATAAACAAATGTTATAGTTATATACATATTTTTTCCAACAACTCACCAGCTTCAGGGGTTTCTTCAAATCCTTGATTTCATACAGCTTTAAGTTGCTAACCCCAGGTATTCCAGAGTTATAGAATCTGCCTGCATCTTCCTAATACCAGATTGTAGTGAGAATTATGTTTTCAGCAAAAACCCAATTATGTAATGTGAACAAGTGTTTGTTTGAGAATTATGTTTTCAGCAAAAAACCAATTATGTAATGTGAACAAGTGTTTGTTTCACACAGTATAGAATATGGGGCTGTTGTAGATTGTCCAAAGCAGCAGAATATTTGTCTCATGTGTGCTCTGGGAGAAGCATGATCTTTGCTAGCTGCAGATAATTTAATTATGAGAACACTTAAGAGGGTATACATGAGTGAACCCTCAGAAGTCCTGCAGCTGCTGCTCCCCTTTTTCCTGTCCTTGCTGCTACTGACATGTTCTGCTGCTGTATTTATTATTACTCACTTATTGTGCTGCTAAATTTCCTGAAAACAAAGATGGGACTTGCCTCAAGAAACCTCAATCAGGAAGTACAATATAGAGGTTAGGGTCTTAAGGTGGATAAGGGCTGGAAGGGAGGTAGAGATATAAGAAGCCAATTAAATAGACTTTAAAAAAATAACCCTGCCTACATCACATGAGCCTGGGGAGCCTGAACAGAGAGAGCAACAGCCTGCTCTACCTGGACTTCGCCAGTTTCCCAGGCTTCTTGGGACCCCAAAGTCAGCCAGAAGTAATCTAAAGTACATTGTACCTCCATTCCTGACGGATCAGGTATTCATTTCAATTTTCTCATCTTTTGTAATAAGCAAACTGTTTACATTCCAGAAACAGCCTACCTTCGGCACGAAGATCCTGCAACTACAACATCACTAGCCACCAAATGCAACATATTTCCATTGTCACAATGAGTAATATAACCTTCTAAAGCCCATATCACACCATACCCTCGTTTTTTCTCCATTAATTATTCAGAGGTACCATCACCCCTTTTCTTTTGCAAAGTGTGTTATGTGGTATTATTTTTTTGTAGCATTCTTCAGTCCTAATCTGCCAAATTATTTTTTGATGTAAAAACCTTTAAATATTATTAGATGTTGAAAATAGTAATAGTATATGAAAGCAAACAAAAATGTCTGGTAAATTGAGCAGGTACTACATTTAACCAATCAAAGCACATTATTCTTCCTTGTAGTCTTTGACTCATCTTGTCACTAATATTAGCCTAAGCACCTATACATATAAAGTTTTGGGAATACAGAAATGTATATGTAACATAATTGGAACTTTAATTCTATGTATAACCTCTCATGGCATTATTGCACTATGTGGCACATTTTGACTGATTTTTTTTTTTTTTTTTACTGTGAAACATGCAAGCTGTACAAATGAATAGAATTCTGGAATTTTATTCTTCAAAGCCTTCTCCATGGTAGTTACTAGACCTATAGGAACAAGCTCCTCATGAAGAATATACTAACACACACACAAAGAGAGAGAGAGAGAGAGAGAAGAGAGAGAGAGAGAGAGAGAGAGAGAGAGAGAGAGAGAGAGAGAGAGAGAAGAGAGAGAGAGAGAGAAAGGAGAGAGAAGAAGAAATGGGGAGTGCAATGAGAAAAATTCTAAAACCATCATGCAATAATCAAGAGTAAGACTGCAGAAATTACAAGCTTGGTAAAGAGTTTTGAAATTCTATAGTCATCTTTTATGAGCTAGTGTAAAAAAAGTCAAAACTCAACATCAAATATAAATCCTGTGTTTTAAAATATGGGTAGACCATATCTGTCATCATTAATTAATGTCCCTTCAGCATATCAGTATTGGATATAAAAAATATATGTGGAACACTAATGTTTTTAGTTTTGTGATATCAAAATTAATTTCCCCTAGGAACTTCTACTTGAATTCCCTAGATGATTTTAGAGTGATATTCCTTCATTTACCCACCAATGACTGAACTAATCAATCTGGCTCCTACTACTTTCTGATTCCTCAAATTGACTTTGGGTTTGGGACATTCCAGGTAGGAATGTTGTGGGCTGAGTGAATAAGCTTGTGAATACCTTTATCAAGGAATTCTCAATGGTTTTATACTTTATCTATGTTTTTGAGGAATATGGTATTGAGCATAACAGGGTGAATGACAGGCACCTAGAGCAGAATCTTAAAAGGGAGATGATGAGAGGCTACTGAGGCAGAAGAATTGTACTACAGTCTTGGATCGACAGTGTATTCTGGTGGGGTAGGATGAAGAATTGATGTTGGAAAAGTGCTCTTCCAGTGCTCAGAGAGGATGAAGTATTCAAGAGATAGTTGAAAACAAAAAGAAAGGCTTATTTAATCAAAATAAGTTTACCCAAGAAAGGGATTGGTCAACAAGGACAGAGTGAGATATTAACTAGCCCCAGATGGATAAGAGTAGAAGCCCTGTATTCCATGACTGGTAGGACCAGCATCAACAGCCACCATAGAGACCTCAGAAGGATAAATTTTACCAGAGTAAGCAGGAAGAATAGTCCAAGTGTTAGATTACAGATGATTACACTTGGCTGCCCTCAGGGACCCAGCAATTGCTACTGTCATCATCTGCTGCCACCACCAGGTGTGCCAGATGTGTGTGTGGCCAGATAAAAGGTACCCCATCCAAGTTTGTTATCACACAATCTCTGTTTGTCATTCTCTATCACCTCTTTCTATCCTTCTCTGTATGCACCTCCTCCTTCTTTGCCCCCATGGTTCTACTCTCATCTGCCTGTATGCCTGTCTACATGGCTTTCTCCTCTCTTTTCCACCAATAAACCCCATCTGCATGGCGTAGTTACATGAGGGAGTACCGTGGCATGGGCTAGCATAGTACCATACACCATATTGTATTTCCTTACATTGGCTTTGAGACTCAGTAGGCTCTCCTGGTGCTTATGGTACTTCTCATGGGACTCAGCCACACATCACCACTCTACTTTCAACCCTCAGCTACCTGTATTTAATCTGCTTTCTGTTCCACTGACCACTCACTAACCTGTCCACCAGCAACAATTAAGTAAGTTTCCCATTAAGTCTCTGTATGTATTTTCCCATGTTTGAGGAAGTGACCTTTACAATGTCCAGGACTCTTAATATGCTTATAGGTGGAGGTACTCCCAGCCATAGCCATTAAGGATAATGTAATTGTTCTATATTTGACTCTAGCCCAAAATACTTGGAGCTGCAACTCTGCAGTCTCCATTGGCCCTACTGGACTTTTATCTCTTTCCCATTCTCTTCTACCACCCCACCTTGGAATTGCCTATTATTCTCATAGCAACAGAAATTTTATGAATTTCTTCCTCAAACTTTTCATTTAAATACAATTCTACTACTTAGGATTTTGTTTTTTGCTTGCCTCCTCTCTTCTATGAAAGCCCTGGTACCAGGTGTCAAGACACTCCTCTGTCTTAGCCAGGCTAAGCCCCTGATCCAATTATGACCCACTTAATGTTCCTCATTCAGTCCTTCCTCCACCCTGGGAACTATGGCCTGCAGTAACACTTTTCTTCCTCTCATCCTTGAGAACAGTGTCTTACATAATCTCTCATTACTTTGCTGTGGGCAAACAAAAAAGAGAGCCAATTATCTTCACCATTTAAAAGACAAAGTAAGGTCATTTTTTTCCAAAGTATACTCTCTACCAAAACAAACAAACAAACAAACAGAACAAAAAAGAAACAAAACAACAACAACAACAAAACAACCAAACAAGTGAAAAAAAAAAAAAAACAACAACAACAACAAAAAAAAACCTCTTATCATCTGATCCTAATGGCGAGAATTCTTTTTCTCATGATATCACAGAAACAACAGGAACCTGGGACAACTGCCTAGTGGACTATCTTTTATTTTAATTATATAGTTCATTTAGATTATAATTTATCTTTCTCAGATCTCTGATCATGTTGACCCATAAGCTAACTCTAGCTTGAAACCTAGACAATGAAGGGGCCATTAGCTCTTATCCCATGATAAAGTACCACTACAATTGTTCATTAATCAATTCATTAATTATTTACAAATACTAAATCTCTTATGTAAAAAGTCAAACATGATTGCCTTGTTCACAGGATACATGTTAAAGATAAATACGTTTTAGATGTAACATTTTACTATTCCTTTATCCTAAGAAACTCACTTTATGGATACTACTCCCAATAATCAAACACCTGTGTCTAATTCATGACGAAACATAAGACAGGATAGAAGATGTAAAGTTTATGGAAGGTCTGAGGAAACAGAAGCTAGTATTTCAAGGACCTAAAATAATATTTTAGTGTCTTAGAAGGTGTTTTCAAGTTGGTAAATGTATGTGAAAGACTAAATGGTGATAAGAAAAATTTTAAAAAAGAATAAAAACTGTAAAATTTATTTCCCTTACTATGCTACTCTTGTATTAGGATCTGAAAATGCTACAGTTCTTAAAGTGATCAGTTGGGTAATGATAAATTATTAGGCTACCCCTGGCAAAACATTCCACTATATAATCCATTTTCATAGTTCCAGGCTCAAGATATTAAGTTTCCTTTGGTTGTGTTTCAAGTATAGACTTAAAAGTGCTTCTCATTGTGCTAAATCTATATATTCACAGTATTACAGATAAGTGAAGAAGTCCCCCTTTCATGGTCTATAGTCATACTGAAAAATCAAGATTCTTGTAAGCTTCAGGAAATTCACTTGGATCTGTCTGTCATGGGTTAAATAGACTCCAGACAAGTGCCCTTGTTAATTAACAGCCAAAGTTTCCCATTGACTCTCCATTCCAGAGTGTGAGATTCCTTCCCCTTTCCCCAGCTTTGCGACTGAAGTTTCTACTTCTACCCATTTCCCTGTTTGGGGGACTGAAGTTTCACATGTATACACAAGAAAATATTTTCTTCCTTACCATCTTGACTTTTTATATCCTACCACACACACTCACACACACACCACACACACACACACACACAAACACACACACACACACACACACACACACACACACATATATATATATATATATATATATTCTGTTTCAGAAGCCTTTTAAGTCTCGCTATTCCATCCAGATCTGAAATCCAGGGCAGCTACAGAATGGCTACCCATAGATGCTTCTGTCTAGCCTCACTGACTGCTTCAATTTTACTATCACTTTCCTAGGTGCAGATGGTGCCACATATCCTGGACTTATAGGCAGCCAGATTTTTCAGGACTTGACCAGCATCCCAATTTTCTTAGGTTCCCCAAAGATGATGCCTTCACCAATCAGCAGAAAGCAGTCTAAAGAACACAACAATGCCCTTACTTTCACATCACCGTCATTGCTTCCTCGTTCCTAGTTTTAGTGAAGCAGAAAAGGAGGAATGATAGCTTATGGGTGATTTCACAAGGTTGTCCTCAGGGAACTAGAAATTGCTTATGTCATCACTTTCAGTCTTCACCATTTGGGACAGGTAAAAGTTGTGTGCCAGTTAAGAAGACCCCCACTCCAGTTCTCTCTTTCCTCTCCTCTCCTCTCCTCTCCTCTCCTCTCTCTCTCTCTCTCTCTCTCTCTCTCTCTCTCTCTCTCTCTCCTCTCTCTCTCTCTCTCTCTCTCTCTCTCTTTGGCATTAAATCTCTCCTCCTTTTTGACCTTTTCTGCACTCCTATTCTGTGCCCTCATGTCTGTGCTCCAATCTATCTATGTTCATGGCTTGCTCCTATCTGTGGCCCTCAAATGCCCTTTTTATACCAAACTTGTTTCATAGTGTAATTTCTCAGGGGTACACTCTGGCATGGATCCTGCCAGGTACCTCATAACTTATTTTATTTCAACACACTATGTAGCTCATGAATCTCTTATGAATGACAGAAGCTTACTGACTACCTAAGTGAATATCCTAGGCTTCTCCATCATAATTTTGATTTTTTTCAAGGTGCAGGTCCCAAGTCAGCATCAGTCTTTAAAGTCCAGGCTAAACGGATCCTAAAGTCTTTTCTGTGATGAAAAAACATTGAGGACCATTTTATCTTGTCTTTGCAATATCAGGGAATCAACTCTTCAGTGTCCTACTTGTCAAAAGTTTAGGCCAGATTCTGGTAATTGAAGATGTGAAGGGCAGTTTTTCATACAATGACCAGCTTTGCTATATTTAAAACAATCTCTGTGTAGTATATTTTTATGGTTCATTTTTTTAAACTATACATATCATTAATCATAGGGCTGCTGCCAGAAGCAGGAGGTTTGATGATTATTGAAAGCCTGTCTATCAATTTTTGTTGTTGTTTTTCCTTTCCATTAAACACCTTAAATGCCATATTCAACAGATCTCTCTGGAAACATTGAAGGCCATTGACCAGACTTTTATGGGGTTTTTTCTAATAACAGGAGCTGAAAAGGAGAGGGGTAGTGAGAGTTGAAAGCAAGCATGCCCTCATAAAAATTAGTATCTAACATTGTGTACTGAAGGAGGGTTCCTATAAGTAGGTTGAGGAACCCTGCAGGATATTTGTCTAGTCTCTGGGTGACCTTCTTCAAGTTTATCAAAAGCAATTGCTTTATGGGAATCCTTTGCTGTAGGCAGCCGAAGAGACAGCGCCAGTTTCCAACATGGCTGGCGCAGCGTCCTGTATAAGCCTACTGCGCATGCGTCAGCCTCAAGCCCCTCCCGAGAGGGCTTATGCAAATGAGGCATGAGCCCTAACCAATCACAGGGCTTATGCTAATGAGGCATGAGCTCACAGGGCTTATGCTAATGAGACACGGGCCCTAACCAATCACAGGGCTTATGCTAATGAGGTATTGGCCCTAAACCAATCCTGAGAGAACAGGCCGCCTGGCCCGCCTCCTTGGAAGGGTATATAAGCAGTGCGTTTCTGCTGCTTGGGGCCCCTTCGATGGATGAAGATTGTGCCTGGAATAAAAGAGCTGTCAAAGAAGAATCCAGGCGTGTCGTGTCTTACTTGCCGGCCGAGAAGACGCGACAACTGGTGGCCTGTACGCGGCGGAGACAACGGCAGAGACGCGGCGAAAGACAACGAGAGAGACGCGGCAAGAGACGTAGCAGAGACGTGGCTAAGAAACGGCGAGAGACAACGAGAGAGATGCAGCAGAGACGTGGCAAGAGACGCGGCGGAGACAACAAGAGACGCGGCAGCTGAAGAAGACTAACGACAACGAGCCGACGACAACAACCTCATGGATTCAGAAACTGAGGTAAAAAGGTGTAGTTTTTAGTCGAGGTTCCCTGGGTTGGGATGAGTTAAGGATCCCTGGTTTGGGACGAGTCAGGGACGAGTGGAGAATCCCTGCTTTGGGACGAGTCAGGGACGAGTTAAGGATCCCTGGTCTGGAACGAGTCAGGAGAGTTAAGGATCCCTGGTCTGGGACGAGTCAGGGACGAGTTAAAGATCCCTGGTCTGGGACGAGTCAGGGATGAGTTAAGGATCCCTGGTTTGGGACGAGTCGAGGACGAGTAGAGGCTCCCTGGTTTGGGACGAGTTGAGGTTCGAGTTAAGGTTCCCTGGTTTGAGGTTCCCTGGTTTGGGACGAGTAGAGGTTCCCTGGTTTGGGACAAGTCAAGGTTTAGGGACAAGTTTAAGGAAAATGGCAATAAAAGGTCCGCAGATTTTCTAAGCTATGATATCTGTTGTCGACCCGGAGTTGGTTGGCTTGGGTATCATAATAGTGATTTTTCTGACGTATGGTCTTAGCTTGTACCTAAATTCTCATTGTGAATGTGAATCCACTGTCCGAAAGGAACAGGAAGTTTTTGAGCAAGTGAAAGAGGCTCGGTCAGAAGGCTCTGAGGCAGGCTCTAGTAAAAGAAACAAGGAACCAAAAAAGATAACCAACATTTACCTCTAGTCTAAAAGATATAGATACAGAGAGCTCTTCAGCTCTGATAGCTTAGAAAAGATAGAAGAAAAAAGGAGCTTAAAAAAGATAGAGGAGGACCTAGAAGACATGTTAGCTAAAATAGAGTCCGTGATCCTCTCAAGGAAAAAGAAAGGCAAAATGGCAAAAAAGCTCAAACCACATGCTTGGGAGACGCCCACAGCTCCGCCCCTAGGCCCGCCTCCCTATGTGGAGGTTCCTTGGGCCAGTCTGTCCCCAGAGACACAATGCTCATTCTGCCCACAGACTTGGAAGGAAGCGCGTATGGCCTTCCCAGTTTTTGATCCTGGAGTCAAATATTTTCTAAGCAATCACTCTTCATGATACAGCTCCAAGAGCCTATCTTCAGAACACAGGGAGCGAGGGTTAAGAAAAACAGATCTTTAAAAAAAAAAAAAAAAATTTTTTTTTGTTTTCATTAATACTGTTCTCCCAAGAAAAGACTATTGATAAAAAATTTTATACCTCCTAAGAAAGAAATAAAAAGTTGAACCTTGAAAATGAGAGAGAGAGAAAGAGTAAAAGAGAAACAAGTTGCCCACTCTCTGGTGTGTTAACAAAAGAAAAACAAAAAAGCTTATTACAGAGCCCTCCAGAGAAACAAGAGATGATTGGGGGACGCCCTAATCTCTCTGGCTCTCTCTAGGAGAGATTCTCAGTTCTGCTTTCCATGTTTATTGTCTGTCATTGGTATACCAATTTGTCCATGTGTGTCATTTATCTGTCTTTATTTTGTTGTCTATTTTTGTTCTATGTAAAAATGATTAAAACAGATGGCCATCCACCACTTAATTTAGCTTAAAACTTGCTTAAAAGGGAATCTCAATTTACACAACAAAAACTGATAATTTACCCTGGTCTGTGGCTGGGAGAAGAGCACTAGCAGAAGCAACCTTAAGAAGAGTTAACTGTTTTCATAAGCGGCTCTTAGAAGGAGGCCAACAGTTTCTGCAGTAAGGTATCTCCCAGTCTGATAAGTGCTTTTCTCTTAAATTACAGTTAAAGAAGTAAGAAAAATTTGTTTAGATGTAAATTTATATATAAATATGCTCTATATGTTCTGGTTATATGTTATTGGGTATGATTGCAAATTTATAATTTTGGTAATAAAAAACTAGATTAAAACTGATAATTCAAAGTTGGAGTCACTCAAAACCAGATGTATGAAAGAGCTTTAACATTTTGGAGAGTGCTTGTTGCTCCAAAAACATCCAAAGACAATATCTTTTAATATTTGAGACATCAGCTATATTCCTAAATAAATTATGACATAAGATTCAAAGGTTTCTAGGAGATGCTAATTGGCTAAGATCTTTTTCTTAAGCTCTCCACAAAAGAATTTAAGCCTCAAGAGAGATACAAACCTTAATTTTTTTTTTTTTTGGCTGATAAAAAAATAATTTTATAAAAAATATAAAAACCTATTATTAATAGATATGTAAATTAATTAGTTGTTGGCTGTTTTATAACAGTCCTATTTAGATTTATATTTACAGACAATGGCCCAGCCTATACGGCTCAAGCTTTTTCTTCCTTTTGCCAACGTATGGAAGTCTCACTCATTCATGGACTGCCCTACAACCCTCAGGGGCAGGATATTGTAGAACGAGCACATCTCACGCTCAAGGAATGTCTTAAAAAACAAAAAGAGGGAATAGGCCACGGCCTTACCCCAAGCATAGACTATCCTTAACACTATTTACTTTAAATTTTCTAAATTTGGATACTCAGGGTCAGTCTGCTGCTGACAGACATCATAATCACTTACGCCCTCCGCCAGAAAAGGTAAAATGGAAAGATATCATAACTAATGCATGGCGAGGCCCGATCCCGTGCTCATAAGAGCACGAGGTTCTGTTTGTGTTTTCCCACAGGATCAAGAAAACCCTATCTGGATCCCTGAGAGACTGACTCGGAAGATCTCCAGCCCGGCGATCCCAGACGAAAGGAGGGATGATGAAACTGCAGATCCTGATGTTGAAGCTCCTGTCGCAGACCCCACCCTGAATGACACTTGCCTAGATCCTGTCCCTCTAAAAAGACTTATGGGTGGGAGTATTTGTATGTTCTCTTAGGATGTGGTTTCTGCCTTTGGTTTCTATGTCGCTTATGCCACGACCATGCAAGACATAAGGCTGTAGTTTATCACGCGCTGACTGCCATGGAGGAAGGTGCTTCCCCAAGTATTTGGCTGGCCTCCCTTAGGGAGACCTAGTGGGGAACCTTCTGGATCCGATATTGGCCGTCCAGGCATTTTCCCTAGATCCTGACCATCTTGACCATTGCCAATGGTGTACATTCATAAGGCTCCTATGGCACCATTTAAATTTTTCAGAAGCGGGGAGCACGAGGAGTGCCTCGACTAGAGATGTTCTCAATCCTGAGATAGATTCTCTGAAAGTATGTCTGAGTGCATAGAGGTTTTGTGTCAAATACCTCTCCCTGAAAAAAGGCACAAAGACGGGTATGGGGTGGCGCCCCCCATTACAATGCCTTCAACACTTGCACAAGGGCTCAGACCTCTGCTTTCCCCCCCCCCGCTGACTTTTGCCACAGCAGTGGCTCTTTCAAGGAGTGCCTTCCAAAGCCTCTTGACAATCAAATGCATGCTTGGGTGTGGGAGGCCTAGGATGAATCTTAAGGGTCCAGAAGTAACCTATTTCAAATTTTTAAAATAAATAAGGGGGAGATGTAGGTGGCCAAAGAGACGGCGCCGGCTTCCAACATGGCCGGCGCCGCCTACTGCGCATGCGTTAGGCTCAAGCCCCTCCCGAGAGGGCTTATGCTAATGAGGTATTGGCCCTAACCAATCCTGAGAGAACAGGCAGCCAGGTCCGCCCCCTTGGAAGGGTATATAACAAAGGCAGTTCAGCTGCTGGGGAGTTGTCGTCGGAGAGAGTGGAAGAAGATTCGTGGAAAATAAAAGAGCTGTGAAGAAAGAAGTGTCCTGTTTCATTTACCGGCGAAGAAGAAGACGCCACACTTTGCAGGCCAAGAGACAAATCAGAATTTTCCCAGGCTACCCTGACAGTTCACTGATTTTAAGCATTAACCTGGAAGTTTCAGGGGTGGAGAGCAACTGAAGAATTGCTTCTGCTCCTACCAGATCAGAACTGTATCGTGGTGGACATAATCTGTGTAGAGTTGTGGATTTGACCAGACTTTCTCTTTTTCTGTAGTGGTGAGAATAAATGAAAGAAGGGCATAGAGTTTATGCCAATTGAGGTTGTATTTTAGGTTATAGGTATGAAAAGACATCATGAATTCTTTGTTGAAGCTAGACAAGTCAGCAGAAACAACAACAACAGCAACAACAACAAAATACAAGGCGTCTTTCTATCTGAGAGATCTCAGGAATAGAAAAAGGGCATGCAGGAAGCCCACCAGGACCTGATATTTTCTGAGATGATAGTGGTTATCTGTGTTGTAGTGGATATGAGCTGTGAGAAGTGATAAAGAGAAAACTATTGAGGTTGAGTTAGGATTAGAATTGGGAGGTCCAGCTGAGAGAATGCTGATCTAGGCAGAAGAAAAACCTTAAAGGGGCATATTATCTATATAGAATTTGAAAAGTTTGGTCGCAGAAGGTTCAGGTCTTTCTTAGTTTTAATAATAGGTTGAGCTTTTGCCAGGGTATCCTGGTAAACCAGGCATAATGTGCAGAGGGAAGGGTCAGAAAGGAGAATAGAACAATGCCTTCATATTCAGATCATTCTCCCATGTGTTGGTAATGTTTGAGCCACTATGCTATCTTTTGGCCATTGAGACTAACTATTGAGGTTGTATTTTAGCCAGGTAATGTTGCACTAAAAATGAGGTGGTGACACTTAATAACATAAGTATGACATAAGGTAGATTATACATGGGAACAAAGTTGAGTACATAGGTTGTGAATGGGAAGAGCTCATAGTCAAGAAGTAAGAAGTGGTGCTACATAACCTAGGCAAAGGAGTAGAGAAGAGTATGTGTTACACCAAGGATCTCAATCTGGGGAATACCTCAAGTAGACTGAGGGACTTGTCAAAAAGAAACATCTAAAAACACACAGAAAAGGTATTCTTTGTTTTTGAGATAGGAGACCAGTGGGACTAGAGCTGCTTCCTGACACATTAGAGTGGCTTTTTTTAGCAATATCAGACAGAGCACAGAATTCCAGGTTTGTACTTATCCAGTAGATTAGTGGTAAAATAAAGCAGAAGATAAAGGAGCTTGACAGGCAGACTGGAAGACACACTATGGAAAAGGGATAAGGGTTTCAGAAAACGGAAAGTATCTTATTATCTAGAGATGCCCAGACAGGCATGGCAGGCCCTAGGATCCAGAGAGATATTGAATAGTTGAGGAGAGTTAGATGGTTAGCAAAGGTTGTAAAAAAGGAAGCAAGCCCTGGCTCAAGAACATGAGAGTTCAATTTATAATGAAATTAAAAAGAAGAGGATAATAATAATAATATTAATAATAATAAGTATTCTCCTTATCACTGGCAAAAGATTTAGGTTATTACATTAGCATATGCCTGTGTAGAGCATTTGGACTCTAGAATTGAACTCTGGAATTCGGATCCAAAAATGTTGGGTGGCAGAAGCCCATGTGGTCAAGAAATCTGTACACAATAGGACCAAAATGGGTAGGTTAGTAAAACTTGGAGAGACTGATCCCCTTGAAGAGGGGATTATTTATGGCTCTCCTTGCTTCCAAGCACCAGGAAAATGCAATATGTAAAGTCAACAAACCAAAAATACAACCTCTTTTCATAGAAGGGGAAAAGTTTATTCCAATGTGGTAAGCCTATCTGTAGACAAATCAGAAAGAAGCAAAAGGCATGGGTGATATAACAAAAAACAGTTACTTCTGCAAAGAACATGTAAACAGTAACTGAGGGCTTTGAAGAGCATAAGTGATACTTGTGTATAGTGATTGAAGGATCACAGAAGATATTATAGACCTTGATGTCATAACAGGGAGCCTGAATCATTTTGTCAGTGATAAGGAGAATGCTTCTTCTTCTTTTTCTTCTTCTTCTTCTTCTTCTTCTTCTTCTTCTTCTTCTTCTTCTTCTTCTTCTTCTTCTTCTTCTCTTCTCTCCTCTCCTCCTCCTCCTCCTCCTCCTCCTCCTCCTCCTCCTCCTCCTTCTCCTTTTCCTCCTCTTCCTCCTCCTCCTCCTCCTTATTCTCTTCCTCCTCCTCCTCCTCCTCCTCTTCCTCCCCCCTCTTCTTTTTAATTTCATTATGAATTCAACTCTCATGCTCTTGGGACAGGGCTTGCTTCACCACATCCATGACTCAAGAGCTGGCTACACTGTGCTGCCCTGCCTAGTCAAGGCCCAGGGTACATTCTCCCAAATACTGCAGCCTGTGAGAGACAAGGTAGGCTTTTCCACTTTCATGACTCTCAGGCCACCTTTCCCAGCTGAGGTAATTGGCAATGTAAATGGAAAGGGGAGCATCACCTTCTTGCCAGAACTTCTCCATAGCAGACTAGGCTTGGTCAGCCCATCAACACTCATGTCCCCCACAGCACCCTCACTGACAGGCCAGCTCCACTGTGATGCTCTGGCAAGTTAGAGCCCAATATCCCAAGTGCTGCATTAAGTAAGAGGTGGGGCCAGCTTTCAAGAGCACCAATGAAAGTGAGCCAATGAGAAGTAGGACTGGTTTCACACAGCACCTGAACATCCATGTGTTTCTTGGTACTGCCCATATGCCAACTTCCCCATGTTTTCCATTGGTAGTATTAGCCACAGACATTAACACTGAATCCTGCTACTGCATTGCCACAGAAACACACATGACCCTCAGCAGAAGTTAGGGAAGATATGTCACCATGGTCTCAGGTAGAGATGCTAGATACTCAAAACAGGCTATTGCTATTCACACTGGCAAATCCAGATCTGCTTCACTTAATAATCCTCAAACAGTTCCACGTCTCTTTCTTTCCCATCTGTCCACCACATATTTTTACATGGTAGTGGCTCCCACTCCATGTAGGGCATATATCTGGCAGGTTTCTGGGTGACCTCTTCTGTCTATGCTTCATGGCAGCTGGTGAGTGTGTGGACATCTTCCCCATCCTGTACTGAATTGCATGGTGGAAAGTGAGGCTCTCTGTGCCTCCTGTCCACCCATGCAGTACTGCAGAGGTGCAGAGGGCTGGTATGTGAGAATCTTTCCCCATGTGCACTACAACCATAGTAGTCCTCAGTTTCAGAAAACTATTTTCAATAGGGAGTAAGAACTCTTTATGAGAAAGCAGGAAGAATTGACATTTCGTCTCCATAAGACATGTACAAAGACAAATGTTGCTGTGCAAGCATGCAATAAGTATTTTTGGCAAAGAGAGGAAACTGGAATCACAGGAGCCCCAAGCTATAGCTGCAGTGTGATACACAGGAAATGAGGCAAGTATGATAGAGAAGGGCAACAGTCCTAGTGCTCTGGCCCCAGCATGCATGTCCTGCACTCACTTGTGCACATAAACATATAAATAAATACTAATAGAATCTTATATGAGGTATAAGATATTTTCTCAGGTATTTGATTGGATGCTGATTTTTTTCTAAATGCCAGACTTTGAGAAAGCAGATTTCTTGGGAATAGACACTATGAAGAGTAACTGACAAAAAAATGATGAAAATGAAGATATAGAAAACTGTACTTATTGATATGAAGTATAGGAAAGCTCCATGATTGTTAACACAAATGTAGAGGAACACTTTAGCTATTACTACATGTAACCAATTTATAAGAGATGCTTCTTCACTGGAGCCCATGATTCTCTTGTCAAAGTATTTCTCTAAGTGACTCATACCACCTGTGATATTTGCCCTGTTAGAATGGACATTTAAGCCAATAAGAACTCTGATTCTCTGCATTAACCATTCAAGCCACTTTTGCTCTTGGTGGCATATCTTGACCTCAAACTTCCACATTGAAACATGTAATATCCACAAGTGCCTCTCTATTTTAAGCTTAATTTTCTGTAGTATAGTTAGCGGTTTGTACTGAGACTTTTGGTGCTACCTGACAAGGATGTGATTTTGGGGGACTACTTTTAGTTTTATTTTTCCAAATCACACATACAAATAAATCAATTTCCTCAGTAATAAGAATGTTTTCTTAATGCCTAGAAGTCAAACAACAAATGTGATAACAGCCTTTATTGATTTAGAAACGCCTAGCCAACAAATGATAAGAAGTAAACCACTCTTAGCACTGAATTTCACAATTTATAAGCCTCTAAAATTATCTGCTTTTACATTTTGTTTATATTTTAATATTTAAAGACAAAGACTGTTTTAAGCTTTCCTCATAACTCTGATAGGTTTCACTTGTGCATCACATAAGCTACCAAGAATTCTACAATAAACCTGTCCTTTACACTCATTGTGAAATAATGTTTTATGCTTAATTCTTCAGGAACACATGTGTCTTAAATGAATCTCAATATCTGAAGAATATTCAGAGAGTATCATCATGCCATCTACGTAAAACAAACAAAGAAAGAAACAAACACCTCGCTTTAAACAGAGCATGGGCAGAACAAGGAGGCAAAATCCTGAGCCACTAACCTATAGTTTATAGTAGAACTGCAGAGATGATAAATGTGATAAATTATTTTGAAATCCATCATCATTCTTAACATTTTTCAAAAGTATCACAAGTAATGAGACATTAACCTTAAATATAATTCAGGTATAATAGAGCATGTTTAAATTCTATCTGTTAACATTAATATTTTATTCCACCTATTAATGTAGGATAAAATGGATAAGTGTGAGGTACTAATGTAACACCCTCAGTCATTCTCTCTGATCCATTACAATTTCATCTCCTAAGCTTCCCACAGAACTCTCCTTCATTACTCCATCAGTAGTTAAAGTGATGAATGTTGTTCTTGCTGTTGGCTTGTTCTTTGTACAACTTCTGCATCTGTGTCATCTTCCACTTACAGAACTGCTAGACTATTCTATCCAATTTCGCTTGTCAAGATGTTAGAATTCATTATTCTAGTGTAGATATTGTCGTTTCAAATGGATATGCATTGTTTCTATCATTATCTTTATGAGTGTTCCTTGGAAAATTTTCACTTCCAATATTAGTAGGGATAGTTTTATACCTCTCTTTTCTAGAGATCCACTATTTCCTATACCTGTGCTGCTTGTTGAAATCATGAAACTGTGGTACCATGTCTTTCTAGTATAATGTAATTGGGAATATGGAAGTTGATGTTTCCACATCATGTTGAAGTTCATGAAGTTCATGTTGAAACTGGCACCATAATGAACAAATACTTTTGTACAATTAATTGTCTATATGATGAACAGACTTATTTTAAAGTATATAATAGATCATGAAGGATGCCTTCTACTAATATTTTGTCAGTCTTTAAATTCTCCAACTGTATCACCAGCACATTTTGAGCCCATTTTGACCCTGGATTGGAACTTGTGGACAAACCAGAGACTGGCTTGAGTTTCTGCAGCCTTGTGGTAGAGCCTAAGCCTGGCTAGAGTTTTGAGACCTATTTCAGTCACTTTTATACTGGGATGACTCAGCAAGACCTGTTTGGCCCTGCTTCTTCCCTGCTGTTGCTAATGTAGAGCTTTGCCATTGGCCCTGTCAGTCACCCCATACTTCTGTTACCCTTTCCTGCCTCTGACTCATCTCAACCCACCAAAAATCCCCCTCACTAAGCTCTGAGTTTATATAAGTGAGAGGCTGATGTAACAAAGTTGAGTTACTGCTTCAACAAGACACCTGGCCCTGTGTATTTCTTTTGGGCCATCAATACTCACCATCCCACTCAGTCCCCAAGATACCCAGCATGACTGCTCACCTCTCATCTGGTCCTGCCATCAAGGAGCCGACAAGAACAGAGTTTTGCTTTCTTTCAAAATTTTCCTTAGAAACTCAAATAAAAACCAAATCTCTTCACAGTTGGTTTCTGGTTTTGAGGTCAAATATTTTCCTCTGCTTGTGTTTTACTTATATTCTCCAGATTGCATCTCATACAGATACAATATACGTGATCATCTTAGCTCTATCAAGCCATTTCCAAGTGTATCAACGTACTGTTCTATGAATAATTTCAGCAAAGCCGTTAAATCTTAATGTACTCTACAGAATTCAACACGAAAGTCAGGGAATCCTACTGGTTCCCTAAGGACATGATTGTCATGACACAATTTTTAATCATGTTGACACTGTGGAAATTCTTTGGTCATGCCAAAGTACATCTAATTGCTGATATGAAACAGTCAATCAGGTGATAATTCCATTTGCAATCCTTAAGGTTATTCAGCATTTGTTACAGGGTGAGTATTATAGGTATATTGCTGATTTTATTTGATTTTAAAACATTCCTATGGGTCATTTCTGACTCATTTTCCAAATTCAAAAACCTAGCCTGTTAGAGATGCTTTTTTTTTCTTAGTAAAGATTTTTTTTTTATTTCTAGCTATTTAGAGGTTCAGTTGTCTTATACAAGTTTGCCTCTGAATCCTGATAATAACTGCAACTTATATCTACATAGTACCTTCCTGATTCTCATTGCTGTATGTCAACTAAGGACCTAAGAGACATCTCTTGTTTTTTCTAGGTCCACTTAGGATTTAAACAAATGAAACAAATAAGAGTAACAAAAAAGAGCCAGCAGCTCAATTTTCCGTATTTATTCAATTTACAAAATATGTTAGAGGTGAATTCCAAAGTTGTAAGCCTAGCCACTTTTTTTTCACACAATTTTAAATTTATTCCAGTAGTCTTCACGTTGATATCCTTGCCTACACACAGATGAAGCTGTCTTGATTTTCTTGCTACTCAGTAAGAGTGATGCATTTCCAGTGATGCATTACTTCTAAAACAGAGGGCAAACATTCGCCCATAAATAAGGAATGCCAATGAATACCACATGGAAAAGGATTGCTGTCCTGTGATTTACCTAGATATGTGTCCTTCCACAGTTGCTTCAAATAAGTGTCAAATTTCAATGCCAATTGAACTGACCATGACCCAACTATGTTTACACCTAAATAGAATAGAAAAAAACAAGTATGTAAAAATTTCCAGTTTAAAAGTTTCTTCTGTATTCAGTTCCCATAGCATTTCCTATCTCATAGAATACATCAATTTTCTTCTCACATTTGTTATCAATTTTGTCAACCTTGCATCTACCAAAATTTCTACTATTTTTTTTTGGATTGGTGAGAGATGTAAATAATTTCTGAAACTCCCCCATTAGGTATAAAAAGCAAAGCAATATAAAATATCTATCAATATTTGCTCTTAGGGAAAAAAATGAGCCTCCTGGACACATTTGCAAAACATAGGTGATGGAGTACTTATTTGAGAGTAATAGCTTCTAAACAGAAGTGCAATATTATATATATGTAATATTGATATTATATATATTTCATATTTAAGGCGTAGTATTTAGAGAGGAGTTGGGTGTAAGAGGTGGGCAGATATGGCTGAAAACTCAGGTAAGTGTATTTTGACTCAGTTTTTTCTTCTGCGTGTATATGGAAATAGTTATTAAGGTAAACAGAGTTGATATTTCACAGTCTTGCACAGCTAAACTCCACAAGAAAGAAATCTAAATGTCAATGTATAACAGGGAAGAAAACCAAGCAGCTAGCATAAAGAAAGAGATAACTGTAAATGTTTCTATGTTTTAGTAGTTGGGTGCCATAGTCACAAACTTGAGGAATCTGTTGTCTCCTCTAATTGAAGAAAATTATTTTCCCCTAATCGTCAGCATTTTAGTGTTGCTGAGAGGTCACAAGCCTTCAGAGATTTAATCAACTTTCTTCAGTGAGTCACATGCTTAGTTATATTTATTAATATTTTCTTCCTAGTGTCTTTACTAAGGGCAGAAAATTCTTGGCATATACAATCAGGAAGGTGGGAGGTAGAAGGTGAGAAGGGGCACATGTTTAGAGGGTCATCATAACTGTCATTTGCCAGACAATCCATCCAACAATCTTTGCTCTGTTCCATTCAGATCTTTAGAAATGTTCCATTTTATCACATATGTGACCAACAGGAAATTATAGGTACTGGTTCCTAAACATATAATATCATTTTGGTGGTAAAACTTTGAGGCAGCAGATCCATGCCTCTCTATCTGAAGCCACAGATAGTAGCTTCTTTTAGCTCTGTGATTCTGGACGAATACATTCCCTAAGGGCAGTCATTCCCCTACAATTTGTTCTATACTAAAACAAAATTGATCCTCATAACTCACTCAAGGCACCTCTTTTTGATTACCAGACCCTGCCAACCTTGAACTGATTGCAACTAGATATTATTTATTATTAGCCCATCAGAAAACTTCAAGACTTTTGCATGCTGAATATAATGAAAAAATTGAATATTTCTTTTTTGTCAAACAGCTTAGACTCATATGGCTTCGCTTAGTTATTTACAGCTTATTGTCCTGAAATATGATTATGGGATAAGACCTAATTAGCAAAAGACTGATTGTCCACATCAGCCTTTGCTGGGTATACCTAGGGAAGTATATCCCATAAAATTCATCCCAAGTCTTCCCTTAAAGGTGCATGCTTGTTCCCTGGATTATTCAGAGGAAATCATCTCACAGCTGTAAAAGATGAAACCACACACCTCCATGGTCAGAACATTTTTATGTTCTCTTTAATTTGCTGAAGGTGAAAACTGACAGGGTTTCCAAATATAATAGTCATGGTGAACTCTTTCCTCCGGGGTAAGAAGGGGCCTTTGACAATTTAGTAAAATCATGATTTCTACATGATTGTCAATCAGATGTTATAACATAGGAAGAGGTATTCTAAAATCCTGTATGGAAGTCCCCAAGAACAGTAATATTGGGAATTTTGATTATCTATACAAAACCTGTGCTTGTTTCTATGGAAGGACAAAAGACTGGGCCTTGGAGATAGTCTAACAAGTTTTTGCAGTATCATTTAGGGACAGGCTGACCCATGTCTAGGATTGTGCTAAGTAAGATTTGGATTTAATGCCTCAAAACTCCCCTGGGTCCTTAATTTTTTTTTTGTTTCTATTTTAAAATATATATCAGGGCCTTGTCATCATTGTACCTAGAAATGTCTTTCAGGAATAAGAATCCTCTATGTTAGTGAAATTTACCTGTTACTTATGTCTTTGCCCAAAATCTTCACTCTGTCCTTGGTGATATAGCTACATCATTCTTTTGAGAAGAAGGAGAACGAAAATAAGAAAGGGAAAATAATTTGGATATAAGAGCAGGAAAATAGGCAGGAGAGTTGGGAAATATTGTTTTTTCTATATTGACATGCCTATTGCCCTGTGAAATCACAGAAAATCCTGTATAAGACATGCAGAGCTATCGATAGAAATGCTAATAACACTATATGACACAGTTCCAGCTCTAATGAAACTTTGTGACAAAGATACAGTTTTCAGCAGTGAGTTGTCTGTCTCATGCTCTTTTGAATAAAATTATCTGTAAAAATGTTTCAGTTGTTCACTATTTGCTTTGCTTCTGTTAATACTAAAAATCTTTGTGTTCTGGGACGGTCTTGAGGAGAGAAATAGAACAGGAAAATAATGACCTAGATCAAAAAGAAAAGCTTAGTTAAAAAAGTCATCAACAGAATGTCTTTATTAGACCCCTGAGGCTGGGGCAGAGGCTGAAATTGTGAACATGTAGAAAACCCACAAATAAAATTGGTTACATTTTCTGCTTATTCTCTAGTGATTTTATCAGTCTGAATAAGGTTATAATAACAAACAATATGTCAAAGAGTTCTGTAGCCAAGAATCAAAAAATCTAAGTTAATCATTAGAAATCCTATTTCATTTTACTGAAGAATATTAAAACAATAAGGACAGTAACATGGTAGAGTCTAGAATTTGACACTCTTTGCACACTGTGGTGAAATGAATATGAAGAATGTTAGAGAGACATTTGTAAGAAATAGAAAAGGAATAACAAGTCTTGTAATAAATATTTCTTACAAGACTTGTAAGAAATAACAAGTCTTGAAATATAATATAATTCATCTTATTAAGTTTTTGCTTTGCTTGTTATAATCACATGTAAAAGATTATTTTTTTTTCAGATTTCACACTGTCTAGTGTCTGTAACTTCAAGCCTCTGATAGGGAAGAGATCAAGGTCTCAGTTCCCCATTAGTTAACTTTGACTAAAATGGCACAAGAGTATGGATTATTATACCTTACAATATAATTAATCTTCTTTAAACAGTTTTCTATCACTCCCCTTGCATAATTATGTTATAGAAATTACAAATAAGAAATAGATTTGATTGCTGATTTTGGAAATATAAATAAAGCATGTGACACTTTGGAAACATTGCTTCCTCTTCTGAGTGCAGACACAACAAAATATTCTCAGTATCTCAGAGAGAATTCAAGCTGCTGTCCACTGCAATTGATCTCCATGTCACCTGGTACATCTGTCCTTCTTAGGCCCTATCCACTCTTGGAGATGGTTTCCATTATAAAACCTACACAAACTCAAGTGAAATAAAAATTTGAACAGAGGCAGCTAGGTAAATGGAGTTTCTTTTATATGCTTTGAGAATATTTGCACTGGGTGAATGTAGGATATAGACAGATATTTCTTTGGGTCTGCACCACTTTTTCTAGGATGCCAATATATCAGTCAATGACTATATACATACTACTTATGATCAGAACTATTTGAGCTCAATTGGTTTAAAAGAAAGAATTGCTGATTTATAGAGAGAAAGATTGATAGATGGATAGGTAGGTAGATATGTGGATAGATAAGATAGATAGATAGATAGATAGATAGATAGATAGACATAATATGAAGGTAGGTAAGGAGAAAGAGAGAGAGAGAAAGAGAGAAGAAAGAGAGAAGAGAGAGAGAGAGAGAGAGAGAGAGAGAGAGAGAGAGAGAGAGAGACAACTAAATGAATGGAGCCACAGTTTTAATTCGACAGGCATCTAGCATATTACATGATTCTGGGGAAATCCAATTTATTACTGATACGGTATATAGAAGAAGGAATAAAGGAGGTGTGGTATAATAATTAGCTATTTGCTTGAGATTTATGCTAACTTTTGAGACATGTATGTTTATAATATTATAGAAATGAAAATCTTTCTTTCATTCCTAGTGAAATCACAGAAGGGATGAAAGATGTAATTTATTTACAGAGTTATAAAAAAGCAATATTAGAATTTGATGCCTGCCCAGAAACCATGACACTATCAATTCTGACATGTTGTACTTATAGAAAGGAGCCTAGCATGGCAGTCCTATGAGAGGCTGTGCTAGAAGTTGACAGAGACAGATACAGCAAACCATTGGACTGAGGTCAGTGACCACTATGGAAGAGGTAGGGGAAAGATTGAAGGAACTAAAGGTGATTGCAACCCCATAAGATGAACAACAGTATCAACTAAACCAGTCTCTTCAGAGGTTCCAGAGACTAACCAAAGGTCATCAATGGGCTTGTCACTGGCCCCCAGCACATATGATGTAACAGAGGACTGCATTGTCTGGCCTCAGTGGGAGAGGATATTCCTTGTCCTAGAGAGACTTGATGCATCATGGAAGGGTATTTTGGGAGGGTGAGGTATGGGTAGTAGGTGGGTTGGTGAGCATCCTCTCAGAGCCAAAGGGGAGTGGGGATGGGATGAAGGACTCTGGGATGGGTACTGGGAAAGGATGTAACATTTTGAATATAAATTAATAAAACAATTTAATTTAAAAAAGAAATGAAATGTTAAATTGGCCTGGGCATAATTCAGGCTTGTTTGTCTTTTCTATTAGTTGAGAGAGTAGTAAGAATTTTGTTGTTGGGTATCATTCATATATATATATATATATATATATATATATATATATATATATATATATACCATTCCTAATATTAACTGTTTCATCAAAATATGATATTTGATCCAATCATCAACTTCATTTTGGCATAAAATAAGAAACAAATCCTATTAAAAATATGAAATAATAAATTTAGGACTAATTCTGACATGATTCTGACCTGATTCTGACATGACATAATTCACATATAATAATATGCATAATACTTTAGTAATGGAAATTTCAAAACATGTAATGAATTCAGTACTTTTCATTGAGATACTACTCTGGCAAAAGGCTTTTTTAATCACTTTAATCACCATTGCTGGACACAGTCAATGTCTATACAGATTTCATAGTATACAGATGGGGTTTTATTTAAAAGATTTCATGATTCTTTGAGCACTTGCTTTTCTTAGAGGCCCCAATAATATTTCAAGTTATGATAAGGAAGTGGTGAGATATTTAAGAAAACAGCTTTTGTGATTTCATATGAATAGTCATATTAAGACTTCTCTCTGGCTAGGATATCATCCCTACTTACATAATATATATTAGGATTTATGGAATAAAATATTTATGCATTATTTATTTCTTCTTTAAAATTATATTGCTATCGTATGCCATGATACGATAAATGTTGTAGAAAAATTTCTCTCAGTTACCGAATCATGTTTAGGCACTTGGTGTTTAAGAAAAAAAAACTCTTATCCTTATAATCATTATATATATATATGTGTGTGTGTGTGTGTGTGTGTGTGTGTGTGTGTATTTATATATGTATATATGTACATATATATATACATATGTATGTATGTGTATATATATGTATATATACATAAAATATGTGTTTATCAGACTTTATGTAATCACAATTGAATAAGGGAGAAATTCTAAATATGAACTGTGCAGAAAACCTTGACAATTTCTTGGTTTCTGCTTCCTCCAAATACATCAAACTTATCCATCCATGTACCCACCTCCTTGAGCTTGGTCCCCAGTGCTAAGCTTCTAGGGAAATTAGTTCCAAGTTCTGAGTTGCTAAGGTAGCCTTGTTCCTCCTGTTCATGAAGAACAATATAGCAACTCCTGCTGAGACAACATGAGAACTCCTGAATTTATGCTTTCCTTTTGTAAGTTTATTACAAAGATAGCCTTTGGGTAAGGCTTTGCAAAATAGCAAATCATGTTTACCTCCCTATTTTCTTCTTTTTCATTTCTCTTTGTTCTCTATATTTACTGCAGCATACATTTAGCAATGCTATGTTTTTATATCAATGAGACATTCTGTGCAACACATATATGTTGATATTTATTACTAATGCAGAATTTGCATATCTATTTGTATTTGTAGAGTTGTTTGTACTGAACATGAATTGACCATTAGTTTTTTATGTTAAATTGTTTCCCTATCAGATGTTCCATAAGAAGAAAAACTTAGAATAAAATTAGAGATGACACAGCAGAACACTAGATACTAAGTGATATATATGATTGAAAAAAGTTTTGTGATTGCCACCAGCAATTCAGACAAAATTGTATAAACTCCTATCATATAGAAATATTTAGTTGAAAAGAAAACTTATGAAAGAGATAGTGGTCTGTCAGTTGGAGATCAATTTTCAAAGAATGGCAAGGAAATCTGTTGGGTAAAATTCTTTCAATGGAAATATGAAATTCTAATTTTATACCACAGAGAGGCAATTGGCTTTCTAAAACTCTCATTACCCTGCTTGACCTCATAGAAAAGATGGTCAGACAAGGAACAGAGAAAACATATAAAGTAACTAACATTTGCCAAAGTCAATGAAAATTTAGCCATGACTATATGACTTAGATTACTAAAACTGAATCTCTGAAACCCGTGTCTGCTGTAGAATAATACCAAGACTGCCAGTGAAGTTTTTCTTTGTTCTGAGAGGACTTTATGCAACAAATATGAGGATAATGTGTGAAAATCCTACAACTCAAAGAGATGATATTATCACTGGAACAGATAAGAACTGTTCCTGGCTTTGCAAATATTCCATCTCTGAGAGGGAATGTAGCCTGGCAGCTGAGGGTCAAAGAATACAAGAAAAACATACCTCATATCAAGACTCACACTATAGATTTATTGGAAGAAAGAGACCCAGGAAGAAGGATGCTGCTCTTCATGCTAAAGCCGACAGAAAACTGAACAGAAAACAAGGATTATCTAAAATTTCTTAGGAGCAAGTTTTCTGGAGATTTTCAGAATAGGGATTAGAGGAATTTCAAATCCAGAGCTTAGGCTTTTTCCTATGTAGTGCTGTGGTAGATTCTGTCTGTTAGGATAGGTAGATTGTTGTGTGGGTGGGACATGGTGGTTGGAGGTCATTAAGTACAGAGGTTGGATACTTGTTTGCCCCAAGAAGTTGATAATTCTTTTTTGTTTATTATTAATAAACAATAAGGGGTGGGAAGGGAGTGATTACTATCATTTAACTACTTCCTATTAGATTATTTTCCTCTGAAACCTTTTGTGCCAAGCCCTCACATTTATTCTGAGGGAAAGAACAACGCAACAGGTTGGATTTTGGTGGATAGTCTAGAAGAAGCAGAGAACTGAACAGAATAGAAGACAGGGTTTATATTAAGTTTTAGCGGGGCAAATCTTTCTGAAAATTGTTAGCGTTTCAAGTTCATTGCTTGTTCATTTTATTCAGAAGGACAGGGGCCTGGATCCAGCTGTTCAGGTAGTTAGAGTGTTCTTTGTGTGGAACCTGGTGGTTGGAGATCATCAGAGCCAGGGCCTGGAAAGTAGTGTGCCTCAAGGGGCTTAGAGCTATAGCAATTCTTCACAGTGAGCTCTCTAAGTGAATGTAACAACCAGCAAATCCCTGTTCTCTTTCATAAACTTATTCTGAAAGTGAATCATGCCCATTGAAGATGATGGAGGACTCTATGACCCAATAAATAAATAAATAAATAAATAAATAAATAAATAAATAAATAAATAAAATTTAAAAAGCCTGCCATATTTTAAAGCAGAATCTGTGACTTCAGAGACAAACACATACATTTCTCACACAGGAGACAGGATTTAGTAACTCAGAACTGTAATCCTATGAATCAAACAAA
Source organism: Mastomys natalensis (assembly GCA_021653895.1). Taxonomy (NCBI): domain Eukaryota; kingdom Metazoa; phylum Chordata; class Mammalia; order Rodentia; family Muridae; genus Mastomys; species Mastomys natalensis. Next base: position 1,027,023 of record JAJTUV010001533.1, on the reverse strand, counting down.
CTATTTCTACTTTCCATTGTCTGACTCCTTTAGATTTCAGGAAGTCTTCCTTCTCTTGGGCATCTCATTAGCAGGTTTTGGTTACACCCAGAGCCGGTTAAGTCCTGGACTCCACCCAGGAGTTTGACAGATTAAAACACTATCACTACAAACAATTTTGTTGCCTCTCCTTATATTTGATTAGAGGAGATTTGGCATCCAAAAATGTATAGAATATAAACCAATCAAGAAAGGGCTCTCAAATAGGAAAAGAAAGCAAAAACTTGGTGATCACAATCTGAACTGCTGATTTATCTATTTCTCCTTCTCCTTGAGCAAATAGAAAGTGGAAGAAAGAAAAAGAAAACTGTGATTCATCCTGAGCTCTCTTTTCAATTAACATTAGAGCAAAACCAGACATTAGTGCCTGATTGCTGATCATATGTCTGGAATCTGAAAGTGAATAAATCCTGGCTATCTATAGGAAAGCCTCAATTTCTGTCTTAAATCTGATTGTGACACTGGGTAGCCAAGTAAAACATTTTTTGATTATTTGTGATATCATTGTGCCATTTTCCACAAGTTATATGATTATAAGAGTGAATTATATCAGTATACAACATATTTATCTTCATTATAATGTCCTCTAAAAAGTTCCTTGGACTGTAAAAAGAAATGATGGGTCCAATCCCTATGCCAGTTATATATCCAATTAACACAGATTATCCCTCAATGGTATAATGATAAACAAATAATTTATGATGTTTATTTTAGAAAAGAAATTGTGTACATACACACACACACACACACACACACACACATATATATATATATATTTTGCATATGCATATTTGTTTGTGTGTGTCTGTGTGTGTGTGTGTATATGTTCTCACCAATTCTTTATTTGTGAATGTAGTTTCGTATTGCAAAGATGTGTGCATCCTTGGGAAAATATACTATTATTATTATTATTATTATTATTATTATTATTATTGTGTGTGTGTGTGTGAGAAGTACTTTACTCATTGGTCTATCTCCCAAGCACGAGTCAGAATCTTTATGGACAAATAACAAAAAGTTTGAGAAAAGGTTTTACAAAATGAAACAAACTCTTCTAATTCTTCTTCAGAACATTGGGAAGATTCAAGTTAGAGGTAAACATCCAGAATAATTAGTTGGAAATGACAGACAGAGACAGCAGCATTGCAAATGCTGTGGATGGGATCACCAGAATGCTCTAGGAATGAGAAGTTGCAGAATAGAGAGGTGAACATGGTGATTCCTAAAGCGAGGATTTGGTATGTGTTGTGGGGGGGGGGTTGTTTTGTTTCAGTTTGGGTTCATTTAACTTGAAATTCTGTGCCCAGTTTGCATTTAAGCTAAATTACTAACCACTTGACATTTCTTCTAATTTAACAGACAGTTCTCAAAACATGAAGTACAAATGGCTAATAAACATTTGAAAAGAGTGTTCATCATCCTTGCCATCAAGGGACCCATGGCTCCAGCTATATATGCAAGGGAGCTATATATAAGTGGGAGAAGAGATCCTTGGTCCCATGAAGGCTGGACATCTTGGGGGAGGTATTCAAGGGTGGGGAGGTGAGGTACAGGGAGGTTGGGTGGGGTACACCAACGTGGAGGCAGGAGGAGGGGGAAGGGATAGTGAGTTCCTGGGAGGGAGGGGGGGAAATGGGGTAAGGACAGAACATCTGAAATGTAAAAAAAAATTTCCAATAAAAAATTTCCAATAAAAAAATACAAAATGAAGTTATATACTAACAAATTCAATTCAAACCATCCAACAGATCGAAAACTTTTTATATTATTATACTGCAAATTTGACCTAAATATATAAGAATAGCGAAACATATATGAAGAACTCATTTAAAGTACAACTACATTAATACAAATAATGAGAAAGGGCTACATAGTCATTTCAATGTTCACTAAAAGAAAACAAATAAGTTTGAAAATCCCTAGTGACTTTCATGATTTGAAAAAATAATTCAAATAATAGTCACAAAATAGAAATTCCATAAATATTTGTGGAAAACTAATAATATAACATTATATATATATATATATATATATATATATATATATAATATATATAATATTTGTGAAACTATATATATATAATATATATATATTATATATTATATATTATATATTATATATATTTTGATAATATATTTTATATATATATTATTATTAATATTATGTATATATTACATAGCTCAATATATCTGCCCTTTTTAAAAATCATTTGATACACATTGTTTCCACTTCCATCTCACATTGTCCCAGATGCTGTGTTCAAGGTAGTATAAGGTAAAGTACATACTAGACTTTTTTCCTTAAATATCAAATAATGTACAAGCTTCATAAAGCATACACTGACATAAGTTAGATACTAGACAAAAGTAATGGATTGAGCTTGGGGCTGGAATCAAATGGAGAATAAGAGATAGTAGAAGAGCAAACAGGGAGAAACAGCTTAGGTGAGGAGAGTGAATTGTGGAAAGGAATTCAGGAGGAATAAATAAAAATAACAGGGAACTATAGGGGTACTGGAGTAGTCATGTGGAACATAATACAATAAAAATGTTATAAAGTACTATATATAGTGTGGTGTGTGTGTGTGTGTGTGTGTGTGTGTGTGTGATCTAAATGAAATAACTAAATAACGAGTCTCAACCAGCCATCACTTGTCACCAAACAAAACTTTTAGTACTGAAATTGGTTTACATTTTAATTGAGTTATGGGACAAATGAGCTATCATTAATAGAACAGATCGTCTCAAACAACCCAAGTTGTTATCATAACTATTGAGTTCTTTCCCCACACTGACTGCAAGGCCCAATTGTTAATGACAGTAATTAGAAATTTAATTAAAAGGGAAATTTCAAGACTGTGCATTAGAACTAACACTGCTACATTCCAGGGTAATGTAATAGGTCCTTCTCATATGTACTGTGATCTCCAATTAAGGGATTTTTGGGATGTCTGAGGGTTCAAATAAGTGAGTCTCTCCTTCTTGTGCCTTGTCTTGGGCTCATGTCTTTCTGATGATTTTTCTTGCCCAAAGTCATTATCATAGTTGTGTTTAGGTTTTTAAAGTAATCTCTCATTGGTGACTACTTGCTTCAGTGGTCTATGTTCCCGAATAAAAACCACAAAGCATTTATATTTAATATGACTTAAGCAGCACAATAGCTGAACAACTGCCTAACCTCTATGTTGTTAAAATCTATCTCCCACAGATAATTCTGGATTACTACTTATTAATTTCTTTGCTCTCTTTTGGCTTCTCTTGACATAATTGAACAGCCCTCTAGGCCACATTCTCCTGGCTGCCTTACATGGTTGCTCTGCTTTTCTCCCCTGCATATTCCTTAGGCAATGCTCCTCTCTCCACTTCCTCTTCTGAATGGTTCCAAGTCTGGGAACCTTAAATCCAGCAGCTTTCTCTTCTCCCCAACAGTTAGCTGATGGCATCTTTATTTACCAATCAGAAATAACTGGAGAATGTTCCCAGAAAGCTACTTAAGATTCTTTCCTCCATATAGGTTTTGGGAACCCAATTAACATTAAAATACAGTTACATTGAGGCAGGTAATAACTCCATACCTACCAGTATTGTCAGTATATTACTACTAGAGATAGTTTTTCTTTTATTTTATTATGTTAAATTTTCTTATATTTTAAGAAGGAAGCAATGAATGGATGAGTAAATAAATAAATAGGTAAATGAATAAATAAATAATTGAAAATATTGGCACTAGAGTAGAGGTTAATAACAGAATTCTCCCATATAGCCACTCAGAAAGACAGAATCTAGTTTTCTAGAAAGAGTGAAATTCGTACATCAACTAGGAAAGGTCTCAGATTCAGCAATAGTTGATCAACAAATAATTTGACTCCACAGTTTCTTGAATTTTTGAGTGTGATTTCATGTTTACAGTTTGTTGTTCTTATGCTTTGGAGTATTTTGGGGGGTTGTTTTTTTTTTGTTGTTGTTGTTTTTTATTTTGTTTTGTTTTGAAAGTGCTTTTATTTTCCTGATTTTGAGGAGCTTGTTTTTATTAGAATTTTGAATCTTTTTTTTTTTTTTTTTGCCAAAGAGCTTAAAGTTGGGTGGAAATTAGAAAAGGATCTGAAGATCTTAGAGGAGTGGTATAATATAAATGAATATTTGAATAAAAATATTGTTTTATATAATGAAAAATAATTTAAAAAAGATAACAAAATGTATTTCAGTGTTTAATATCTTGCTGTAATTTAAAACAAAATAGCAAATAATAAGTAGGTCTAAGTAAATAAATAAATAGATCAAAAGGTGATTTAAGCAAACCTGTAATAAATGAGAATATATAAAAATTTGATTCCATTTTATGCACAATCAAGCAAAAATGAAAGTCAGTAATGAAGAGATTTTACAATGCTATTATCTAAGAGTGGTGATCTGCATCTGTTGTGATTTTCTCATGATGCTAAGAGGAAGCATGATTTCAGTAATGAATTTTAAGTCTCAGATGGTAGCACAGTAAGACACTGTATCTGCTTTATATTCATTAAAATTAACACTGAGGTAAATACTACATGTGCATACTTTAAACTACAAACAAAAGTATATGTAGATAATTATTTCATAATTAAACTTAAATTAAGTACTGATAGCTTTTGGATAGAAGGGTGTACTGATTAAAGAAATATTCAACATCCTTAATCATCAGGGGAATGCAAATCAATATGACCCTAAATGCCTAAAATCAAAACTCATGTGATAGCATATATTGTCAAGGATGTAGAAAAGAAAACATCCCAGCATTGTTGATGGGAGTGCAAACTTATACAACTACTTTGGAAATGTTTTGACAGTCAGGCTCTTAGAAAACTCAGACTAGTTCTACTCAAGACGCAGCTATACTACTCATGGGCATATACCGAAAAGATGACACACTGTATCACAGGGGCACTTCTCACCTATGTTCATAGCACTATTGTTCATCATAGCCAGAAACTGGAAACAACCTAGATGTCCCTCAAGTGCAGAATGGATAAAGAAAATGTGGTCCATATACACAATGATTACTCTTCAGCTATTAAAAATAAAGTTATCATACATTTTACCTGGAAATGGAAAGAACTAGAGAGAAGCAGCCTGAGTGTAGTTACTCAGAACCAGAAGGCCATATGATATGTACACATTTATGAGTGGGCATTAGCCATAAAATGCAGGACACATGTGGTAAAATCCACGGACCCAAAGAAATTGTGTAATTTGGAAGTACAAAGGCAGGATGCACAAATCTATTCATATCTAGATAGTCATCAAAAGTCCATGAACTTTTGTAGAAAAGAACTGTGTAGAAAAGTAGGTGATGAGGGGAGCATTAACGGTGATCAAGTTTGGGAAGTGGGGAGATGAGATAAGACTGGGAAAAAGAATCAAAATAGATGGAGGGGAATCTCTTCTGATTAGCTCAGGCCTGAAGTAGAAGAGGATACTGGGAGTATAGGATGGTGACATTATCTTACCAGTGGGGCATATAGAGACTAAATTTTCCTCCTCCTGTAGCAAAGCAGGATTTCTAGAGGAGGAAGAGTGACATCAATTCTCTCACAAAAACTTCAACACAAAATTTTTCTTGCCTACAAATTGTGCCAGGATGAAAATGGAGTAGATAATGAGGGAATAGCCATCTGATGATTGCCCAACTTGAGACCAATCTTTGTGAAAGATACATCCTGACATTGTTAATGATATTCTGCTATGCTTTGGGTGGATGATGAGGGAAAGGGTTTGTAAGGGAGGGAGTAATTACAGGGGAGGGATGTGGCTGTAATAAGGATGTAAGGTAAATAATAAAATAAAAATACAAGGTATAACAAATAATGTGCATTTCTTCCAAGAAAGATATCATATGATACCTGAAAGAACAGGGGAATGCCATAATCCATATGCAAATAAACTACTCAATGAAGTGTTTCCATAAACTTTATGAATAAATACAATAAAATTGCAGTAAAATTTTAGTCATTGACAATATATATAGGTAACTATATCTGAGCTATTAACAAAACTTTAACATTCAAATTTTTTTTGTATAATTTTCTTTTAGTTTATACAAAATTGCCTTATGCTAAGAGCATAAGATTTTTCAAATTATTTTTTCTGATATCTCTGTCTGTATCTAGAATTGTATTGTTTTACATGGAATGTTAGAAAAGTATGTAATAATTTGCTGATCTGACTTTTGTGCTGATAACCTATGTAAATCCCTTCTGTTATTAAAATATGAAATCAGTTTACTTTCATGTGCTAACTTCATTCATATACCAGAGACTAGTTTATAATTCTGTGATATAAGAACAAGTTTTCAGTATGACAGCAATTGGTGGTATTAGCACTTTACATGAATCTTTACAATAGGTTGCCTATAGCAGACTATACTTGGCATAATATTAATCATTCATTTTAAATGCTTTCATTATGAAATCCCTGTATGCATAAGAAATTGTTAACAGAACAAATTCCAATAATCTAAAGATGACCACAAACAAATTTTTAAAACTATAAAATTAACAACATACATTTTAAATGTTCTGATTAATTCACTAGAATCTTAGTATTTTTACTAAGCCTCAAATTTAAAAATCTATTAAGATGTTAGTACTATACTCTTCCAAAGCACCTATGATTTATACTTTTTCCTTTTGCCAAATAATTTAAAATTCATAAGGAAATCCATGTTAGTCAACTTTGAAAGAACATCCTGAAATCACAATTGAATTGAGAGCTTGCTATATATTCCTTTATCTGAAATAATTATAACTATAATATTTTCTTTAGTTATATGTTTAAATAAATACTTCACTAGATTAAAATTTACTAATCAAAAACCTGCAACTAGCCAAGGGTAGTAATCTGTGTCTTTTAAATCCTAGTACAAAAAGGATTAAAATCATGTGTTCTCTGTGAGTGTGAAGCCAGTTCAAACTACATATGGAGTGCTACATCCTAGACAACATGGTAGTTGTTTTAAAAAAAAATGCTTAATTCATATCATATTTGTGGAAATACACATATATGTACTTGTTCATGTGTGCATGTCTGTGAGGTGAAACACAGGTATGTAGTCGAAAGAGGTCAAGATTACCTATCTTTCTCATTTAATTTCACACATATATCTTTAGATAGAATATATCATTAAAGTCAAATCACTATAAACTTAGATCAGTAAGCTTAATAGACTAGCTAGCTCAATCTGGGATTCAAGACAGACAATGTCTCGTCGATTTTTTGTTTGTTTACACATATGAATAGTCAAAGAACCAATACCCAAATGCTTCTGCTCAAATGTGTGCATATTATAGACTAAGTCAACTCCTCAGTTTTGAGCACATATATAAATGAAAAAAAATTACCAAAAAACCAAAACAACAATAGTTCTTATATAATGATGAACTGTGTATATGTAATAGTATAGATATAGATATAAATAAATAGATATAGATATAGAAATGATATAAATAAATAAATATATATTTCTTCATATATGTATATATGGAGAAACTACCACCCTAGTTATATGAAATGTAAGTTTATTGTAAGTGTAAGATTAACTGTAATACCTACATGAATAAATATTTGTGTACACATTTCTCCAAAGAAAATTACATATATATGCAGATATATATGTAAAACTATATACATATACAAATATATATGTTGAAGTGAATAACAAATGCCAATTAGTTTTCCCATTCAGACAGTAAAACAATTAAGAAAATGATTCCCTTAAATTTGAACCTAAACTTAGAAAAAAACTTAGAAAAAATTTTCAACTAACAACGCATCTTGTAAGCTAGTTCTTATATCCTTGAGTAAAACAATAAGTAATAATATGTACACTCAAAGAAGTAATTATTGAAAAATATATTCTAATTAGCATAATTAAACCTGTTTGAAATATGAATTATACACTACAAAGGTTAGCCTGGGTCAAATAAGTTCAATTTTGTTTGACAATGTTTATTGAAGAGTGGAAGGGCATAGGAAGGAAATCCTGAACAGAGGAGCAGTTAGCTTTCATACATCTGACAGGAGATGTGGTACACTTACCACCTCTTTCTTTCCAGCTTTTCTATGCTGCTTCAATGTTGTTCATTCTCTCTCTCATACATTATACATCCATGGAATATTTAGACTCAATGCAATAAAAACTAAAAATATGATAGCTAAAGAAAACTAATAACAATTTTAACACTAATAGAAAATTATCAGCTCACTGTTACTAAGTGTAGACATCTGAAACAATAAAATAACAGATTTTTTATGGTTTTTAATATTTCCATGGCTTTAACCATGTAATTTTATTTTTTTTCTTTTTTTATTGGATAATTTATTTATTTACAATACAAATGTTGTCCCCTTTCCCCATTTCTCCTCCCTAGAATCCCCTGTTCCCCTGTTCTATACCCCCCTTTTTTTTTTTTTGCTTTTATACCATTTTCATCATATGCATGTATTAAGGTCAGTTCTAAGTTGAAGATCTAGCAATACAATAGATGCAAATAGTCAAGGAACAAGCAATACACTAAACACAAATAGTCAAAGAAAAAGCAAGGCATTAAACCCAGTTACGTGAATACTCCTGTGATCACTATTTCTAAAGGCTTATCAGGATAACCACAGTATCTGAGCTTACTTCCCTATCCTAGTCCAAGGTCATTTTCATGTCTATAGTCTACTCCCTTGTTCTAGCCTAAAATTTAGATTCCTGTCTGAAATTATTTCTTTGCTCTGGCCTAATTTTAAGATTCCTGCCTGAGGTTACTTCTTTGTTGTAACATATGAATTAGATTCCTTCGTGAGATTACTTCATTGTTCTAGACTAATGTCTGATTCCTGCTTGAAGCCTATTGCCTTGTCCTTGGCCAATGTCATATTCCTGTCAAGCAGCCCTTTCCTTCTCCTTGGTCCATGTCAGCTGCTTGCCAAGCAGCCCCAAAAGCTCTCCACCTCTCCCCCTTTTTTATTCTGTTAACAAGACTGAGCCTATCTTAGGTTGTTTTGACAAGAATGCCTTCCTTACCTGTCATGGAATATGCATTATCAAAGGCAATGCATTTATGTCTTAGGTTGGTAAGTCTCTGTGCGGAATCTTACCTGTCCTTGGCTTGCCAGTCTCTTAATTTAATAACTCTGTCTGGGGGTCCATTTTCAGGTTTAATGTTTGATGTTGTCAAAGATAAGCTTTAACATGATGGACAGGAATAAAATTATTCCCAGGACAATAAGGTCTTGCCTGATCAAGCTAGATATGCCATTCCTGAGGTTTGTCCAAAACGGAAATACCGAGCTCAGCCCATGGATAATTTTATCAGCATTATCTGAAGCATCAAAGGTAAACAAAGCAGCATTCTTTATATTCATAATCTCACTATGCTAAGTTAACACACCCACAGAGGTGTTAGACATTTGAAACAATAAAATAACAGATTTTAAAAGCATACAAATGAGTAGAAAATACTACCCTAGGTATATGACATGGAAAATACTGTATATGTAAAAAAAAAAAAAAGTGTCTTACCTACATGATTAATTCTCTGAGTACACATTTCTCCAAAGAAGCTATACGAGGATACAAATAGAAAAAATAACAAAACAAAAAACAAAAAACATATCAATGTTAAGCTTTATAAAAGCCCAAATCTAAACAGTCTTAACATAGAATGCATGAATCTAAGAGTTATACTTTTAAGTGGAAAAGACCATTTTTGAAGTAATTTTCAAATGAGCAATGTATCTAAGAAGGTAGAATTAGCAATGTAATGTACTATATATACTATATATGGTGTTTGCAGGACTTTGAAGGTTTTCTCAATCTTTCACTTATTTTATTAGAACTTCATGTTTAAGTATTATACTTACCAACATTTCTATCCCATCAAACTCTTCCCATAAACATAGACACAATCACTCATTATTTCTTCTTCTGCTCCTGGTCCTCCTAGTCTTCCTGGTACTACTGATCCTCATGCTTTTTGTCCTCCTCCACTGCTCTCGGTGCTCCTGCTGCTGTTCCTGCTGTTCCTCCTGGTATTACTGCTGCAGGTGCTACTATTGTATTTTAAATGTGAAATATACTTAATAGGAATACAAAATCTTAAAACCACAAATATTTTAAAATGCAACCATCCTTTTTTTCTCTGTTCAGTATTCTAGATAGGGATCTGTGTGTTTCCTAGAAACTCAGATGGGTATGTCTCCCTCTTGGCCCATAAGCTAGTTTATAGGTTTGACTGCATAATGTGTTCACCAGAAAACATTATATTTATCTTTAGAAAATGCAACAATAATTTCATGGAATAATTAACTCAAAATGTAATTCACAGTTATGAAAGACAAAAATTTAATTTTCACTACAAAAGTAAATAATGTCACAATATACACATGCAAAAATGATAAGTAGTTACCTGACAGGATGTACAGGAAATTTTCCATAAATCCAAAACAGATTCACAATAAAACTAATCAGAATTTATTCTCTCTTTGTCTCTGTCTCTCTCTACCTCTGTCTCTCTCTCATATATACTGTCAGGATCTCCATAATTGTTAAAACTTGAAGATAAACTGGATACTAATGATTTAAGGACCAAAATATATAATTTCATTGGAGTCTTCATAGATTCAAAATTGGATATAGACATTCCCATTGTATGCTCCTTAACATGCTGTGAGGACCGATGGATATGTATTTATTCATGGATATGTATGGTAAGAAATATATCTATCTATAGTTGTATACCTAGATATGATAGTAAACATTAAATCCATACATTTCTTGACATTTTTCTTTTCTAGTGACAAATTGTTTTATTTTTTTATTTTTTGCAAGAAGCAGAGACCATGTTGTCTAAGGCAGCTACCAATAATACTACTTCCCAGCTGTGTAACCCAGAAGGCTGATAGTAAACATGAATCAATCAGTACTGTAACTGTATACCACATGGATAAAAACTGCCTAAGTGATTTACTAGGTGGACAATCTGTGCGTTGTTGGCCTTACATTAGTGGCATGTCTTTCAGGCCTACATACTAGTAGTGTTCCTGACATTATTAATCTTAAATGAAATTTAAGTAACAATCATTTAAACATTTTCCAATAGAATTTTACCCCCTCCCTCAACATTGTTTCATTGTCTTTCTCATTCCACATCTCAAGAGTAGCATTAATTCTCTTGGAAAAATCATCCTGTTTTGTATCACTAAAATACCTGAGTGCTGATCAAAAAATTATTTTCCTGGTAAAAGACAAAAATAAGGTCTCATACTATACTTAATGGCAAACCAATTTAAATTTTCAACATTTTCTCTAAGAAAAGCATGAGGTTCTTGGGCTTCTTTACAAATCAATGTAATCGATATATACTGGATCATCATAGCTCTAACACAAAAGCTGCACCAGAACATATTTCCTTAGGAGAGATAATGGCTTTAAAGTAGTTATATTTATGGAAACATTTTCTACTATAATTTCCTGACAAGTATAAACAAATGTATGCTACACCTCTTGGAGGTCATGTTATCTTAGGGAAGATTTGGATATAACAAGTGGAAGTATAAAGTTGGGCACTAGGATAACCATCTATTTACATTGAAAAAATCTCCTATGTGGGCATAGAAATAGCAAAGAATCCAAGCTTCAATTACCTTTCATAAGCTGACATAATTAAACTCCCCAAGATGTTAGTATTATGTCTTAGACAAAAGGCCTGTGTAAGACAGACATTTAAAAAAAATCCCAAGAAAACTATAAGAATTGCCATTTGAAAGATAGGGTTTTTCCTCCTAACATGTTTGTATTTGGTGCTCATCATATTCTTGTATGGAAAGCAGAAGAACAGGTTGGAGGTCTTTCTGGGAGACAACAGATGCAGTTTCCACCCTCAAACTTGTATCCAGACACATGATATAGAAAACGATAACACAAACTAATTACATGCAGCTCACTGGTCCTTACAAGTTTAGTCACCAAGGTTTCCCAAATGGTACGCCTGCATTCAGGCTATTGCTATTTGCTCACAATTCTCCAGGTTTCAAAATGAATTATCTGTTAATTTCAAAATCTACTATTATATTTTATTACACAAACATGAGTACAAGTGTTCAAGATTAGATCAAGATGCACCTATACAGACAGCACTCTCACTTTAATTACAACGTCTACTAAGATTGATTAGTGAGATGATATGTCTAAACTGCAGGGAGAGTTGACAGTTCTTTTGATCATAAAGATAGAAAGTTTCATTTACAGCATGACCTACAGACATTTTAAAGGTATGATCTTAGTAATTTCTCACCATTGGAAAAGTGTCCATTATACTTATTAGAATAGAGGTAAGATTTGGGATAGATTTTAAAATAAAATCACAGTATGAGGAACAGGAGAAAAGTGAAACTAGATACTACACAACATTCCTGAATAAAGGAATAAAAAATAGAATATCTTGTGTCTCATTGCTCAGAATAATGAAGTCTCACTTTACAGACCCAGTTTGTAACCTCTTCTGGACTTCATGGTACAGCAAGACTAAGCAGTCGTAACTACTACCTGAAGCACCCACCATTTGTTTCCAGGGAAAAGTTGGAAACTATTTGCTGGAAACTATTTATTTATCCAATTACCGTAATTATAAATGATTTTCAATCATTCACTGCCTATATAAGAGCTACCATTTAAATAACAACAAGCAAGTAAACATACAAACAAGAAATGAGGAGTATGAATTCTTTTGTCCCAATATTCTAAAATAAGAATTAACACCATAATTTACTTTATTATCTAGATTTTAACAATATTGGAATGATCATCTTGTTTATGACATAGAAACTGAGAAATGAAAACAAAATGGTAAATAGTGAATTATGGGACAAAAGACAAATCACACAACATAGAGAAATGAATTTTCCATGCCACTTAAATGTTTAAAACAGTGGATTGTGTGAAATTATTAGGAAGAGAGAATAAGAATAAAAATCCCACAAGGCCCTAAACATTCAATCTCCCACTCAAGCCATGCTAAATATTACGTTTTTTTTTTCTTCATGATTCTGGAAGGTGATTATTGTCTAACATCTACTTGTGAGCTGATACAAATCAACATGAGATAAGATTATTTAACCATCACTGTGTTAGAGTAACAGTGCAAAAAGTTAAGGCTACTTACCACAAAATAAATTTATATTCCAATGGACTGACTGTTCTTTTGCTGTCAAAGAACCTAGAACTTAGTGTATTTAGTCAAGTTTTCTATCACTGAGTATTCTCCTTATGCTCTACAGTTATTTTTCTTACCTTTTTCTTTCCTTCTCCAAAATTATCATGAAGAATTCTAAAACTTTGGGGTTTTTGGCAAGGAAAGTTGAGTTCTTTTTACATACAATAAAGGAGGAGGAAAGCTGCTACAGCAAATGGGTTCATGTAAGTGTTAGGACATCTACATGGGCATAGCTGTCATTCATCAGGCAGTCAAGCTAAACATACTCTAATTTGCTAAACCAGTTTCCTCCCTCAGAGGATATGTTTCATTTCTCTTACTGAACTGACACGAAAGTAAAGGCACAAAAATGCACTAACAGTATTGCAGTGAGAATGCTTTAAGACACCATGATCATGCTCTGTTTTCTGAGCTCTTGAAGGAGGTAAAATACTAGCTACTAGCTACCTTGTGGTTTCTCAGTAAAGACTGAAATCCCCTCAGGCATGTAAGTCTCCAACAAACTCATTTCCTCCTAATATAATACATTCAAGCCACCTTTTCTTGAATTTCAGGCATTACCCTGTAATCAAAGCACATTTTTTATCAATAATTTTCAGTACATCAGAAACACTCAGGACAATCTCAGACAGAAAATTCATAATGTGATCATTTCTTTTTGGTCACTCAGACTAAATTCAGGGTCCTATATTTATCTATTCATAGTATATGGACCAAGACTTGAGTGTGGGATAAGAGGGGATTAAAAAGCAGAGTGACTGTCCACATTGACATTTCCCTGATGTATCAAGGAGCAATCTGCTGTTAACTAGAAAGTATATTGCTTCTGTTCCTTGTATTCCCAGGCATATGATTGTTTTCTAGTTTACACAGCAGAAACCTCTAAATAGACATAAAAGATAAAAATCTCACAACTTCATGGGAACACAACCATCCCATTCTCTTTAATACTGCAGGTGATGATAGCAGACTCTGAATTCCATCTGTATTTATCATGGTAATTTTGGTTCTATCAGAACCTGTTTTCAAGAATATAGGACAGTCATTTCCACATCAAAGTATTTTTCCACAATTACTACTCCTGTACACTACCTCAAAAAGAGGACATCTAAAATCATGGAAGAAAATCCACAAGAAATATAATTAGGGAAAATAGTCGTCTGGATGAAACCTGAAATTATTTCTTGGGAAAGACAGAAGACTGATCCTTGAATAAAATTAAATTTAAGAGGTTTTCCATTAATGGATGGAACAAGACAATATCATCCTAGGCAAAGTAACCCAGGCACAAAAGAACACACATGGTATATACTCACTGATAAGTGGATATTAGGAATAATGCTCAGAATACCCACAATATGATTCACAGACCATATGAAGTTCAAGAAGAAGGAAGACCAAAGTGTGGATGCTACAGTCCTACTTCGAAGGGGAAACAAAATAATCACAAGAGGTAGAGGGCAGGAGTCATTTGTGAGGGAGAGCAGATGGAGAGGGGAAAGGGTGGCAGGAACAGGTGTGGGAGAAGATGCAGGAGTTTTATAGAGGGTCAGAAAATTGCAAGGTGTGTAGCAGTGAGGGATGAGTAACTGTGGGTAGCCACCAGAAAGTCCCAGATGCCAAAAAAGCAAGAGGCTCCCAGGACCCAACAGGGATGATATTAGCTTAAATGCCCAACAAAAGCGAGAGAGAATATGTAGAGACCATATCCAGAGGTTAGGCAATGTCCCTGGTTGAGAGATGGGGTCAACCACCCAGCTCAAATAATTTAATCCAAAATTGTTCCTGCTTAAAGGAAATACAGGGAAAAAGAGTGCAGAAACTGAAGGATAAGTCATTCAGAGACTGCCCCATCTGGGAATCCACCCTTTATGCAGCCATCAAATCAAGAAACTATTCCTGATGCCAAGAAGTGCTTGGTGGCTGGATCCTGATATAGCTGTCTCCTGAGAGACTGTCAGAACCTGACCAATACTGAATAAGATGCTTGCAGCCAACCATCAGACTGAGCACGAGGACATCAATGGAGGTATTAGGGAAGCTCTGAAGGAGCTAAAGGGTCTGCAACTTCAAAGGAAGAACAACAGTAGTAACCAACCATACAACACAAAGCTCCTAAGATTAAACAACCAATCAAAGATTTCAAATGGCTCCTGCTGAATATACAGCAGAAGATGGCTGTATCTGGCATCGATGGGTAGAGAGGCCCTTGGTCCTGTAATGACTCAGTGCCTCAGCATATGGGAATGCTAGGATGGTGAGGTGGGAGTGAGTGGGTGGGGGGAGCACCCCCATAAAATCACGGGTGAGGGAGGTGATATAATAGGGGTTTGCAGAAAGGAAACCTGGAAAGGGGATAACATTTGAAATGTAAATAAATAAAATAACAAAAAAAAATTTAAAAATGGAAGAAAATCCCCAAGAAATGTAATTAGGGAGGTTAGTCATCTAGATGAAATCTGAAATAATTTCTTGAGGACAGAAAACTAAGCCCTGAATAAAACTAAATTTAAGAGGTTTTCCATTATTGTTTAGAAATATAATGGCAGCAAACTAGGATTCTGTGATATTTGGTTTAGATGGTACATAGGGTTCCTAGGTTCTTTATTTTCTCTTTGTTCCTATTTACACACATGCTCATGGTCCTTCTCTTTATTTCTCTTACACAAATCATCCAGGAATAAAAATTTCCTAAGCCAACTAGCTCACTTCTGCCTCAACTTTATCTCTTTGTCTCTGAAAGTCTCCCTAATGCTGTAATTGCCGAAATATCTGTATCAATCATTAGGATAGAGAGAATAAAATTAGAATCAGGAGCACAGGGAAGATATAAGTTGAGGAAAATGTAGATGGGAAGTAGGAAATGCCTTCGGTACTTGAAATTGCTATTGTACATTGAACTCAAATCACCCTGCATAAGAATTTCACAAAATCAATTGAGTTTAGAATTACAGCAAGGAAGTGGAGTTCCTATTAAATCTTTAGAAATATTTACAGTGGCTACATGTAGGGCAGAGTGTCAAATTTCTTCAGACCACTGTTTGCACAATGTCAATGTTCATGCGAAGAACATTAAACATGTGTACTTATAAGGACCAGTTACGGGACATAGTGGGTTTAAAATAAACAAACAAAAAACAAAAATAAATAAGTACAGGTAAGTTTGAAGTTTGAGGAAATAATTTAAACGGTGTCTGCATGTTTTCTTGGGGTCAGACATTAGATATACTTTTATAGAATGCTGGTGTATGAGACAAAATATACAGTGCAAATATGAAAATAAAATAATTTAAGGAAGACAGTAGAAGTGAATCTTATGATACACATTTTGTAATATTTCTTCCTATGGAGAACCATGTCAAATACATAGTGAATATTTGTGAAAATTTTGCATAGTTTTCCAGACTACATGTAAAATCACCATCTCTGCTAAATGTAATTGCTTTCACCAGTGGATATTTGCTACAAAGTACAGAATAACCATGATATATACCACCAACACAAAGAAAGTATAATAAAAGAAAGCCCAAGTGAGGAAGCTTGAATTCAACTTAGAAGGAGGAATAAAATGGTCATGGGAGGTAAAAGAAATGAGAGAACTGAATGGGAAACGGGGGAGGGGGAGGGGAGAAAGGGAGAGGGGGAAAGGGGAGAGGGGAGAGGGGACAGGGAGGGGAAGAGTGTGAAAGGATAAGGAATGGGAAAAAACAGGAAAGAGGACCAGAGGGACAGGAAAATGAATTGAAATATGAAGCTGCCATGGGTAGAGAATGAGGAATCTCTGTGAAGTCACAGAGGCCAGAGATACATAGGCTTCCAGGGTTCAATACCAAATTACTACACAACAGTGGGGATAAGAACCTGAAGAGACCATCTCCTGTAACCAGACTGGCCTCCAGTGAAAACCTATCCACCTACAAAATTTATATTCAAAATTGCTCTTGTATAAAAGAAATACATGGATAAAAATGGAGCAGAGTCTGAAAGAATGGCCAACTGGTGACCGACCAACTTGGTATCCATCCCATGGACAGGTACCAATCCCTGACACTATTAGTGATGCTATATTGTGCTTGCAGATGGGAGTCTAGAATAACTGTCCTCTGCAGAGGTCAACAGATGAATAAGAAAAACTCAGATACCCACTACCAAACATTAGACAGAGCTCATAACCCCTATGGGAGTGTTAGGGAAAGTATTGAAGTTCAAGAAAGGGACGGCAAGACCACAGGAAGTCCAACAGTATCAACTAACCTGGACTCCTGGAGAAAGAGCATACATAGGCTGGTCTGAGGCCCTTGGCACACGTGCAGTAGAGGACTTATGTAAGATACTCTCTAAGACGCCTAGTGGGAGGGAGAGAGTGGGAGCAGCATTATGAAGGATTACTGGGAGGTGGCATCATTTGAGATGTAAATATTAAATAATTTTTTAAAAAAAATTTCACTACTATAAAAATTTTTATAAGATGGTTCTATAGTTGAGTCCAATGTAACTATGACATCATCTTTATAAAATCTTGTCTGTGTATATTAAAAATATCATGTTGCATTGCTTTCAAATGCATAAGAGAGTGACTGACAGTATTTTTGTTAAGGATCTTAGAGGTCGATATGGACAGGATGATGTGAAAATTTAAGCATTAGCATGATAATGTCATTTTCCAAATCAATGTGGTTCTTCTTTAGTTTCTCTGCTAAACCGTTTAAGAAACCAATTGAGAATTAATAGAAATAATTTACTATAAAAATACATATAAAATAATTTTAAAATGTTTTTTGGATCTTTTTAAATTTATCATAATATGATCAATGCCATTCATTTTCCTGTCCCCTTGTATCCATCCACTGCCTTTGTAATCTTGCTTTCAAAATAAAATCAGAAGTACTCATTATGGAAACTGTAGTGTGTCACAATATAGCCCTTAGGTTTTTCCACTCTTCTTTGCTTGCAATGGACCATTCCTCTGGTTAAAGGCCTCTGGAATATGCTACACAATCAAAACAGAAACCTCAGTGAGAGTTTTCTCAGATACCCTGTTTTGACCTGTGTCATGGAAATCCTGCAACTATAGATCAGTAGACCCAGCCTAGACACATGTTCCAGCAGTTCATTGATGGAGGAAGTCAACTCAAAGGTCTGGATTTGGGCTTGGTAAGTATCTGAGCTGGGAAGCCTGCCAACTCTTCTGAACTAGATCATCCAGTGCTACTGTGAGCAAGGAGCACAGAAAGCAATCAGCTCTCCTGTCCTTATGACCTCAATACTGACTCACTTGCATCGCTACCATCAAGGCTAGCTCTACTGAACTGCACATGTGAGTTACAGCGCCTAATCTCTAGGTGTCTGGGTTTATCTCAGGAGTCATCTCAGGAGTGCTATGCCCTGCCTGCAGTGTCACATAAGTCAAGGGTAATCTCAGCTGTGGAATGCTCACATGGGTCTGTGTGGTACCTGACTGGTGGGCATCTGAGTCTAGGTCCTTGTCTGAGCTCCTTGTCATCAGAGTATTGGTCATCATGGCTGGCATTCTGCTTGGCCCATGGTATAGATCTAGGTGCAGATGCAGGCATCTTGTATCAAAAATATTTTTTAAATAATTCTATAAAATAATTTTGATAAAAAATCAAATGGCTAACAGGACTGAAATGCATGTCTCCATAGCTATATAAACACAATGATAGAAAGGAATAAAGGGACTGTGAGGAGAATGTACTCTGGAATTTGTCTCTCTAGAGCAAGACTATATTTTAGCTTTAGGAAGAATTTAAGAATATCCTTGGGGTTTATTTAATTGCTAGTATTAAGAAAACAATTAACTAAAATACACTCAGAAATTCAATCCTAGAAATTTAATCTAGAGAGCCACACTGTGAGACAGCTGGCATGGACTTAAAACCTCCAGAACCATGCTCACATCTGTGTACAACATGCACCTTGTTTTCACAACTTTTCCTGAATTGCTAAGATTTGCCTCTTCTGCCATTTATAAATACCAAAACTTCTACTCATAAAATATAAATAACTATATAGCAACAAAAAGAAAGAATATTAACATAAAGAATAACAAAAAATGTGAAACCATATTGTGGAGAATTGCGACTCATTCAATGGAGTAATACACATTTTTATCACACAAATTATAAGTGTATATTGTTTTAAGTGTGTACAATACAATGGTCAAGTTACCAGACAAATGACTTTTCCAAACAAGCTAACTGAATGAATAGACATTTAACTGCAGTAGGTGTAACACTATGAATGAAACATAAATATTTCGATACTTTTATTCTTAGTGAAATATAAATGCTAACAATGTGAGATATAGAAGTAATTATGAACAGTGTTAATGAAGAGATACTGATCAGACAGAGGTGATTTCTTGTTACCTAGGGACAAGAAAATCTATTTGATAAATAGATTTATTTATCAATTTATAAATTTCTTTCAATAGGAATATAGAATAGGAGTGTGGTATAACACAGAGATAATTGATTTTCCACTACTCTTATGAATTGCTTGACCTCATAGGAAGGGATAGGCAGACAATGAAGTGAGAATAAACTATAAGAGCTAGTATTTGGCAAAGAGCAGTAACAATTTAACCTTGACTCACAAACTTGTATTGGATAGAGGAACCTCTGGCATTCTTGATGGTAACAGATAGATATTAATATGATTGTTAATGTTATATTTCTGTGACCACAGAGCACATTGGATATCATGTGTAATATTGTCTTCCAAAGTTTACAATGCAAATCTTTCAGAGCATTTTAAGTGGTCAAGTGAGAACTGTTTTTGCCATAGAAATTCTTCATGGAGAGTTCCCCAAGAAACATTAATGAGCAGTACATCATTCTCTATCAGAAATTAACTCCCAAATTGACTCATCCTTGTTTCAAATTAGAAAACACTGCAAAATGAGACAGAAATGATGTTTCAGAGGCAGGAACATATTTCTTGCACAGAAAACAGAAGCATCTGACTCATAGCAGGAGTGTGGGGAATTCCAGAATGTCCCCTCTTATGATGAGTTTTTTATTTGTTCTGTCTGCCACAGATTTCTGAAGAAATAGCAGTGTTTCATTTTCTCCCTCTGGAACAGTTTATTATGAGGATTTGACTATACCCAGTTGACAGCTCGACTATAGCCAGAATCCTGGCTATAAAAACCTTGAATGTAGCTATGTTTATTTGCTTTGTTTGTCTCTGTTTGGAGGAGTGTATACATTCAAATTGGAAATGGTTTAAAAACCAATCAGGAGAGAGATCTCAAGACAAAGAATAAAATAAACAACCCTGCAGTAATCTTGTTCAACAATCTCCATGCTGCTAATTCGTGTATCCTCTCTGAGTGTTTCAGCAAAATAATTGAAATGGAAAGGGTGAGACAGTGAAATATAGTTTACCCTGAGCTCTGACTTCAATTACCAATACAGAAAAACAGCCAGTGGTGCCTGGAGAGTGATGATGTACCTGGCTACTTGTCTAGATCCTGGCTGTCTCTAATAAAGCACACATTTCTGTCTGTGCCTTTCTAATTATAACTCTTGGCTGCCAAGTAAAGCTTGCTATTGACCTGTGTCATTTTCTCAAAGTGCAACAATGACATCTATAAATTATTATGTCCACTACATAAGACATCTTTTTATATTTACGTACCCTACACAAAGGAGCTTTAGATTTTGAGAAAGAAATGTTGAAGCTGCAGTGGCTGGGCACCCTGAGGAGCCCAGCAGAATAGAGAACTATCACTCCCACTCCCACCACCTGAATTATACTGTCTTTCTGGCTTGTGTCTTCTATTTGCACAGATCATCAGCTTATCTGCTCCTCTAAAGACACCACAGTCTGAAGGCCTCCCAGGAGTTCTCCTGCAAGAAGAGGAAATGGTAAGTGAATCTTCCAAAGAGCCAAAGCAGCTGGGAATCCCAATGAGCCCAACAGACTCAGACTCTTCACCCCCTAAACAACCTGTCCCTGAATTTCACTTCCCTTCTGGCATTTTCCATCTTCGGGGGCAGACCACCAGCCTGTCTGCTCCACTGAATACACCACAGTCTCAAGGCCCCCAGTAGTTTCTCTGTATACAGGACAACTGACCCAACTGTCTGAAAGGAACCCTGGAGTTCTGCTGCACACAGTGCAACAGACCTCGTAATCCAAAGGTCTTCAAGAAGAATAGCTATACGGAAGGCAACAGCTGAATGGCTCCTCTGAAGATCCAATAGTCTGAAGGCCTTTCAGGAGATCTGCAGCAGCCAGGGCAACAGATCAGCAGTTATTCTGTCCCCCTGAAGTCCCCACAGTCTGAATCTTCCCAGAAGTACTACTGCACTCAGGGCAACAGGTCATTGGAGTGCATGCTCCTCTGAAGACCACGCAGTCTGAAGGATTCACAGGAAGTCTGCTACAAGATGGGCTACTGGCCTCCCAGGAGGTCTGCAAAAACTCAAGGACACAGAAGACAGGGTCCAGAGAAAGATATACAGATCAGCTAATACCAGGGATAACCAGGTGGTGAGAGGCAAGCACAAGACCATAAGCAACAGAAGCCAATATACTTGAACACCATGAAAACCCAGTTGTGCTACCACAGAATGTCCTCAATGTACCAACACACCTGAAAATCAGGAGGATGACCTAAAATCCTATATCATGAAGATAACAGAGTCCTTAAAGGAGGAAACAAATGACTCACTGAAAGAAATAAAGGAAAAGACAGGTAAACAGGTAGAAGTCTTTATAGAGTTTACAATAAATCCATTAAAGAAATACTGGAAAACACATTCAAATTGGTGAAGGAACTGAACAAAGCTGTCTAAAGCCTAAAAATGAAAGCAGATACAATAAAGAAAGCACAAATGGAGGCAACCCTATGAAATGGAAATCCTAGGAAAGAGGTCAGGAATTAAACATATAAGCATCACCAACAGAATACAAGAGATAGAAGAGAGAATTTCAGATGTAGATGATACCTTAAAACGTATTGACATAACTTTCAAAGGAAATTCAAAACATAAAACACTCCTAACCCGAAACACCCAGACAACCCAGGACCTAATGAAAAGACCAAATCTAAGAATGACAGGAGTAGAGGAGAGATAAGATGCCCACCTCAAAGAATCTGAAAGCATCTTCAACAAAATTACAGAATTAAACTTTCTCAATCAAAAGAAAGTGATGGCCATAAATGTACAAGATGTTTATAGTACACCAAATAGATTAAATCAGAAAAAATTCTTTTTTCACTTAATAATCACAATTGTAAATGCACAGAACAAAAAAGAATATTAAAATTTGCAAGGGAAAAAGGCTAAGTAATATATGCAGGCAGATCAATCAGAATTATACCAGACTTCTCAGCAGAGACAATCAAAGCAAGAAGAGTCTAGATAGAGATCATACAGATCTTAAGAGAACAAATATGCCAGCCCAGGCCAATATACCCTGAAAAATTCTCAACATAGACAAAGAAACCGATATATTCCAGGATAATACCTAATTTAAACAATATCTATCTACGCATTTAACCCTACAGAGGATTATAGGAGGAAAACTACAACACAAGGAAGGTATCTACACCAAAGAAAAAACAAGATATTAATCATCTCACAACAAAGTCTAAGGGAGAGAATAACATGGTTATATGGCTACCTACAACAAACATAACAGGAACTAACCATCATTTGTCTTTAATAATGACTATTCCATCCAAAGTTCATATGCTTTCTACCTTTAAAATCAACTGAGTTCTACTCTGCTGACAAGATGAATTTTAGGGACTGCACTCAGAAGTCCTACAGCCAATGAGGAGGAGGGCCTGTTCACCTGCTTTCATGACCCTAAAGGTAATCTCTCGTGATGATCTCAGGTGGCCATGGAGAAGAGGGCATCACACCCACACACAGGCTACCTCATGTCACATAAGTAGGCTGGACCAACACTCACCTGTTCACCCCCACCCCCACCACTAGGTGATGGTGACCATATGCTGAACATGTGATGTGCAAAGTAGGCTGTCCTAAGTGCTGCAAAGAGCAAGGGCAGGGAAAGATCTACCACTCTCATGACCTGGGCCAGTTTTCCCAACAACCAGAGATGGAGGAGAGTCCGGGGGAAGGGCATCATCACCACACCCTTTCTACCCCATGGACGAAAAGTGGTGGGGTCAGCTCTCTCACAGTAATACCCTTGGGGCAGCTCACACACATTTAATGGAATATGGATAGCCTCCCTGGCAAGATTCCATGAAAAATCTGACTCATTTTCTTCAACTGCCCATTAAATGCAAGTAGACACTCTGATAAGTCTTGGACTCCATGAATCTTGCTTCTACATATACTTGATTGTGGCTGGCTTGGTATAGTATAAGAAGAACACAAGCATTACCAGATCTTTACAATTCATGGAGCATGCTAGGTTCTAAGTAATCTGATGGAGTAAATGGGGAGAGAAAATAGACTTATTTAGAAAAGTAAAAGGTAGTAAATATAGATTAACAAAAGATAATAATATCATAATATCAAGTTTCTACATAAAAATAACTATAATAAATAGATGTGATTGTGTAGATAATCACATACTCTTCAAATAAAAGTTCTGATCTGAAAATGCTTTTAAAAGACCCATAGATCATCTTACAACTAAATGCAGAAAAATCTCACAATCTACACATTGCCATGGAACACAGTTAACAAACAGTTTGATAAAATATCTCCTGTATCTAAATCTCAGAGGTCATTGTGGAAGAGGGACAGAAAAATGTTAAAATCTAGGATATGAGGCCATTTGCTGTAAGATTATATCCTCTATCAATGTCAGAAACTGCACCAACAATGGTGTTTTTTGTTTGTTTGTTTGTTTTGTTTTGTTTTGTTTTGTTTTGTTTTGTTTTGTTTGAGACAGGGTTTCTCTGTATAGCTCTAGCTGTCCTGAAACTCACTCTGTAGACCAGGTTGGCCTGGAACTCACAAATCTGCATGCCTCTGCCTCCCAAGTGCTGGGATTAAAGGCATGTGCCACCACTAACTGGCAACAATTGTGATTTTAAAAAAAAATATTTCAAGTACATAAATAATGCTGACAGAAGGAGATATATTTTTCCATAAAGAAAAACAACCAATTGGTTATCAAACACAAAATGATCAGCCCTAAAAAACACATACATGATATTATCCAGTACATATATAGATATAAGCATGTACAAAAAAACCCAATATATTTTAAAAGGAGCTAAGAATATTATATGGGTGGGTAGGGAGAGAAAGTAGAATAAAACTGTATTATAATATCAAAAATAAAGAAAATAAGTTTAAAAATTCATTTCCACCAAGTAGAGGTGCAAGCAATATCTATCCCCCATCAAACATTCATAGAAGTCAATATAGAAATGTACCAATGTTCTTCCTAGGTAACTAGTGAGTTTATTGGAAAAATGTAGAATGAATTTTTCATTGTTTATTTTCTGGGATGTTGTGCTTAGAAAAATGCTCCCCAGAAAACCATTTCTCAGTAAGGATGATGACCCTCTTATACATTACATGACATAGTAAAACTCCCATACTCTTTCTTGGTCTGTTTTTTCCAGTCTCTTACAAGATTACATTCAGGAAGTATAGAATTTCCAAAAATAAATTGTCTGAGCATGTGGATACTAAAGTGAGGATCTCTTGCCTTTTTCTCTCATTTAATAAGTGGATATAAATAAACTATAAGCCCAACTAGGATATCTATTTACTAAATGGCACTGATAATTGCACAAAATTGCTGTTGTTTGGCTTAGAATACAGAACTAAAGAGCACTTCACCCTATTCCTCTATCTCTTCCTTCATTTCCAGCTTGCTCTTTTCTCAAGAGTTTCTGAGCTTTAGATTGTGTTATATAAATGACTCATGATCTGCTCAGCACAGTGGTTCACTGAAATCACTGAAGCACTTTTTTCATAGCACTGTTTCTGGAAAAGCATTATTGAAAATCTGCTGGATTTTTGGGTGAGTAGAAAGCAAATGTGATGAAGTAGATGATGAAAATTAAGGAATGGAAATCTGTAATAAGTAGAAAATGAATATAGCAATAAATTAATGGACAAAAATGGAGATAAGCCCAAGGAAAAGGAAGCCCAGTGACAGGCTTAAAGTAGGATCCATCTCAAGGGGAGGCCCCAAGAACTGACAATATTACTGATGCTATGGAGTGCTACCAAAAAGGGACCTATTATGACTGCCCGGCAAAGGACCCAACAAGCAGTTGAAAGATTCAGATGCAGATATTTATACCCAACCAATCGACAGAAGCTCCTGACCCCTGTGGCTGAATTAGGGAAAATCTGGAAGAAGTTGAGGAAGAGCAAGACCCTGAAGGAGGGACCAGTCATATCAATTAACCTGGAATCCTGAGTTCTCTCAAACACTGAACCACCAACTAGGTAGCACATACCACATGTTATGAGGCCCCCTACACATATACAGCAGTAGACTACTGAGTCTGGACTCTGTCAGAGAACATGCACCTAACCCTCAAGAGTCTAGAGGCCCCAGGGAGTGGAGAGGTCTGATTGGTTGGGGTGGGGAGTGTGGAGCTGGGAGCATCCTTGTAGAGTCATTTTACATATGAATAGATTTCTTTATCTGGGTTTGACACTGATTGGCTGAATATACTTAGGAAAATAGAGAAAAGATTTGGGACCAATCAGGAGAGAGACCTAAAAATGATGATGAAGGCAAAAAGCTTGTTGTTACCATAGAGATTTTTCCAACAAAGCTCCTCCATCTTTTCTCTGTCCTCCTTGCCTGTTGCTCAGGAATAAAAATAAAGATGAATTAATGGAGAAAGACAACAATATTATGTTGTTATTCTTTGGTTTCTGGCTGTAATTTTTTTAAAAAAATGAAAACGATCCAGTAATGCCTGTGCCTTTGAGCCCGTATGTAGCTAATGATACCTATAAGATCATATGTGTGTACTTTCTACAATAATTGGCAAATGCTGTTGTAATCTTTCCAGTTACCTTGTTAAACATCACTTGTACAATACACAATAAAGCTTAGAAGGATTCTACACTAATCTTTGTTTTCTATCCATTTTCAACTAGTATTTCATACTATGTTATTCAGATGCAGATTCATATCTCTTAAAAGAGTCCCCCAAATTGATAAATCCTCAAAGTTTTAGCAATATTAGATACATAGAAGCAAAAGTAAAACAGAGACTGGACAGAACAATAAGACAAATTACTGAACCATAATCCTAGACTTAACTCTAGATTTACCAGGACAATAGAGATGAAAGACTTTGATATACACATTTTCTATTCTTAACAACTATTAATAAGTTCAAAACTAATGAGATACAAACTTCAATTACAGTCAAGGTATGACATAGCATGATAGAGTCAACCTGTTAGCCTCAATTGATTCTTCCACATATCAATATTTAGATAAAATTAAAGGAAACTGGGGATCCTAGATTATACACAAGTACAAAATCTTGAATTTTATAAAAGTACCACAGAACACACAAGAACCACAGGATTATATCCAATAAACACAACTGAAGAAAATGTTCAGTGATATAAATAATTAAGACAAAGCAAAACAACCTAACTAACATATATACTATGATTCACAGAAACTGGATAGTGGCTGAAAAATTTAGTATGCTATGATCCAAAGTAAAAAAAAAAAAAAAAAAAAGCAAGAAAGAAAAGAAAAGAAATTTTGTAGCCAGGTGGTGGTGGCATACGCCTTTAATCCCAGCACTTGGGAGGCAGAGGCAGGTGGATTTCTGAGTTCGAGGACAGCCTGGCCTACAGAGTGAGTTCCAGGATAGCTCGGGCTACACAGAGAAACCCTGTCTCGAAAAAATCAAACCAAAAATAAAAAAAAAAAAAAAAAGAAATTTTGTTATGTTAAGCTTTTTAATTGGAATATATGCAAATTCTTTGTTTTGACTATCCTTAAAAAATGGAGTAATCAGATATGTAAATATTTATAATCTTAGAGGGCAGTGAAATACTAGGTAAGGTGATATCAGAAAACGTTCAAGAAAGTCTTATGGGGCAAGTGAGAACTGCTGTCCAGATATAAAAGTCCTTTATAGATCTGTTCCTCCAGTGCAAATTAGCAAGCACCAGGTCTCCTGTATCTGTCACATACTGAAGGTTGACATAATACACTATCCTTGCAGATGAAGCAGAACTCCAAAGCTGAGTCCTGAATGATAGATCATAAAATTGAAGCAATGACTAGAAGCAATAACAAATACCTTGCACACCAAACAGAAGCAGTTTCATTCATAGTATGTGAAGAATCATAGCAAGTTACCTGACCAAAATGAGTTTCTCTTATCATTTTCCTCTTCAGTTTTCCACAGCACTCCTCCTTCTCCAAGAAGCAGTTTGTCGTCAATCTCCAGGAAGAACTTGGAATGAGCTGAGAGTTAGACATCAACCAGGAGCAATACTGGAAAAATTTTTATGCGAATAGATTCCTATAACTGTGGTTGGCTCAGACGGTCTGAGTATATGTAGGGAGATAGAGAAAAGTTTTGAGACCAATCAGGAGAAAGATCTCAGAAATGGTAACGACAAAAGCCTTTGGATACAAGGGAGATACATCCATCAAGCTCCTCCATCTATTCTTCTTCCTCACTGCATGTTGCATCAGGAATAAAAATAAAGATAAAATAGAAAGTAAAGACAAAAATATTAGATAGTTATTCTTTGGTTTCTGGCTCTAATTAAAAACAGAGAAAACTGTTCAGTAATTCCTGTTCCTTTGAGCTGTGGCAGAAATTTCCCTTCCCAATCTATTTGCAGCAGGGGGCTATGATTTGACAGGAAGAAAGGGAGGCAGATCTAAGGGTAGCAGAGAGATGCAGAAGGGACAAGGGAGGTGAAATGGCTGTGGACATGGACCAGAGTGGCATCAACAAAATTGGTAGTTATGAAATCTAAAGGTTAGAAATATTGGGATAAACTTCTAAATTGTCAACCCCTTTGGGGCCTTCAATTCTTCCTCTAACACTTCCCTAGACCTCTATCCTATGTTTGCCTGTGGATGTCTGCATCTGTCTCAGTTACCTGCTATGAAAAGCATCTCAAAAGGCTTTTATTTTAAGCTCCTCTTTGCAAGCACAACACAGCATCATTAATAATATGAGGGATTTCTATTATTTACAGACAATGCACCCAGTTCCTCTCAAGAAATCAAGTCTTTCTGTAGTCATCTGTTACAGTGTTCCTAAGTGGCCTGCCTTCCATCCGATTGTACCTTTTGCCTAACCTTTTCTGGTTCTACCTCTTTATCAGTATCCATACTGGTTAATTATTTTCCCAGAATCCTCTCTCATCCAGTCTGTGTCCCATCTCCTATTTCCTGCCTCATCTCATTTGCCATTCCCCAGATTTTTTTGTTGTTGTTGTTTTTGTTTGTTTGTTTATTTGTTTTAATTGAGGTGTGATTCTTACAAGAGATTATCATCAACTAATGATTGTTACTAATCTATTTTTTGTTTGTTTTTTATTTGACATAAGATCTCTCTATGCAACACTCCTGTTTAGGAACTCACTAAGTAAATCAGACTGGCCTGGAACTCAAGACATTTATCTGTCTCTACATCTAGAGTATTAAGATTAAAGGTTTATACCACCACATCAAGCCAAGAAGACCATTGATAGCATGCTGTGTAGTTTTATACCAACTTGACACAAGTTAGAGTCATCTGAAAGAAGGGAACCTCAGTGGAGAAATTGCCTCAATAATAGGGCTATAAACAAATCTGTAGGGAATTTTTAAAATTATTGATTGACTGGTGATTGGTGTAGCTCATTGTGTGTGTTGACACTCCTGGACTGGTAGTCCTAGATACTATTAGAAAGAAAGCAGGCTGAGAAATCCATGGGAAGCAAGCCAGTAAACAGTCTCCTTCCAATGGATTCTGCGTCAGTTCCCGCCTTTCAGGTTCCAGCCATGTTTGAGTTCCTGTCCTGACCTTTTCCTTCAATAATAAACAGTGATATATATAAAACATAACCCTTTCTTCCTTAAGATGCTTTGGTCATGGTGTTTCATCACAGCAATAATAACCCTGATGAAGATAAGAATTGTCATTGTTCTTCCAGCTTTTTTATGTTTCCAAAAATTCTAATCTGGTATTTATGATCACAAGATTGTGGCATATTGTGTATGAATAGTATGTATATGTGTATGTATTCATGTGTTCATGTGTATGTATGTTTATTTGTATATGTGTGTGTCATTGTATTCTTATAAGTGTATGTGTCAAATGTTTTGCAGCTAGCAATTTAGCTTGCACTTTCATCCAGTAAGGCATAAATATTTAGTTTGGAGTCCGTAAAAGCATTTCATCAAATTTGTGAATCCCTTAAATAATTCACAAGCCATATTTTGCTCACCTGTGTATATGTGTTCTCAGAAAGAGAGATTCATCTTTCCCAGTATTTTTTACCATCCTTTTAACTATGTTCTGGGTGTTCATCTTTCTAGGGCAATAATTCTCTGATGCAATTCTTTCCATGTCTTGTCCAGTTCCTTCTTGCTTTTCCTTAGTCACAACCCAGTAGAGACAAATAAGATGGCTTTCTTTCTAGCTCCAGCAGTTGCCTTTGTTTCCTAACTTTTTAAACTTGATATGTATCAATTACACATGCAGAGCCATAGACTTCATAGAGACATTTTTATATAACTAAATTGTTTTCTTTAAGCATGTTTATAACCACATCAATGAAGTTTCTTTCTGGCCTACCCTCTTCTGACAGTTTCCTTGGTTACTGCAGCCTCACATCTATGTTATCTTCATATGTTTGATGAATCAGGCCCTTGCTAACTTTTATTCTGTTTATGGTCCTTACTGGACTCAGAGTCTCTGCACTTACTGTAGTGCTCTGGCATGCCTTTTCTTCTTGATCTTTATGCAAGACCTTTCTCATGTGGATGTTTTTAAAATACACAGGATTTCATGGGGTCCCCTATTCTCTAAGATCCTAAAGGGATAATGAAAGATCCTAGTTAGCATGGCAAACATGGCTACAGCAGGCTTGTTTCTCTCTCCTATTCCCTCCCTCTTGCTAAAAGGTATTAGCTTACATTCCTAAAGCTAGCTACCCAGATGTATTCCCTAATTTGGAAAATACATCCTCTTAAATCTCACTGTGAAGCTGTATCTATTGAAGTATTGAAGTCCAGTAATCAAAGCTCACTTTTGCTCACCTATTTAACATAATCAATCAAAATTAAATACACATTTTAATACAGGATTCCTATTTCACCTTTATAAGCTGTTGTTTGTCTATGGTCCACACCCATCTTCTATATAACATGAGACAGTCTTTTTTTTTCTCCCCTACCCCCATAACTACTCCTTTATCCCCTCTTCCTTGTTCTGTATAGATGTCAGTTTAGCATTTTTATGGTAGAACTCTGTATATGAACGCGTGAATCTATGATTCATGTGCATTTGGAGAACTCTCTTTTTCTTCTGCTTGTTTGCCTTGTTATTTAAATCTTAATATTTTATTTTGTCATATTTTATTCTTATATTTTAGAATACTTTTCCTGTCTAATGATGGACAGAGTAGGGGTGAATCTGCATGGGAAAGAAGTGTGGGAGATACTGGTATGAGTAGAAGTGGGGACTATAATCAGGATATATTATATAACAGCAATCTATGTTCAATAAAATGGAAACAGTTCCAAGGCTTGCTGAATATTGTCTTGCCATTTTGTAATTGAACAACTCCATATTTAAAACTCTCAGTAAAGACCCAATAGGCATGACTGAATTATAGATAACATGTTATACATATTATATACATGTTATCATTCCAAAAACTTCTAGGGCATAATTTCTCAACTTCCTCATGCTGTGATATTTTAATATAGTTCTTCAAAATGTGATGAGTCTCAAATATAAAATTATTTTGGTTGATACTTCATAAATGTGATTCTATTATTGTCATGTGTTGTGAAGTAAATATTTGTATTATATCTATGCCATACTTCTCTGAATCCATGTTAATTTAGGACTGATTTGCCTATTGCAGAAGGAAGAGGGATGCTTGATACTAATGTAAGGGTCTCTTTGACTTTCCTTAATCTTCTATGTGGCTATTAAAATAATCAATAACTTATGCTGTGATGATATTTCATGAGCTAGCACAGCTAATATCTTCAAGATATCATATGTTTGGCTTATAGTGTAAATCTTTGTTGAATTTGTTGCAGAATTCTAAGTGAAATAATTAGAATTAGGAGATACAAATAACTGAGATGTTTGGTCCTTCTTTAAAAGATCACAATTGGGGCTCAACACAACTCTAGCTTCCATGCTGACAAGCTTGTTGGTCTTTCTAGGAGACAATACAACTTTTATCATTGTATTTGGTGTAGAACAAGCCAAAAGAAATTAGTTGCATGCAGGCTACTGCTCCTTTACAATTTAGTCAGCAATCAATATATTACATACAAAATTGCTTGCATTTGATCCACTATTACTTGCATATGACCATCCAGGTTTCAAAGTAAGTGACACCTTAAAAATCTATACATTCTTTCATATTTTTCTACAGAACCATGAGGGAAAACATTCAACAAAGATGAAGTGACACTCATAGAGAATGATGTCCCAGAGAGGTAGGAACTTCAATAAGGAAGTATCTTAGGCTGTAGTATAAAAGGCAGTTTAATTTGGGAGAAAAGATCATAGTTTCAGAAATCATCATACTAGAGTGATTTATGGAGTGCCATTTAAACATTAGCTAGAATACAATTTATCATTTGTCTAACAAAATTTTCTCATTGATGGATAAACCATAACTATACAGACCACAGTAGAAGTTGCTAATGGAAGCTGTCTAAGTTGGAAAAGTAGAGTGCAGAACAAGAATGAAGTGAAACTAGATAGTACACAACACTCCTTATCATGGGAAGACTATTTTAGAGAATTACCCAGGAACTCACAGTATACCAATACTTCACATAGGGCCTCAGCATTTGACTTCTGATTTTCCTGAATCTTCATGATTGAGTGGTTGAAGTTATATCTGATCTTCCTCTCTGTTGCTTGGAGGAGATATACTGAAAATTATTTGTTGATTCAATTCAAGTAACCTTAAATTATTTCTAATTTCATCTTATCTGTGGAAAAACAGCCATTCAAAAACCCCGTTGAGCAAGCTTTCTTTTTGACCATTTTCTCCATTTCATAATATTTAAGCAAGTGGTTAAACAATAGTGCAATAATTTATCTCATGTACCTATATGCTATTTATTGTTAAATGACTATCATGTTTATGAAACAATACCTGGAAAATGAAACAAAAATTTAAATGCCCAGTGTATGATGGGACAGAAAAGAAAACTATTATCCCAGAGAATAATAATAACAATAGTAATAATAATAATAATAATAATAATATCATTATTGTGTTATTTGAAATCACTGGATTTGATGCACAAAAGTGTAAGTATTAAGTCATAAGGAGGCAGACACATTTAAAATCTCCCAATCAAAGTGGCATATCCAACTTTACTTACGTTTGTTACTGTCAGGAACTTACCTAGCATCTGGCTTTTTGTTGTATAAATATATTGAGCTTCTACAGCTAGAGATTAAACAGTGATTAAGCAAGTGCCTATGCTGTCAACCTATTATCCCCAAAAGAGTAATGGAACAAAAGGAACACAGAGGAATCTCACATATTTCATCTCATATCAAGATACCCATAGTTTTCTAGTGAGTTTCGTAATAATTTCTTACAATATTAAGGATTTGTTTTTCAGGAATGTATATAGTCTTCTCCTTTCCACCATGATATGTTAATGTAAATATAAAAACTTGTGGAAATTCAAATTTTCTATGTAAACTTCATGATTTTACCAATTATCTCATATATTAATGATTGCCAAATCTCAACCTTTATCAAGGAATTAATGGTGTCAAGGCTTAAAGCCACATCTGACTTTTTAAAGATATCTTTGTGGATGATGTTACTGTAACAGCTGGTGGTAACACACATTTTCTATGTAAACTTTATGATTTTCCAATTATCTCATATATTGATTTACAAATTTTAGCCCTTATCAATGAATTAATGGACTCAAGGCTTAAAGTCACATCTGACTTTTTAAAGATATCTTTGGGGATAATTGAAGACATACATCATGACCAGGAAGAACATTTATTCCTTATAACTAAAATATACCCATGGCTGGAGAGATCATGGTCTCTAGAGGGGAAGCTACCCCTGTCAATTTCCTGAAACATAATGGTTTTGTGTTATAAATATTTCTCATCATATCTACAGTTAAGTTTAGCTCTACCTCTCAGCAATAAAAGTCTTAAATTGCAGCAAAGTACATTACAGTAAAACATAACTGGCCAAAATGCAAATAGCAACGGAATGTAATGTGTGTCAATGTCAATTGATGAATTTAAAAATTTCACCATAGTTCAAAGACTCAGAGATCTTTGCAAAATGACAATAGAGAAGTTAAAAGAGCCGAGGAACAGGATATATGCTATAAGGTAAGGGTATGTTTGCTGCAGCTATGAAATTTCAGCAACATGAACACCTTTAATAGGTTAGCACAATGACACCACAAAATGTCATGAAAATCTGAATATCTCTCAAGATCACATACTTACCCAAAAAGCTATAGGCAACTAATGGCTAATAAATAAGGAAAAATCAGTATTTTCCAGAAACAAGTCTCCTTATAGGCTATTTAATACTAAGAGGTCAACACTCAATACATACTTAGGATAAACACCTAATTTAAAGAGCATGGCATAGCTATGTAAATATTCATATGTATATAGAATATATAACTAATTAGTAAATTTTTAATCAATTAGAGAATGAATGGGGCATATTTGATATGTATTGGAGTCAGGAGAAGAAACACTAGAAATAGTATAATCACAGTATTCATTTCTGAAATTCTCAAATAATTCAATTAAATTTTACACATGCACACATATGGAATTTAAGTATAATCACAATAAAATTAGACAAATGAATGCCAGTCTGAGGAAGTAAAATCTACACCACTACTATTGGGTTATTTTGTTGAGTCATTGGTCAAATAGAGTCTATAATTCCCCATTCAACACCATAGACCATTTTCAAAGTTGTGATTAGATCACAACAACTTGATGGTAAGGTACTAGTGCTGGAGATACATTTTACTTATGTCATTGAGCAGCAAAAATCTGGTTTCCAAATGGAATTTTCATGACTACTGACAACATTCAAGGGACTTAAAGGAAAGCTGAATGAGAAATGAAATCCTCAGTATCTCTAGCTATAAACAATGTAACATATAATAGTGGCTTTCTTAAGATATACTGGTGTCATATTGGCAGAAATTTTATAGGAATTATGGACTACCTTTTTTAGTGGATGTGGGATGTATTCCAGAATAAGGAAACTATACATGCCACTGTGAAAGTGACAAAAAACCTGAACATATATAGATCACAGGCCTATGGAGAACTCTACCTCTTTGATTCAGCAAAAAGGTATATAAAAATAAAATGAATCATAATGAAATATTGTGATAATTCTAGATAAGTGTACCACTCAACCCTTATTAGAGATGATTCTTCATCCACAATCTAGAGAACATAAGCAACTCTGGGTCTTACATAGAAATTAGCTGTATCCAAATAATAAGAGATACTTTGTATCACTTGATCCTAATAGGATGTCTTTATCACAACCTTGTCCTCAAACCTCTTAGAACTGTATGAAGGAAGAAAACAAATTTTAAGTGGCAAAGGTGTTAGATACCTCCAAGGGAAAACTATTTTTTATACAAAATATTACTGAAACATATTAGAACTCCCAGAGACTGTATCACACAAATCACACTCTATAGGTTCAAACCAAACAAAAATACCAGTATTAAGAAGGAAAAGTGGGTTCATTTCTGGGTCTTCAATTCTATTCCATTGATCAACATATCTGTTAGTGTATCAGTACCACACTAATTTTGTTACTATTTTATTACTATTGCTGTGCAGTATAGCTTGAGGTCACAGAGGGTAATTTCCCCAGATGTTCTTTTACTGTTAAGAATAGTTTTTGCAATCCTTGGGGTATTTTTTGTTATTCCAAATGAATTTGTGAATTGCTCTTTATAATTGTATGAAGAATTGATTTGGAATTTTGATGGGGATTGCATTTCATGTGTAGATTGCTTTTAGCATGATGGCTATTTTTACTATATTAATCCTGCCAATCCATGAGAATGGGAGATATTTCCATCTTCTGAGGTCTTCTATTACTTTCTTCAGAGATTTGAAGTTCTTGTCATACAGATCATTCACTTGTTTAGTTAGAGTCACACATAGATACTTTATCTTGTTTGTGACTTTTATGAAGGGCATCATTTCCCTAATTTCTTTCTCAGCACATTTATCCTTTGAGTAGAGGAAGGGTATTGATTTGTTTGGGTTAATTTTATATCCAGCCACTTTGTTGAAGTAGTTCTAGGGGGAAATTTTGGGGTTAGTTAAGTATATTTAAGTATACTATCATATCATCTGGAAGTAGTGATATTTTGACTTCTTCATTTTCAATTTGTATCCCTATGACCTCCTTTTTTTATGCTTAATTTCTCTAGCTAGAACTTCAAGTACTATATTGAATAGATAGGGGGAGAGTGGACAGCCTTGTCTAGTCCCTGATTTAGGTGGGATTGCTTCAAGTTTCTCTCCATTTAGTTTGATGTTGGCTACAGCTTTGCTGTGTATTGCTTATACTATGTTTAGTTATAGGCCTTAAATTTCTTATATTTCCATGACTTTTAACATGAAGATTTGTTAAATTTTATTAACTGCTTTTCGAGCATCTAATGAAATGTTCACATAGTTTTTTTTTTTTCCTTTGAGTTTGTTTATATTGTGGGTTATGTTGGTGGATTTCGTATATTGAACTATTCCTGCATCCTGAGATGAAGCCTACTTTATCATGTTGAATGATCATTATGACAAACTGAGTAGTGTTCCTTCTGTTTCTCTGGAACTTTTGGTGGTCCAGTGTTTGAGTGATTTCAGGGGTCCAGATTAATCGACATTGCTAGTCCTCTTTCAGTGTTGCCCTCCTCCTTAGCTTCTTTCATCCTTTCTTTATTTCATCCACAGGGGTCAGTAGCTTCTGTTCATTGATTGGGTGCAAATATCAATATCTGCATCTGACGTTGTCAGGTGCTTATTGGGTATTCCGAGGGCAGTCATTATAGGTCCCTTTTTGTGAGCGCTCCATAGCCTCAGTAAGAGTGTGAGGCCTTGGGACCTCCCTGGAGCTGGATCCCACTTTGGGCCTGTTGCTGGACCTTCTTTTCCTCAAGATCCTCCCCATTTCCATCCCTGTAGTTCTTTCAAACAGGAAGAATTATGGTCAGAGTTGGATTTGGTATAATAGAAGTTTGAAAGTTATTTAATATGGATAATTTTGAAGTTTTTTTGTACTGATCAACTTTATTGCTGGCTCTGAAAATGGGTTATTACTCATCATTTTCAGACCCAGGCATGTCTTTAAAGTCCAGTGTTAAAAACAGGATTATTGACTTATATACTATTGAATATGTTTAAAACTTATAACTTGGTGTTAATTATTAAGTGTCTATGGTTAGTTAATCTTAAACCAGGTGACATGATTCCATTCAGAGATATACAGAACATATGATATGATCAAGCTAAGAAAACAAGTTTCTAAAGATACTTTTAAACTGTATAAATTAATTTTAGATTCATTGTATAACTTACATTGATGGTATTGGTTTACCTTATTTTTACGTTATAGATTTTTTTAAACTAAATCATATTGAAAACTGTTATGTTATATTATAATGTACCAAGTTTTTAATCTCTTTATGAACTGTATTTATTGATTACAAAGTTCATTTGTGATACTAGATCTTGAGTTCAGAACCGTGTTTTTAAAGGTTGAAACATAAAAAGAATGGAACATTTAGTCCTAATTATTTAAAGCTAACATAATTTTAAAAATCTGCAAGTTGATAGTAAGTCATATTAAGGAGTAATACAACTACTTATAAGATTAAGCTTTAAATAGATTCTAGTTTTATGTTTATGAGGTATAATTTATATGAGATAGTTATGAACAAAGATGGTTTTACTCTGATATGTTAGTGTTCAAGCCTGTCAGAGAACTCTGAAAATGGCATTTAATATGTTTAAATTATTATGACAAAGACTCCCAAATCTTATCAGTGATCCTCTTTACTGAGTCCAATAAGATATGGGTACCACAACTCTAACATCAATAATAGACAAATGGCACCTCATAAAGCTGAAAATTTCTATAAGGAAAAGGTCATTGTCAATAGGACAAAACAGCAATCAACAGACTGGGAAAAGATCTTTACCAATCCCACATCCGATAGAGGACTAATATCCAATATATACAAGAACTCAAGAAATTAGACTCTAGACAACCAAATAACCCTATTAAAAAGTGGGCTATCAAGATAAACAAAGAATTCTCAACTGAGGAAATGCGAATGGCCAAGAAGCACCTAAAGAAATGTTCAGCATCCTTAGTCATCAGGGAAATGCAAATCAAAACAACTCTGAGATACCACCTCACACCAGTCAGAATGGCTAAGATCAAAAACTCAGGTGATAGTAGATGCTGGCGAGGATGTGGAGAAAGAGGAATACTCCTCCATTGTTGGTGGGATTGCAAGATGGTGCAAAAACTCTGGCAGTTCCTCAGAAAATTGGACATATCATTACCTGAGGACCCAGCTATACCACTCCTGGGCATATACCCAGAAGATGCTCTAACATATAACAAGGATATATGCTCAACCATGTTCATAGCAGCTTTATTTATAATAGCTAGAAGCTGGAAAGAACCCAGATGTCCTTCAATAGAGAAATGGATAAAAAAAATGTGGTACATTTACACAATGGAATATTACTCAGTTATTAAAAACAATGAATTCGAGAAATTCTTAGGTAAATGGATGGAACTAGAAAATATCATCCTGAGTGAAGTAACCCAATCACAAAAGAACTACATGGTATTCACTCAATGATTATTGGATTTTAGCCCAGAAGCTAGAAATACCCAAGATTCAACTCACAGACCACATAAAACTCAAGAAGAATGAAGACCAAGTGGAGGGGGGGGGGCTTTGGTCCTTCTTAGAAGGAGTAACAAAATACTCAAGGAAGCAAATATGGATACAAAGTGAGGACAGAAACTGAAGGAGGGGCCGTCTGCAGACCATTCCACCTGGGTATCCATTCCATGTGCAGTCACCAAAGGTAGATGCTGATGGGGATGTTAGGAGGTGTATGCTGACAGGAGCTGACATAGCTGTCACCTAAGAGGTCTGCAAAAGTTTGACATATTCAGACACAGATGCTCACAGCTAACCATTAAACTGATCATGGGGTTCCTAATGGAGGAGTTAGAGTGAAGACTGAAGGAGTTGAAAGGGTTCAGGATCCCATGAGGAGAGCAACAATACCAACCAACCAGAGCCCCCAGGGTCTAAGCCACCAGCCTGGAGCACTTAGGGAGGGACACATGGCTCCAGCTATATATGCAAGGGAGCTATATATAAGTGGGAGAAGAGATCCTTGGTCCCATGAAGGCTGGATGCCATGTTTGGGGGAATGTGAGGATTTGGGGTGGGGAGGTGAGGTGGGGAGGTAGGTAGGGGCAAAAAAAATTAAAAATAAAAAACAAAAAAGAAAAAAGATATGGGTACCACAATAAAGGTCTACACCTGGATTTTGATATGCCAACCACTGTACAGACCCATTGCTGCACCTTTAGCTAGGGCCCAGCCTAAGCCATGTTAAACAGATATATCTAGGAATACTGGAGGCCATTGACTATACTTTTATGTTTTATGTGTGTGTGTGTGTTTCAAATATCAGGAGCTGCCTGGGAGAGGTAGTGAGACTCAAGGGCAAGCATGTCCTCATAAGAATTAATATCTCATATTGTTCACTGAAGGGGGGTTTTTATAAGTAGTATGAGGAACTCTTCAGGATATTTTTCTGGTCTCTAGGTGACCTCCTTCAGTTTATCAAAAGCCTTTTGAGATACCTTTGTAGGCTAGTCAAGAGGCAAATCACCATTTTCCTGGGCTACCCTGCCAGTGAACTGATTTTCAGCATTAACCTGGTAGTTTCAGGGGTGAGGGGCAACCAACAAATTGCATCTTCTCCTACCACATCAGAATTGTGTCTGTGATGGACATAATCTGTGCAGTATTATGGAGCAGACCAAGGAATTGCATCTGATTCTACCAGATTACAATTGTATATGTGGTAGACATATCTGTGTAGGACTGCAGAGCTGACCAGACTTTCTCCTTTTCTTTTTTCATATTGAAAAAAAAAGTTTATTAAAAAAATTCTAGCAGCAAAATCTTTAAGAGTCTGGCAAGGCTTAGCTTAGCATGGACCCTCTGAGTGAACTATATGGAGCTGAGAAATGATGCAAAAAGCAAGATGAATTCATTGTTCCAATGCATTGGGGTCATCCTGCACCCGAAGGAGAGGACAGTTTTTAGGGCAGCAGCCATTAGGCACAATGTGATTAGCAGAACAGTGTTACTTTTTAAACTAATTGGTCTTTAGGGAATAAGGTGGCAAGTTTTGACCATCCTACGAAATGTATCTATGTGCTCTGGGGCTTCCCCACCCACAGCTGGGTTCCCTCCCTTGTGGTCTGAGGAATGATTCAGCCTCTTCCTTTCAGGGTAGCAAGTGTCCCCTGACCAAGGAATTTTATTTAGCCCCTCTCGTCTGGAGAGTGTCCAGTGTCCCATGACCTTCCCAAAGTACTTGAGCTGACCTTTTCAGAGCAATAACAAAAAGGAGAGATGGACAAACAAAACAAGGAGGAAATTGTGTCCTGTGGTGTGTCTCACTCTTAATCGAGTTCTTTATATTGACCAAAAATAACTCTTTGAACAGTTTCTCTGTAAGTCTCATTTGATAGTCTCTTTCTGGTTCTTCTAGGGGCACCACCTATTGGCTCCCCATCTGACATTCAATCTCCTCTGAAGAACCCAATCCAGGATGGCTATATCCCAGGCCCACCCCTATCCTCTAGCCAGTGGCCTTCTCGGCATAGCCTATTTGCAACTATTGTCAGTGTCTTCTTTATCAACAGGGTTATGATCACTGTCTGTTTCCCTGGAGTATTTAATCTGTTTCCTTTCTGGAGAATCAAAATATCATAGTTGTTCTGAGTTTCTCTTTTTCTATAGTGGCGAGAATAGACAAAAGAATGGCATAGAGGTTATGTTAAGCAAGGTTATAGGATTGAATAAGACATCATGAATACATTGTTGAAGCTATATAGTTTAGCAGAAACATCTATAAAGCACAAGACATCATTCTATCTGGGAGAGCTCAGCCATAGGAAAAGTGCATTTAGGGTCTGACACTTTTCTGAGAGGGTCATGGCTATCTTTGTGGAAATGGATATGATTTGTGGGAGGTGATGAGGAGAAAACTGTTGAGGTTGAGTTAGGAATAGGATGGGGAGGTCCAGTTAAGTGAATGCTGATCAAGGCTGAAGAAAAGCCTTAAATGGCCACATTCTCTAGAATTTGAAAAGTGTGGTAGCAAAAGCTTCAGGTCTTTCTTAGTTTTAAGAATAGGTTGAGCTTTTGCCAGGGGATCCTGGTAAATCAGGCATGATGTAGAGAGGGAAGGGTCAGAATGGAGAATAAGCAAAACCTGCATACTCAATCCACTTGCCATGTGTTGGTAATGCTTGAGTATGTGTGCTATATTTTGGTCATTGAAAGTATTTGTTGAGTTTCTATTTTAACCAGGTCATTTTGCACTTAATTATGAGGTAGTGAGGCTTAATAATGTCATGAAGTATGAGGTAAAGCAGATAATTGATTAGGCATGGGAAGAGAGTTGAGGACTTAGGTTTTGAATGGGAAGAGCTCATGATCAACAATAAGAGCACTGGTGATACATTACCTAGGCAAGAGAGTAGAGAAGAGTTACACCAAGAATCTCAATCTGAGGTATTCCCCAAGTAGACTGGACACTTGTTAAAGAGAAACATTTAAAAACACAGAGAAAAGGTATTCCTTGTTTTTGTGATGGGAGAACAGTGGGACTATAGGTGCTTGCTGGCACACCAGAGTGGCTTTTGTAGTAAAAGTAGACAAAGTAGGGATTTCCAGGTTGACACTTAACCACCATATGTTTGGTCAGATAAGTAGAAAAGAAAATATCTGAACAGGTAGACTGAAAATACTTTTTTGGAAAATGGATAAGGGTTTCAGTACATGGAGAGTAAAGTATCTTAATTATCTAGAGTTGCCCAGATAGGCATGGCATACTCCAGGATCCAGAGGGACTTGAATAGTTGAGGAGAGTTAGATAGTTAGAGAAGGCTGGACTCCAGAATTGGACTCTGGAATTTGGGGTCATATATGATGGGTGGCAGAACCACTCTGGTCAAGCAATCTGTGCCCAATAGGGCAAAATGGATTAGTTTAACTAGGAGAGACTGATACCCTTGAAGAGGGGATCATTTGTGCCTCTCCTTGTTTCAAGCACCAAGAAAATGCAATATGCAAAATATAGAATCCAAAAATAGCAGCTCTGTTAGTAAAAGGGTGAAAGTTTATTTCAAAGTGCTATGTCTATCTCTCAGGATATCAGAAAGAAGCAAAGGGCATGAGCAGTGTAAGAAAATCAATTACTGGAGAAAGAACCTGTAAATGTGGCTGAGGACTTTGAATGTATATCTGATACTTGTGAATAGTGATTGAAGGAGTCCAGAAGCTGTAGAACTTGACATACTAATAGGCACCATGGGCATATGCTAATGAAAGATCCTGAATTATTCCCTTATGCCAGTGATAAGGAGAATGCTTACACTTTTCCTCTTCCTCCTCCTCCTCCTCCTCTTGCTCCTCCTTCTCTTCTTCTCTCTTCTTAATCTTTATTTTATTATGAACTCAGCTCATATGCCCTTGGGCCAGGGCTGGCTCAACCATACCCATGATTCAATAGCCAGCTACACTCTGATGCCCTGCCTAGTCAAGTCTCAGTGCACACTCTCCCAAATGCTGTAGTCTATGAGAGGCATGGCCAGCTCTCCCATGCTCACGACTAGGTCAGGTCAGCCCTCCCACATTCATGCTCCTCACTGCAACCCCACTAACAGTCCAGCTCCAGTGTGATGGCATGGCAAGGTAGAGAGCCCAATCTCCCAAGTTCTACAGGAGGTGAGAGGTGGGGCCTGATTTCAGAAGTACTAGTGTAGGGGAGTCAGTGAGGGGCAGGACCAGTTCAGCAGAGCACCTGGACATGCACGGGTTCCCTGGTGATGCAAAGATCACAAATATCCTCATGTTTTCCAGTGGTAGTATGAGCCACAGACATTGACAATGACCACTTGCACAGTATAGCCACAGACCCAGAATGACCTTCAGAGGCAGCTTGGGTGGGCAGTTCACTATGGCCTCAGGTGGAGGGGCTGGCTACTCAAAACAGGCTATTTTACTCCACTCTGGTATATCCAGTTCCACCTCGCTTAAAAGTGCTCAAACTCTTCCACTTCTCTTTCTCTCCCTTATGTGCACCGCATGTTTTAACTGTGTAGTGGTTTACACTCCAGGAAGGGCACATATCTGACAGGGCTCTGGGTGACCTCATCTGTCTGTGCTACATTGTAGCTGGTGAGTGTGTGGACATTTTCTCCATCCTGTATTGATTTCCATGAGGGCAAGTACAGATCTGTGTGTCTTCTGCCTATCCATATGGTGATCAGGAGGTGGAGAGTGCTGATCTGTGAGTAATTTTCCCCACCAGCACTACAGCCATAGCAGTCCTCAGGTCTCAAGAAGACTATTTTCAATAGTGAGTAAGAATCCTTTTTGAGAAAGCATAAAGAACTGGGAATTGGTCTCCAAAAGTTATATACAATGGCAAATGTTGCTATACATGCATACATCCAGTGTTTTCGTCAAAGAGAAGAAATTGGAATAAATGGAGCTAGTTTGGAGCCCCCATGCTAAAGCTGCAGTGCAATACTTAATGGGTGAGGACAAGGATAATAGAGAAGGGTATCATGCATCCTCCTCTGGCCCCAGCATTCATTTCCCTGCACACACTTGTGGACACAAACAGATAAATAAATACTAATAGAATCACATTATCAGGAATAAGATATTTTCTCAAGTACCTGATTGGATACTGTTTTTTGTCTAAATGCCAAGTTTTGAGAAAATATATTTCTTGGAAATAGACATTATGAAGAATAACTGACAGATATGATGAAAATGAAATGTAGAATAGTTAGTTGTTCATACTGGGAATTTGGTGCTACCGCTCAAGTATGAGATTCTTTTGGGCTACTTCTAGTTATACTTTTCCTACTCAAATATACAAATAAATCAACTTCCTCAGTAATAGAAATGTTTTCTTAATTCCTGAAAGGTAATCAATAAATGTGATATCAGCCTTTACTGATTTAAACATGTCTACATCCTTGATAGCCAACAACTCTTTGTGAAGTAAACCACTCTTAGATTTGACTTTCACATTTCACAGGCCTCTCAAAGTATCTGCTTTTACCTTTTGTTTAAAGACAAAGATTCTTTTAAGCTTTTCTGGTAACTCTGTAAGGTTTCACTTATGCATCATACCACATAAACTCCCACGAATTCTAGAGCAAACCCTGTTTTTTACATCCTTTGGGAACTAATGATTTGTGCTTGATTATTCAGGAACACATTCAAGTCTCTTAAATGAATCTTCAAATTTGAAGAATACTCACAGATACTATGCTATCTACATACAAAGAACAAGCAACCAAGCAAATACCTCACTTTAAATAGAACAATGAGGCAAAAGCCTGATTCACTATCCTAGAGCTAATAGAACTGCAGAGATGATAAATTTGGTGAATTATTTTGAAATCCATTACCATTTTGAGTATGTTTCAGGAATATCACAAGTAATGAGACATTAACACTAAGTATAAGCCAGGCATACTAGAACATTTGTAAATTTGATATTTGCATCATTTTCCTTCCACCTATTAATGTTGGATAATATAGGATGAGTATGAGGCACTTTTTAAATTAGGTGTGTAAAACCCTCAGTCATTCTTTCTGAGCCAATATACTTCCATCTCTTAGAGCTTTGCCACAAATCTGTCTCTGATTACTCCATCAGTAGTTA
Source organism: Mastomys natalensis (assembly GCA_021653895.1). NCBI lineage: Eukaryota > Metazoa > Chordata > Mammalia > Rodentia > Muridae > Mastomys > Mastomys natalensis. The sequence goes on along the minus strand of JAJTUV010001533.1, from coordinate 982,510 downwards.
AAGTGATGAATGTGGCTCCAGCTGCTTACACTATTTATAGAGGAGTCTATAGAGTTTTCTTTGTTAAGATGTGAGAAGGCATTATCCTAGAGTAGAGAATATTCTTTCAAATGTCTATCTGTTGTGCCTGTAATTCTCTATATGAATGTTCCTTGGAAATTTTATCCTAATAATAGTAGAGATAGTTTTATGTCTATCCTTGCTAGAGACTTACCTGTTTCCTATACAGGTGCTACTTGTTGAAATCATGAGACTTTGATACCATATCTTTCTAGTAAAATGTAATAGGGAAGGTGGAAATTAATAGGCAGTTCATGTAGAAAATGACACCATAATACCACTGGACAATAGTCCACATGACGAATAGACTTGTTTCACTTATATAATGTTTCATTATGGATGCCTTTTATTAAATGTTTGTTAGTTTTTAAATTCTTCAACTGTATCAGAAGCGCAGATTTTTGACTTTAGTTCAGCATTATTTTCCTTAGAAACTCAGGTCCAACACAAATCTTTTCACAGTTGGCTTATAGTTTCCAAGATAAACCTTTTTCTCTGCTTGTGTTTTACTTATATTAAGCATATTATAAAGATAAATTAAATATAGTTTTTTTATGAATAGTCTCAACAAAGCCATTAAATCTTAATCTAGTCTACAGAGGTCAACATAAGAAATATAAGTGTCATATTGGCTCCTTTGGTTATGATTATCACATCACTATTATTTATCAGGTTTGACATCTATGTGTACATTCTTTGGTCATGCCAAAGTACTTCTAATTACTCATATGAAACAGTGCATCAGTGGATGATTTCATTTGCACTGCTTAAGGTTATAAAGCATTTGTCACAGTTTGACTGTTGTGGTTGTATTGCTCACTTTCTTTTATTCTGAAACTTTCAGAATAGTCATTTCTGTCCCATTTCCTGAAACCAAAGAGTTAGTCTTTTATATGCTTTGTTTCTTAGTAGAAGATCTTTTATTTCTAGCTATTTAGAGGTTCTGTTGTCTTATACTATATTTTCCTCTGAAACCTGATCATAACTGCAACTTATATTTACATAGTACCTTCCTGTATCCCATTGCTCTATGTCAAATAGGGACATAAGGGGCATCTCTTGTTTTGTCAATGTGCACTTAGAATTTAAACAAACAAACCAAAAAAATAAACAATAGCTGAAAGGAACCAGCCCCTCAATATTTCTTCTTTTTATCCAACTTACCAAGTATGTTAGAGGTAAATGCCACAGATGTAAGCCTAGCATCCTTTTCTCACTCAATTCCAAATTTATTCCAGCAGTCTCTTTCAGGTCGATCTCCTTGCCTACAAACAGAACTATCATTACACACAGAAGGAGTTGTCTTGCCTTTCTAGCTATTCGATGACATATTTCCCCTGATGTATTACATCTAGTGCATAAGCTAAACATTTGCCCATAAATCAGGAATGTCAATGAAAATAACATGCTGTCCTGTAATTTACCTAGATGTATGTCCTGCCCCAGTTGCCTCAAATAAGAGAAATATCTCAATGCCTGTTGAACTGATCATGCCCCCAGACACTGTTCACACCTCAATGGAATAGGGACAAACAAGTATGTAAAATTTCTTCTGTAAAGTTCTCTACCATATTCAATATTGTTTCAGTTGCCTATAGAATTTCCTACTTTAAATAATTTATCACTTATTGTTTCCTCAGTTTCATCATAACTTGCCATCAACCAAAAGATCTACTATTTTTTCCATTGGCAAGAGATGTAAATATTGTCTAAAACTCCCCCAGTAGGTGCTACCAATATTTCCTCCTAGAAAAAAAATGAGCCTCCTGGACACATTTGCAAATCATAGGTGATTGGCACCTCTATGAGGTATAGCACTTAGAGAGGAGTTGCCTATAAGAAGTGGGGAGGTAAGGCTAAATCCACAGGTAAGTGTATCTTGAATCAATTTTCTCTTCTATGTGTGCATGGAAATAGTTATTAAGCTAGGATGATATTCCAAGGCTGGCACAGCTAAATTCTTCCACAAGATATCAGTTGTATTGCATAGAAGATTTTCCTGTTTTAGAAAACAATTTGCAGAAATTTCAGAAGATAAATGAGTACTGCCAGCCATACTTACAGTCAATTTTGCTCATCTCTCTACGATTTGAATTTAGTGCTCATTGTTTTTCCGTTAGAAGAAGAGGATGTAGTTATTCTGAAAATTGGCTGCTACCTCTTAGAGATTCGACCTTTATCCAGCACAAATATAAAACCAGTGAAGTGAAATAGTTTATGCATTCACTATTTGTTTTACACATGGTCAGCAATTAATAAAACACATGGTTGTCATGCATTGGCTCTGCTATTTGCTCATGTCTGTCAATTTGAAAAATAAAATATGTATCAATGTCCACCTTCCTTATTATATTTTATTCTCAAACACATATCTGAGTGATTCAAGAATTAGATAAAGTAGCATCTGCACAAAAAAGAATGACAGAGACAGTGCAACTTCAACACAGAAAGATGTAAGTCATACAGGAAAAGGGTATCTAAATGAGGATGAAAGCTATAATTCTAAGGATCATCAGGTTACAGTGATTCATGATATGACATTTAGACACTGAAACAAAACTGTTTACCAGTAAGATAACAGTAAATTCTTACCTTTATAAAGGTTCTTTTTTTTTTTTTTTTTTTTTTTTTTTTTGAGACAGGGTTTCTCTGTGCAGCCCTGGCTATCCTGGAATCTGGAACTCACTCTGTAGACCAGGCTGGCTCGAAATCAGAAATCTGCCTCCCTCTGCCTCCCAAGTGCTGGGATTAAAGGTGTGTGCCACCACCGCCTGGCATAAAAATTCTAACTATATAAAGCAGAAGACTTGTACACTAATGGAGAGTGTTAAAGGTAGAAATGTAGTGTGAGGAATAGGATAGAAGTGAAACCCGATATACTCCATACTCTCAAACATAGGGGTCCAGAATTTAGAAAGAAATAACAAGTGCTCAGAGCAGACTGAATTGAATACAGAGCTTCAGTGTTTTACCTCTTCTGGATCTTCTGACCATGCTTGACTAAGTATTGTTCTTACCCTTGAAGCACCTACACTTTTGCTTCTATGGGAAGCTATGAAAATTATTATTTTATCCAATCCTAGTAACCTTATATAATTCCTAATCTTGCATTTCCTGTATAGGAACTGTTATTTGAAAAAAAAAATCTTTTGATGGCTAAAGACTCTGAGATATTGCCTCATTTCCGCAGGTGGAAGTCCCACAAGAGCACAAAGCTGGACAACCATAATGTCTATACAGAGGACCTAATCCAGACTAAGACAGCATCTATTATAGTCTCTTCAGTCTCTGTGAGCCACTATTAGCACTACTAATTTCTGTGGGCTGTGTTCTCATAGTATCCTTGTCCACACAGGCTCCTACATGTTCTCTATCCCCTTTTCTGTGGGATACGAGGGTTTGTGCCCACATATCATTGTAACTTGTTCTCCCAGGTTTAATTTAGGTTTGTTTTTTTTTTTTTTTTTTTTTTTTTTTCTGAAGAGAAATGTAAGAAGAGTGGATTTGGCTGACAGATAATTTTGGTATGAGGGACAGGGAGGTGCGGTGAGAGGGGAATTTGCTTATTGGAGTAAGTATTCCTATTTACTCATTTTTATCAAATTCACAAAATGTAAGCAAACAAATACTCAATGGGTCAATAATTCACTGCATAAATCTAGATTTTATTGGTAGTGGAATGTTTAATTTGTTGATGTCAGAATAACTGTAAATCAAGGAAGAAAAGCAAGCATCTAGCATAAAGAAAGAATTTTCCATGCCATTTAGATTTTAAAACAATGGAGTATCTGATGTTGTTAGAAAATAAATGTATGTATATGGCCAGGGAAGATACTACCAACCATTTCCAACCTTCCACCAATGTAGGCTGAACTTCCTTTTTTTTTTTTTTTCTTTTCATTTTTATTGGTTATTTGCTGGGCTTGTGTAGGAACTAAATTGGGACTACTGTAAATGCTTCCATGTTTTAGCAGTCTTGGTGCCATAGTCACAAAAGTTAAGAAAACTGTTGTCTCCTTAAATTGAAGTTTAATTATTTTCCCCTAATACTCAGTATTTTAGTGCTGCTCAGAGGACACAGGCTTTGTACATTTAATCACACTTTCATAATTAGTCATATGTTTACTTATTGTTTAATATTTTGTTACTAATATCTTTACTAAGGTCAGAAGATTTGAGGCATATACAATCAGGAAGAAGGGAGGGTGGAGGGGAAAGGAGGCAATGTTTAAATGGGCATCTGCAATCTGCCAGACAGTCCAGCCAAACAATCCCTGCTCCTGTTCCATTTAGTTCCTTTAGAGTTGCTGCATTTTATCCCATGTGTGGCCCTTAGAAAATTAAAGGCACAGGTTCCTAATTGTGCATCATTCCTGTGGTGTTAAATGTTTGATGCAGCAGATTCATGCCTTCCTTCCTGAGGCCTCTATAGAAGCACAAAAAATAGCTTCTTGTAGCACTGTGATTCTGTACAAAGAAATCTGCTAAGGGCAGACATCCCAAACCAAACTTTTTCTGTACTGAAACAAAATTGTCCCTCTTGAATCACACAAGTCACCTCTTTTTGATTGCTAGACCCTGCTAACCTTAAACTGATTGCAACTAGATAGTATTTATTATTAGTCCATAAGAAACCTTCAAGACCACTGCAAGCTGAAGGTATTGAAAATTTGAACATTTCCTTTTGCCAAACACCTTAGACTCATATGGTTTCACCTAGTTATTCACAGGTAATTGTTCTAAAATCTGAGTGTGGGATAAGAACAAATAAGGAAAAGAGTGACTGTCCACAACAGCCATTCTCAGATGTATTTAGGGGACTCTATCTTATACCACCCATACCTAGGAAGTTAGTTCCTTGAGCTTCGTTTCTAGGTATATGCTTCCTCCCTGGATGATTCAGGAGAAATCATTGCACAAATATAAAAGATTCATGTACACATGGTCAAAGAATTATTGTATTCTCTTTATTTTTGCTAGAGGTAAAAACTGACTGGGGAATCCAAATATACTAGTAATGGTGAACTCTCTCCTCTAAAGATCTGAAGAGCCTTTGATAATTCAGTATAATAATGTCTTTCTCCATGATTATCAATCATGTATTTTACCTTGAGTAGAGATCTTCTGAAATCCTAAATATGAGTCCCTAAGAAAGATTTGAGTTGCTAAGGTAGCCTAGTTCCTCCTTTTTATGAAGAACAGTATAGCAACTCCCTCTTAGACAACATGACATCTCCTGAATTTGTGCTTTCCTTGTGTAAAGCTATTACAAATATAACCTGTAAGGCTGTGCAAAATAATAAATCATATCTTCTTCACTTCTTTTTTTCCTCCTTCTTCATTTCTTTCTCTTTCTTCTCTATATTTTCAGCAACATGCATTTACTAACTCCAGGTTTTTATATCATTGTGACATTCTGTGAGATATTCAAATGTATTACTTTGATATTTATTAATGTAGTACTTTCATTGCTGCTTGTGTTTGTAGAGTTCTCTGTATTGTATATCAATTGAATATTAATTTTTATGTTAAATTCTTTCCCTTTCAGATATTCCATAAGAAAAATACTTGGACAGAATAAAATTCCAGATGACAATAGAGGACACTACATAATATGTGATATACAAAATTGAAACAAGTTTTGTGATTGCCATTAGCAATTCAGACAAAGATATATAACTACATAAATGCCTATGATATAGAAATAATTAATGTGAACAGAATGCTAATGAAGGGATAGTGGTCTTTCATTGGAAGATTAATTTTCACAAATGTCAAGGAAATCTGGTGGATAAATATCTTTCAATGGAAGTATGAATTACTAATTTTATACCATTGAGAGGCATTTGATTTTCAAATATTCCCATTACTTGCCTGACCTCATAGAAAAGGCTGGACAGACAAAAAACAGAGAAAAACTATAAAAGCTAATATTTACAAAAATGCAACGACAATTCATCCAGGACTATATAACAGATTCAAAAAACTGAATCTCTGAGACCCTTGTTGGCACTAGAATAATTGCAAATAAGACTGCAAAGTGTTATTTTTCTTTGTTCTCAGAGGACTTTATGCAACAAGTATGATGATGTGTGAAAATCCTACAACTCAGAGAGACTATAGTATCAGTGGGCCAGGTAAGAACTCTGTCTGCCTTTGCAAATATTACAGCTCTCAGGGAGAAAGTATCCTGGCATATGAGAGCCAAAACATATCAGAAAGTCACAACACAAATCCATCTTCTCACATGACAGGTATTGGAAGGAAAAGACACAGGAGAATGTCCTTGTTCAGGCAAGAACAACAGAGAACTGAGCAGAAAACAGGGATTATATAACCTTTCTTGGGGACAGACCCTTCTTGAGATTTTCAGAATATGAATTAGTGGTTTTTCGAATTCAGAGTTTAGGCTTTTTCCTCTGTAGTGCTGTTCTAGGGTCTGGCAGTTAGGGTAGGTACAATTTTTTGTGTATGGAACATGGGTGTTGTGAGGTCATTCAGCACAGAGGTTGGACACTTATGTGCCCCAAGCAGTTTACAATTTTTCTTCTTTATTATTAATAAACAGTAAAGGGTGGGAAGTAGGTGATTGCTATCATTTATTTCCTGCTAAATTCTTCTCCTCTGAAACCTTTTGTGTCATGCCCTCATTCTAAGGGAAAGACCAAAAGGGTGGCTTCATGTGCTCAGTCAAGAGGAAGCAAGAACTGAATAGAATAGAATTCATGGTTTATACTAAGTTGTTTATGGTCAGAGCTTTATGGAAATTTTTAACTTCACAAGCTCAGAGCTTGTTCTTTTTACTCAGTTGGGCAGGGAATGGATCTTACTGTTAATGCAATAAAAATGTTCTATGTATTCAATTTGGTGGTTTGGAGATCATCAGAGCCAGGGCCTGGACAGTGTGTGCCATGAGGGGCTTAGAGCTATAGCTGTTCGTCACAACAGTCTTCATAATGGAATGTAACAAGTAGCAAATCTTTTTTCTCTTTCAGAAATATATTCTGAAAGTGAATCATAGTCATTGAAGATGATGTAGGACAACAGGACTCACAAAATTCCTGCCATATTTTAAAGCAGAATCAGTGACTTCAGATACACACACACACACACACACACACACACACAAAACACACACACACACACACACATTTCTTGCATAGGAGACAGGATTTATTAACTCAGAACTGCATTCCTGTTAATCAAACAATTTCTTCTTCCTATTGTTTCTATCTCCTGTAGATTTTAGGAACCGTCTTCCTTCTCTTGAGCATCTCATAGGCAGGCTTCGGTTATATCTTGAGACAGTTGAGTCCTGTTCTATAGCCAGGAGCTTGACTGGTCAAAAACTCCCACTACAGATAATTTTATTGGTTCTCCTTGTATTTGATTGGAGGAGTTTTCGCATCCCAAAATGAATGGATTATAAACCAGTGAGGAAAGAGCTCTCAATTAGGAAGAGAAAATAGAAAGTAGAAGACAGGACAAACTGCTGTTTATCTTGAGATCTCTTTTCAATTAGCAGTAGAGAAAAAACAGCTATTAGTGCCTGATTGCTGATTATGTGTCTAGAATCTGAAAGTGAATAGATCCTGGGTATCTATAGGAAAGCCTTTATTTCTATCTGCAATTTTCCGATTGTGACTCTGAGTACCCAAGTGAAACTTGCTTTTGATTTATTGTGATGTGATTGTTCCAGTTTCCACAAGTTTAGGTTTAAGAAGGAATTATACTAGTATATAATACATTTATCTCTATTATAAAGTTCTCCAAAAAGCTCCTTGGATTGTAAAAAGAAATAGTGGTCCAATCAGTTTGACATTAATATATTAATGTCCAATTAACAGAGAATATTCCTGAGTTTTATAATGGTAAACAAATAATTTAAGACATTTATTTTAGAAAGCAAATTATATATATATATATAATTTGCACATTCTCAGCAGTTCTTTATGTGTGTATGTGGTTTCATGTTGCACACACTGTGTGCATCCTTGGGCCAATTTATAATATTATTAATTAGTAACAATTTATTTTGATAAAATAATTTATGCCATATCATTATTTAAATAGTTTGTTATTGAAAAAACATACTCAGTTCCCTATCCTTGAATATCTTCCCCACAACACTGATATAATTATTCCGTCTACCTTCAAATACTTTCTCACTCTTTAATAACAGCTGTTTATTAAGACATTTGTAAATACATGGATATGAAACCACCTATTTCCACTAACTTCGGAGTACTACTTCCTCATTGGGATGTGTTCATCAGACTTTACCCCAGCGATAGATATAGGAAGTCAAGAAACTATAGCAGCACATACAGGGCCAGCACAGGTTCAAAACAGACAGAATTACTAGTACTAAGAGGGGAAAATAGACACAAAGTACCATCCTTAACAAAGACACTATTTGTAAATGATACATGCTGTGTAGAAAGGCAAAACTTATTTTCTTTTTCCAGTGGAGTGCTACTGGTTATATCAACCACATCTAGGACAAGACCTATGGATGGGAACACCAAACACAGATCTATTTTTGTTTCATTGCTCTCTTGTGGGTATTTGATTCATTTTATTTTTGTACTTTTTACTTTGTTGGGTGTTTAATATGGTAATTTTTTGGATGTTTTGTTTTCAGTATTGCGGAGGATGAGACAGACACAACGATAGTTACCTTTTACACAACCTTTTACACAGAGATAGTTACCTTTTACACAACCATTTTATTGGTAGGGAGACAGAAAGATCTGGGAGTAGTTGGAAATGTGGAAAGACAATAATTGAAATATCTTGTATTGAAAACAACAAATACTAATACAGAATGAAGATATACACTAACAAATACAATACAAACCATCCAACAGCTGTAAAACTTTTATATTATTATATTGCAAATGTGACCTAAATATATAGGAATAGCTTAACATATATGAAGAGCTCATGTAAAGTACTACATTATTACAAGTAATGACAAAGGACTACATGATCATTTCAATGTTCAGTAAAAGAAAATAAAAAAATCTTTGAAAATCCCTAGCCACTTCAATGATTTGAAAAAATAATTCAAATTATACTTACAAAATGAAATTCCATAAACATAAGTGGAAATCTAATATATACAGACTATAAATACATCAGTATATCTGCCATTTTAAAAATCATCTGTTACACATTGATGCCACCTTTTCTGGACATTGTCCCAGATGCTGTGTTCAGTGTAGTCATTAGTTTAAGTAAATACTATGCTTTTTTCTCAAATACTGGATAATTTACAACTTTCATAAAGCATACTCTGATAAAATTAAGAGAGTAGACAAAACAAATGGACTGGAAATGGGGCTGGAATCAAGTGGGAAATAGGAGAAGAGAGGAGTCAGTGGAACAAAAAACAGGGAGGAACAGCTAGGGTGAGAAAGTGGATTGTAGAAAGGAATTCAGGAGGAATAAATAAAAATAAGAGGCACTAGAAGGGTACAGGACAGGTAGTATATTGTGTGTGTGTGTGTGTGTGGTGTGTGTGTGTGCTTGACATGTATGTGTGTGTGTGTGTGTGTGCGCGTGTGTGATATAAATGAAATCACCAAATAAGGGTTCTCGACAATCTATCACTTGTCACCAAACAAAGCTTCCAAAACTGGAACTAGTTTACCATCAACTGAGTTATGGGCCAAAAGGGCTGTCATAATTAGATCAGAAATTTTCAATCAACCCAAGATGTGGCCAAAACTATAGGGTCTTCTCACAAACTGACATCAAGAACCTGTTATTGATGACAGTACATAGAAATTTCATTAAAATAGAGAAGTCAAGTCAGTGGCCACATAGTATCTAAACTGCTACATTCCAGGGACTTTGGTAATGTACCAGGTCCTACTTTACATACACTATGACTTCCAATTAAGCGATTATATGGGATGTTTAATGTAGAAATACGTGTCTCTGATTATTTTGTTTTTCCTTGGGCTCATGTCTTTCTGTGGATTTTTCCTGCCCAATGTAATTATCATAGTTTCAGTATTAATTTTTAAATTAATCTCTCATTGGTGACAACCTGCTTCAATGGATCATTTTTCTGAATAAAAAATGCACAGCCTTTATATTTAATATGACTTAAGCAGCACAGTAGCTGAGCAACTGCCTGACCTCTGTATTGATAGAATCTACCTCCTACAGATAACTCTGAGTTACTACCTACTAATTTCTTTGTTCTGTTTTGGTTGCTCTTGACTTAATTGAGCAGTCCTCTGGGGCACATTCTCCTGGTCCCTTTACATGACGGCACTGCTTTTCACTCCTGCAAACTCCTCAGGCATCGTGTCTGTCTGTTCTTCCTCATGGTTCCAAACCTGGGAATCTTAAATCCTGCAGCTGTCTTTTCCTCCCAAGTTATTAGCTGCTGACATCTTTATTTGCCATTCAGAATTAAATGGTAGCATGTTCTACTAGCTACTTGCAGATCCTCTCCTGCATACAGGTGTTGGGAAGCAATTATCATTAAAATACAGTTACACTGAGGCAATTAGCAACTCCATGCGTGTATTATTTAGTATATTAATACTGTAGATAGTTTTTTTTATTTTATTATATTTAATAAGTGAATTAATGGATGAGTAAATAAATAAACATATGAAATAGTAAATAAGTGAAAATGTAGGCAGTAAAGAAAGGTTTAACAACTGAGTACCCACATGTAACAACTTAGAAAGTAAAAATTAATTTTCCAGAAAGAGTGAATCTAGGTACATCAACTAGGCCAAACTTCATATTCAGCAGTAGTTGATCAACAAATAATTTGACTCTACAGATTTCTGAGTTTTTGAGTGTTCTTTTACATTGTTAGAGTGTGCTGTTTTTTTTCGTTTGTTTGTTTTTTGTTGTTTTCTTTATTGTTGTTTGGGTTTTTTTCTTATTGTTTGTTTTGAATATGGTTTTATTTTCCTGTATTTGAGGAGTTTGTTTTTGATTAAAATTTTATGTCTTTTTTGCCAAAGTGCATAAAGTTCAGTGAAATATGGGAGAGGATCTGAAGAATTTGGGGGGAGTGGTATAATATAATCAAATATTTGAATGAAAATATTGTTTTAAATAAGGAAAAATAAAATATTACAAAATATATTTCAGTGTTTAAATATCTTTCTGTAATCCAAAAAACAAAAACAAAAACAAAAAGAAAACATGGCAAGTAATAAAAATATGGTTAGATCTAAAGGTGATTTAAGCAAACCTGTAGTAAATGAGATAATATAAACCTTAGATTCAATTTTATACACAAGCAAGCAAAAATGAAAGTCAGTAATGAAGAGATTTTACAATACCACTAGCTAAGTGTAGTGATCTGCATCTGTAGTGATCTTCTCATGATGCTGAGAGGAAGCATGGTTTCAGTAATGAACTTGAAATCTCAGATGACAGCACAGTGAGACTCTGTATCAGACATATATAATATGCATTAATAACAACACTGGGATAAATGTAATATATTCATACTTTAAACTACAAACTAAAGTATATGTAGATAAATATTTCACAATCAAACTTAAAGTAAGTGCAGAGAACTTTTTTAAATAAATGTAAAGATTATAGAAATGTTCAGCATCCTTAGTTATCAGGGAAATGTAAATCAAAATGACTCTGAAATTCAATATTATACCTCTCAAAATGCCTAAGATCAAAATCTTATATGATAGCACATGCTGGTAAGGGTGAAGACTAAGGAGAACATTTCTCCATTGTTGGTGGGAGTCCAAACTTATACAACTTTGGAAATCAATTTGATTATCTCTCAGGAAACTGGAAATAGTTCTCTACTAGATCCAGTTATATTACTCCTGGGCATATACCAAAAAGTTTACACTCATTACCACAGGGACACTTCTCACTTATGTTTATACTAACTTTGTTCATTATAACCAGAAACTAGCAATAACTTAGATATTCCCCAAGTGAAGAATGGATAAAGAAAATATGGTACATATAAACAATGGAATACTATTCAGCTATTCAAAACAAAGACGTTGCAAATTTTGCTGCATAATGGATAGAACTTGAGAATAACAACCTGAGTAGGGTAACCCAGAGACAGAAGGCCACATGGTATGTAGACATTTATGAGTGGATTTTAGCCATAAAATGCAGGACAAATATGATACCCAGATTTAAAAAAAAACTGAGTAAAATACAAGTCCAAGTGCAATATGCACAAATTTCACTCATAACTAGATAGTTAGCAGAGGTAGATAGAAAAAAAGAACAGAGTAGATGAGTAGGTGATGGTTAGAGTAGGGATGGTGATCAGGTTTTGGAAGATGGGAAGCGAGATAGGGCAGGAAATGAGAATGGAAATATGTGGAGGGGCATGGTGGGTGACTACCAGGAGGCCTGGGATGGTAGAGGATGCAGGAAGTGTAGGAGGGTGACATTAGCTGAGATTCCTACCAGAGAGGGATATAGAGAATAAATTGTCCCCCTCTGTAGCAAGGCAGGACTTTTGCGGAGAGAGAGAGTAGCATCAATTCACCCACAAAAACGTCTACTATGTAATATTTGTTTTGCCTACAAAATGTGCCTGGACGAAGATGGGAGCAGAGAATGAGGGGATAGTCATGTGATAACTGCCTCAACTTGAGATCAATCTCATGTGAAAGAGCCATTTTTACATTGTTAGTGACACTCTGCTATGCTTGCAGACAAGAAACTAGCATAATTGTTTCCTGAGAGGTTTCATAGAGCAGTTGATGGAGACTGACAGAGAAACCCACAGTCAAACATCAGGGACAGCATGCAGGGAATCTTGTAGAAGAGTTGGAGATAGAAGTGATCAAGACTGATGGGTCAAATACAACAAAATAAGAACCATAGAGTTAACTAACGTGGGACTGTGGGGACTAACAGAACATGAAATACTAATCAGGGACAAAGCAGTCCCTGGACCTAGACTGTTTATGCATTTGTAGCAAATGTGAGCTTGGTCTTCATGTAGGTCCCAGGAAGTGGAGTGGGGGCTGTGTTGATCTTTGTTCTCTGAAATTATATCCCTGTTCCCTACCTGGACAGCTAGTTGTGCCTAATTGGGAGAAACTATGCCTAGACCACAGAACTAGATGGAAAATAGCCAAAGGGGACTCTGCTATGCTTAACAAAATGTGTGGATGGTGGAGGGCATGATTTTAAAGGTGAAGTAGGAATAGAGAAGGGATGGGGCTGACATCAGAGGTATAAAGTGAATAGTAAAATTTAAATTAAAAATTGGATAATATGCAGTTCTTCCAAGAAAGATACCATGTGAAACATTAAAAAACAGGAGACTGCAATAACCCAAATGAAAATAAACTAGTGAATGAAGTGTTTCTCTATACTTTATGAATAAATACAATAAAATTGAAAACAAAACCTTAGACATTTATAATATATATATATATATAATATATATATATTTGTAACCATATCTGACCTATTATCAAAACATTCACTTTCAAATATTTCTTATTTAGTTTTCTTTTGTAAAATTGCCTTATGCTAAGAGCTTAAGTTTTTTCATAATATTTCCTGATATCTGTGTCTATAACTAGGGTTGTATTATTTATGTAGAATATTAGAAGAGTATGTAATGATTTGATGATCTGACTCTTGTACTGATAATCCATGTAAATCCACCTGCTATTAAAATAGGGAATCATTTCAACTTCATATACTAACTTCAGTCATATACTAGAAAAAGATTTATAATTCTGTGATATAAAAACAAGTTTTCAGTACTGACAACACTAAGTTAAATTAGCACTTTATATAAGTCTTTAAAGTAGCTTGTCATTTATTAGACTATACTTGGCATAATATTAGTAATTTATTTTAAATGCTTTATTTATTTAATCTCTGCATGCATAAGAAACTGTAAGAACAAATTCCAATAATTTAATGATGACCATGAATAAATTTTTAAAACTATAAAAAATACCTACATACACCTTAAATCTTCCAATTCACTAGAATCTTTGGATTTTGACTGAGTTCCGCATTCGAAAAGCTATTTAGAGAGAGGTTATGACTATAGTCCTCCAAAGCACAGATAATTTTTATTTGGTTTTATGACCAAATAGTTTAAAATTTATGAGGAAATCAATGATAATATACATTAAAAGAACATTATGAATCACAATTGAATCCAGAGCTTGATACACACTTAGTCTATTTGAAATAATTATAACTATGATATTCTCTATCATTATATGATTAAATATATATTTCAATGGGATAAAATTTACTCCTCAAAAACATGCAACTAAGCCAAAGGTAGGGGTCTGTGAATTTTAAATCCCAATATAAAGAGGGTTAAAGTCATGTGGAGCTCTGTGAGTTTTAAGCCAGCTCAAACTACATATGGAGTATTATGTCCTAGGCAACATAGTAGTACTTTTCTAAAAAATATGTGTAATTACATATCATTTGTATGGAAGTATTTGTGCATGTACTTGTTCAAGTGTGATCACAGCAACAGAGAAGAAAGTGGTCAGGGTTACATATCTTTCAGTTCAATTTCCTCCATATATTTTGACACAGAATATATCATTAAAATTTGATCACAATTAACTTAGATCAGTAAACTTAATAGACTAACTAACCCAAGGTGGGATTGCAGATAGACAATATCCTGTTATTCTTTTGCTAATTTATGCATATGAATATTCAAAGGACCCAAACTCAAGTCCTTCTGCTCAAATGCATGCATATTATAGATTAATTCAACTCACCATTTTTCATCACACTAAATATAAGTTAAATTAAAATGCACTAAATAGTTAGAAAACAACAGCTGTTCTTATACAATGATGAACTGTGTATAGATCTTTATGTATGTATGTATGTATGAAGTACCTCCATAGTTACATGAAATGTAATCCTATTGTAAATGTAAGAAAAAGTGTCATACCTACATGAGTAAGATTTGAGTACACATTTCTCCAAAGAAGAACAAATATATGTAAATATATACACACATATATTTGTGCAAAACATATATATGTATATGTGTGTGTACATGTACCTATATCTGTCTATCTATCTGTCTATCTATCTATCTATCTATCTATCTATCTATCTATCTATCTAATCTATCTATCTATCTATCTATCTATCTATCTATCTATCTGTCTGTCTGTCCGTGTGTCTATCTATCTATCTATCTATCTATCTATCTATCTATCTATCTATCTCTATACCCAAATCTATATATTGATATATTGAAGTGAATAACAAACCTAAATTGGATTTCCCACACAAACAGTAAAATAATTAACTAAAAATTGTTCCCATAAACTGAAGCTAAACTTAGAAAAAATTTTAAAATTACAAAATATCTTTTAAACTATTTTTTATTTCCTCAACTAAAACAATAATTTGTGATATATGTACCCACAGAAGTAATTATTGAACAACATATTCCAATTAAGTCAATTAAACAACTTTGAAATATGAATTATACACTACAAAAGTTACTATGGGCCAAATAAAATGCTCATTTTTTTGACAATGTTTACTTGAGAAAGGTGGGACATTAGAGAGAAATCCTGAACACAGCAGTAGTTAGCTTTCATACATCTCACAGGTGATGTGGTAAACTTATCATATCTGTTTTTCTGAAGTTTTTCTATGCTGCTTCAGTTTTTCTTTTTCTCTCTCTTTCATACATTATACATCCATGGAGTAATTAGACTCAATGCAATAAAAACTACAAATATACTGGTCAAAGAAAACTAATAACAATTTTAACAATAGAAGAAAATTATGAGCTCAATGTTACTAAGTGTAGATATCTGAAACAATAAAATAACAGATTTTAAAAAACAAATGAGAAGAAAATATCACCCTAGGTATATGACATGCAAACCTACTATAAATGTTTAAAAAAACAACAAAGTGTCTTACCTACATGAGAAATTCTTTGAGTACACATTTCTCCAAAGAAGCTATCCAAGGATACAAATAGAAATAAAAAAAAAAAAAAAAAAAAAAAAAAAAAAAAAAAAACATCAACATGTTAAGCCTTAGGAAAGCACATATCTAAACAGACTTAACATAGACTGCATGATGCTAAAAGCCATACTGTTAAGTGGAGAATATTTTTGAAATAATTTTCAAATGAGCAATAGCTCAAAACAGGTAGAATTAGCAATGTAATTTACTATATATACTGTATATGGTGTTTGCAGGACCTTGAAGGCTTTTTGATATCTTTCACTAATTTTATTAGAATTTCATGTTTGAGAATTATATTTACCAACATGTCTACCCCATCAAACTCTCCCATAAACGTAGACACAATCACTCATTATTTCTTCTCCTCCTCCTCCTGGTGTTCCTGGTCCTCCTGGTTCTCCTGGTCCTCTTGCTCTTCGTGCTCCTCCTGCTCCTCCTGTTTTTTCTCCTCCTCCTCCTCTGCTGCTGCTGCTGCTGGTGCTGCTGCTGCTGGTGCTGCTGCTGCTGTGCCTGCTGGCACTGCAGCTCCTGCTGCTGTGCCTGCTGGCACTGCTGCAGTTGTGCCTGCTGGCACTGCTGCAACTGTGCCTGCTGGCACTGCTGCTGCTGCTGCTGCTGTTGCTGCTGCTGCTGCCTCTGCTGCCTCTGCTGCTGCTGTTGCTGCGGCTGCTGCCTCTGCTGCTGCTGCTGTTGCTGCTGCAGCTGCTGTTGCTGCCTCTGCTGCTCTTGTTGCCTCTGCTGCTCCTGCTGCCTCTGCTGCTCCTGCTGCCGCCGCCTCTGCCTCCTCCGCTGCTTCTGTAATTTAAATGTGAAATATAGTTAATAGGAAATTCAGATTTTAAAACCTCAAATATTTAACTATGCTACCAATACTTGTCTCTCTGCTCAGGTTTCCAGATGGAGATCTGTGAAGAACTTTTTTAGAAAATCGGATGGTCATGTCTCTATTTAGATTCATAAGTTAGTTTATAGACTTGACTCCATGGTATATTCACTACAAAAAATTATATTTTTCTTTTAGAAAATGTAACAATAATTTGAAGAAATATGAAACTAATAATGTATTCCACAGGTATGTAAAACAAGATTTTAAATTTCACTTCTAAAGAAAACAATTTGTCACATTTTACACATGTAAAAATTGTAAGAGGTTACCTGTCAGGAAGTACAGGAAGTTTTCCATAAATCCAAACGTGATTCATAATAACATTAGTCATAATTTATTCTCATTCTCTCTGTCTCTTTGTCTCTCTGTCTCTATGTCTCCCTGTCTCTCTCTTTTGTCTCTATCTCTGTCTGTCTCTGTCTGTCTCTCTCTCTGTCTCTGTCACTCTGTCTCTCTTTTTCTTCCTCTCTCTCTCTCTCTCTCACTCTTCTCTCTCTCTCTCACACACACACACACACACACACACATATAGCCAGGCTCTTGACAATTATTACAACTTGGTGAAGGTAAACTGAACACCAATGATTGAAGGACCAAATTTTTATCAATGCAAATACAGGGACATTATTTAAAACACAGTAAGTCATTATGTTATCCTTCAAGACAAAGAAGTGTCTCAGAAGTGGCTTATATATCTACACGCAAAATCTTTAAAGTCTTGTGATATCTGGACACTTGTTCTTACAAGACCAACAATAAAGACAACAGTCAAGACTAAAAATAATTTAATGGGCAGTTTCTGGGATAAATCTGTCTAGGAGAATGATTTTCTAACTTCCTAATTCTTTTGTACATTAATATAGATTCTCATGTTCAGGTGACCCACAACCAGGACAATATATTATCACTAATTCATTAATATTTTGAATCATATTGCAAGTGTCTGATATGCATTATATCTGATATAGAATTCACCAAAGAGGCTGTAAATACACTCTGAGGAACGTTGATTCCAGAAAATGGGGACTCTGAAGAGCTGCAATTTGAGATTCTTTAAGAGGTTTTTGTTAAAATAACTAAGGGTCTTTCAGGTGGTCCATTCAAAGTCAGAATTTAGGTTGTCCAGTTTCCCATTCAGTATAAACCAAAAGTTTATAATTCATTGTTGGAATAGTTAGCTTTGTCAATAGTATCCTATCTACATAATATTTCAAGATGTAGAGGGACTCAGGTACTATATTGATTTTGTCTTCAGAAATCTCATGGTGCAAAATATGCCATAAAAATTTTATGGGTGCTTCATTGATACACTGGTTCTAAGCTATATGTACTACAAATAATGAAGAATAATTCTAAATGTTTGGGGTAAAATTGCTTAATGATTGATTACAAATTAAATATTAGATAACTTTTATAATCTCTGAAGAAAGTCATTTTAGTTCTACAGATTCATGTAGCAAGAATTTGATTCAATGCATTTTGACAACTGCTAGAGTACCTAGAATCAGAGTGTTATGTCTCCATAGATGGCTTGTATAAGGAAAAGATCATGGTGTACTGTGATACTAGTGAAATGGCATGATGCACTGTTAAGTAGTTAACATGTGAGGTTTTCCACACCTCAAACAACAAATAGAGCATGACGTTTCTCTTATATTCATCACTGAACCTCAGATGTAAACAGATAAACTGAAATAATTACAAGGTTTAGAATAGTTGATGGATCACTGGCTGGAGGAAATTTTGTAGAAGAACACAGCTAAAATGATATAAATGGAAAACATGATATGGAAGTTTATGTTTCTGGTAAAGAAGAAGACAATACTGAGGTTAAAAGGGGATTAAAATAAGGAATACAGTGCATAACTGTAAAAGCCATAGGTAAAGCTTACTTTATTTTTATTTAAATTATACATCCAATACATGCATGTATATATGCATGCACATGTAAATAATCTAAAATATCTTATTTTAATTGTTAATATAAAGTGCTCTACCAATAGAATAATCTAAAAAACTCTTTTTGCTATTATGTAAAGCCTTCTTTGTATGTGGATGATAGTTAGATGACTGCAAGAATTTTGGGAAATTATATAGTGTACTGTCCAATTATTTTGTTGTCTTCATGATCTTAAAGGCAGAATCCAATTTCTGAATACAGTATATACTGGGGATATCCTATTTGAAGGATTTGAACTGAAAATTACTTGGACATCTGCTATATGAGCATTCTCTCATTTAACATCCAAAGGTGCTATGAATGCTTCAAATGGAGAAAAAAATAAATCAATATTCCTATCCTGCTGAAAACTCTGTGAGCCACAATCTCAATAAAGTTAAGATATTTCAATGATGTACTGTTGGCGTAATATCCAGGGTGTGAGAAGCAACTATATAAATCAACATAAGGTAACCAAAATATTCATGTCTGGACAGTAAAAATAGAAACCTTTCCATGCATGTGGGGATCATGGATTAAATAATAATAAAAATACATTTCTAGTATAATATTTATAAAGCAGCATATTTCCCAACCACTCTTGTAAACTATTATCCATGGGTAAGGATAGACATAACACCTAATCAAAGATCTCTTTTATATTATTTATGTCATAAAATACAGAGAAAAACTAACTAATTGGTGTCAACAGAATCCTCCACTACAGTTCAAAGAACATTCTAAGTGTAGAAGAATATTTCAAGAGCCAAGTAATCAAAGTCTGTTCTATGAGATAGGTTCTATAATATATGGCATGTATTTGGGGAAACAATTCTTAACATGTTGCCCATATAAAAACATGTGGAAATGACAACACCATGACAAAGGAGAGTAAAATCTCCAAGTATCCCAGCCATGGTTGAATAACTACAGGCAAATTTTGATGCCTAAGGGAAATGGAATAAATATTCTTTACAAATGTGCTGCTTCACAGGTTATCCAACTGATGTAGGATACCATTATAAAGAATTCTAAGATGGTGTTTTTGTGAAAATTAATAAGTAGGTCTCTATCTTTTTCTATCTGTGTCTGTCTGTCTGTCTGTCTGTCTCTCTCTCTCTCTCTCTCTCTCTCTCACACACACACACACACACACATACACAAACACACAAATGCACAAGAAAAGTTGTAAATAGATGTCATGAGTGTGACTGGGGGATGAACAAGGAAAAATTTGGAGGGGGCTGAAATTAGGATGGAAATGATAGTACTACTGTATTTAATTTTAAAATAAAATAAATAATAATAATCAAATTACTTCTGCTACTCTATGTGTGTCCTTAAGCTTTCATGTAAAATATATATAAAGCAAAGGCAGCCTTATATATAAATTAGTTTGATTTTACTCTTGAGCAATTATAAATAGTAGATGAGAAATATGTGATGCACAAACTTCCTCCTTACTTTCCTTTTAATTTATTTATGTTTTTATTTATTCTTCTCCCCTACAACTCATCCTACCCCATCTACCTTTCTTCCATTCCTCCAAGACTCTCCAACCTCCCCACTATTCCAAAACTCTGCATCTTCATTTTAATTCAGAAAAGTGTAGGCATCCAATAGATATTATCTGACTCCAGCAAAACAAGAAACAATACGACTAAGAAACATTATGACTAAGCATAAGCCCCTATATCCAGGCTGGATGAGGCAACATAGTAGGAACAAAAGTGTTTCAAGAGTAGGCAAATGAGTGAGATATACCCAAACTCCCACTTTCAGGAGTATCATAAAATCCTAGCAAAACAACCACAACATGAAAACAGAGAACCAAGCAAAGACACTCATTGACTCCAGGATTGACATTCTGTTCCTTGACATTTTATCAGCCCTGCTTCTTTGATGTTTTAGAACATGGACCACACCCTCCCCCATTTCCATAGGTTTCTGCAAGCTCATTATGATGTTTGATTCTTTTCTTCTGCTCCATTAGATTGTGGAAGAAGCCTATATGACGAAAATTGGGTTAGGCACTGATCTGTGGAGACAGTCATATCACAGTCCACAGACTCAGAGAGACTACATAACCAGTGTCCAGTGTCTATTTAGGACTTTTATTATATGTGTTGTGGTGGTGTGTGTGTGTGTGTGTGTGTGTGTGTGTGTGTTTGTGTGCATCAGGAGTAGGGGAGCTACATTTAACATGTAAAGTGAATAAATCAATAAATTACTGATAAAATATATTTACCCTGTGTTTCAGCCATGTTTCTCCTTGTACTATTCCTAAATGACTCAATATTCTACTCTGCAGATACATTCTAGGCATGTTTACTACCATTATCTTCATAATTACTAGAAAATGGAAACAACTGAACTGTGATTTAATATATGACTAGATAAAAAGAAATTGGTAGATATATAAAATGTAATGTATAATGTACAAAACCTTAAATCTTCAATTAAACAAATAGGAATAGAATTAAAAAATTATAGAAAGATGTAACAGAGATCCAAAAAGTAGGTGTCAAAATTTCTCTATCTGACCCTTTGAGGTACAACAGGTCATACTGAGTATATATCCTAGAGATAAATGGAGGGATGGAAAGAAATAAGGAAACATTGTGTATAATGAGTGGCAGGAAGAGTATATATCTTGAGAATATTGGTTTACAAGCAATTGATGTGGAGAAATGAGAAGAAAGCAGGATTTAATTAGAGAAGGTGAAAGGGGGCAAATGCAGAAGAAAGAGAGTAAAGTATAGAAGGATGTCTGCAAACATCAGCAGTAATCATATTAAGCATATTCCTAAAAATATTTATAACAAATAGAAGTAATTTTATAGATCAGCATATAGATTTCAATGTTTTTTTTTTTAAATCTTGATTAAAAATGCTCCTTTAAACACTCATACTATCCACAAAAAAAAAAAAAAAAAAAAACCAAAACCACAAAAAAATCTAAATGAAATCTGGAATCCAGTCAATCATTATTTCTACAAAATATTTTCTGTACTAAACCTCAGAGACATTTTAAAAGAGGGATAAGCAGTAGCAAGGAAATATGTAAGGGAAGAATGGAGGGAGGAAGGGGAAGGCAAAAATATGAGTATAGTAATATCTAAAGAAGAAATAGTAAACATTACATATTTAAATTAAATTGTGATGGAATTAGTATTTACCCTTCCATCTAATGTCCCAAAAAGTAGAAACAACATACCATGTAGGTTCTCTGTAGGAATGAGTTTACTGTGTTAACTGAAAGAGCACCTGTCTCCTTACTGTGGTATGTGAGTTATGATCAAAAGGCTACACTAATAGTCTTTCACAAGCAAAGATGATGGATCTGTTGAGATTCCTCTGATAGAGTCACCCCTCCTCCCATACCCTCTTATGTCATATATATTCCAGTCACTTTCAAGACCACATTCAGGTAGGCTAGAAATACATACAACAAGTTGTTTCAAAGTTTGTATTATTTTTTTTTTACTAATTTGTTGCCATGACTTCCAGATATGTTTCCATTTTCCATCTGCCCCAGTGCCACTTCTGGAAGTGCCACATCTTCCACTGTCTGGAAGAGATTTTTTTTCTTGGTTAAAGCTTTTCTGTGTTTTAAGCAATTCCTATGTTCATTTATTTAAATCTAATAATCTCTGTAATATGACAATAATTATGAATAACGTATACACTGTGGCTTGCTCATTTCTTCTACCTTGGAATTAATTTTGGACTTAAGCGATATCTTTTGATTTTTTTTTTTTAGGTCACTCTCTTCCATACAGATACATGATACTTTTCTTAGGTTCCATGTTTAAGGTAACATGCTGTGAACATTCTGTTGTAATAATTACATAAATCCTGTCCATAGGATTCTATCTGGCCTTTGGTTAATGAGTTCCCAGGTTAAAAACATACACACAGTCTTTATATTTTTAATTTGCCTTAGCAACACAAGAGCTAGAAAGATACCTTGCCTCCAGGCTTTTAGAATATACATTGCTGTCGATAACTCCAAGTTATTACTTATTATTTATTTTGTTTCATCTGGTCTGCTCTTAACTCCAATCAGCCAGTCCTCAATGCCAAGATTTTATGACTCACCTAATCCAAGGTAGCTTCTCCTTCCTCCTCCTAACCTATAGCTGCTTTCTTTCTCCTCCATTTAACTTCTATCTTTTCTTCTTCTTCTCCAAGCCTGCAAAAACTAAATCCCACCTCTGTCTCTCCTGTCCAGCTATTGGCTCTTGAAATATTTACCAATCATAAATAACTTGGGTACAGAGTCACTCCCCATCTACATGCAGACTATATCCTCTCTGGGACAACTGGTTTTTGGGGACCCAAAATTGACATTAGAATACTACCAGCACTATGTCCACTCACTACATCTTTCCTATTTTTTTCTAATCTTGATCCACTTTTATAGTTGTCCACCTAGACGTGATAATAAACATTAAACACATTTTTTTCTTGACTTTTATCTTTTTTAAAGACATTTTTTTTAACTATATAAGCAGTAGAAGCCATGTTATCTCAGATAGCTACCAATGATACCCTTCCCAGTTGTGGAACTCTGAGGGCTGATAGTAAACTGTGGGAAAAGGGGGCTGCAGCAGAGGAGTCCCGAAGGCATCCAGGCGATGGGTGCCACATACAGGAGAAAGTCTAAGGTTTCAAAGGCTGGAAGCTTTGGCTACGGCAGGCCCCAATGATGCGAGGAAGTACTTGGTTCCAAAAGGGTTTATTTTCATGGTGGATGGTGGATGGATGTACCCCCCCAAACTCAGGGCAGACCTGAGTTAAATAGGGAGGGAGAAGTGGGAAGGGTCTGGGGAAGAAGCTTAATTGGCTCCACCCAGTGACCTTCATTAGTATGTAAATCTCTAGGGCCTGAGGCCTGTAGTCACACCCTCTACCTGTGTACTTTGGGAGGGGCTGTAATGGCTTACTTGACTGAACAATGTAGGTCCATGGATATTAGACTGCTTGCCAGGACCCAGAGTTCTGGGGATGTTGCCAAACTCCTGCTGTTTCTCCCTTGGAGTGTCAGGGTTCCAGGCCCATGCCTAGTCAAGAACCAAGATACCCTTAAGCAGTCCCACAGTAAACATGCATCACTGAATTCTGCAACTGCATACAACACGGAAAAAGACTGCCTAACTTTAATTTAATGTATAAACACCTTCTGCCCTGTTGGTGTTACATTAGTGGCATCTTTTATTCTACATGGTAGTCATGCTTCTGCCAATATTAATCTTAACTAAAATTTGAGTAGTAATCATGTAAACATTTTCCAATCAAATTAAACTCCCTCATTCAACATGGTTTCAGTTGCCTGCCTTGTGCTCCATCTCAAGGATATCATCAGTTCTCTTTGAAAACTTATCCTTGGTTTTGAAATTATCACAAAAAAACCCTAAGTCCTCTTAAATAAAATTATTTTTCCTGGTGAATGACATAAATCATGTCTCATACTTCACTTACTAGCAAACCAATTAAAATTTCACCAAAATTTTATGTGAGGAACAAATGAGGTTCTTGGGCTTATTTACAAAGCATACATAATGGGCTATTTACTGGATCTTTACAGCTCCAACACAAATGATGCACCAGAGCATATTTTCTTAGTAAAGAAAATGGCTTTCAAGTAGTTGTATTTATGGAAACTTTATTTACTATAATTTCCTGACAAGTTTATGCTACACCTCTTGGAGATGATGTCATTTTAGGGAAGAATTGCATATAACAGGTAGGAATATAAAGCTGGACATTAAGATAACCAATTCTTAACACTGAATGATCTTTTTTGTAGACATGAAACTAGTCAAAATTCCAATCTGTGAGGATCTTTCATAATATGACACAGATAAACTCTCCAAGAAGTTAATGTTATGGCTTAGACAAAAGGCTAAACAGTTGTAACTACAACCTGATACAATTACCTTTTGCTTTCAGGGGATACTCTGAAAAAATATTTCTTTATTCAATTCTCATGATTTTAAATAATTTCTTATCTTTCATTGGGTGTATAACAGCTACCATTTAAACAACAACAAGAAAGCAAGTAAACAAAACAATAATAAGTGAGGAGTATGTGTTCATTTGATCCTATATTCTAAAATAAGCAACAATAACATAAGATTCTTCATTTATCAAGACTTTATCTATATTGGAATGATGAACTTGTTTATTACAAAGAAACTGGAAATTGAAAACCAAAGATTAAATAGTGCATTTAAGGACAAAATCACGTCATACAACATAGAGAAAATGAGTATTCTATGCCACAGTGTTAGCACAAAAATGCTGGGCAAAAGATTAAGGCTACTTTAGACAAAATAAGTTTATATTCCCATGGACTGACTGTTCTTTTGCTGCCAAAGAACCTAGAACTCAGTGTATTTAGTCATGTTTTCTACCACTGAGCTATCTCTATAATATCTATAGTTATTTTTCTTACTATTTCCTTCACTTCTCCAAAATTATTATGAGGAATTCTAAAACAGTTCTTTGGCAAGACAAGTAGAGTTCTTTTTACATACAATAAAGGAGGAGAAAAGCTGCTACAGAAAATTAGTTCTTGTAAGTTTCAGGACATCTACATGGACATTGCATCATCAACTAGGCTGTCTAGCTAAACATACTCTACTTTTGCTGTACCAGTTTCCTCCCTTAGAGGATCAGCTTCACTTCCCCTAGTGAATCCATAGCAAAGTAAAGTTACAACTTTCCACAATGTACTAGACGTGCTGTAGTGACAATTCTTTTAGGTACTATGATCATGCATTTATTTCTGAGCTATTGAAGAATAGAAGGTAGCTACTAGCTACCCTGTGATCTCTCAGTAAAGACTAAAATCTCCTCAGGCATATATATACCCAATAAAATCCTTTACTCCTAATGCACTCAAGCCAACTCTTCCTGAATTTCAGGCATTACCCATCTTGAAATCAGAGCACACTTTTTACCAATTATTTTCAGAACATCAGAAACACTCAAGACTGTCTTTGGCTGAAAAAACAAAATATGATTTTTTTTTTTTTTATCAGGCAGCCTAAATTTGAAGACATGTACTTAGCTATTCAAAGTACATTTACCAGGAATTGAATGTGGGATAAGAGGGGATAAAAAGAAGAGTGACTGACCACAATGATAATTCTCTGATGTATCAAAGAGGAATCTGCTGTTACCAGGAAATGTATTGCTCTGTGGCCTGCATTACCAGGCATATGACTTCTTCCTAGTTTATACAGGAGAAATATCTAATAGATATAAAAAATAAAACCTCACAACATCATGGGAACACAATCATGCTATTCTCTTCAGTATTGCAGGAGGTGAAAATAGACTGTGAATTCCAGCTGTACTTTTCATGATAATCTTGGTAACCTCACTAAGGAGCTGCTCTCAAGTATATGGGACAGTCATTTTTACATCAGTGTATTTCTCCACAATTGCTATTCAGGTACATTACCTTGAATAGGAGATTCTAAAATCATGGAAGAAAATACCCAAGAATTTCTATTAGGGAGAGTAGTCATCTAGATGAAACCTGAAATAATTTCTTCAGAAGGACCAAAGACTAGCATTGAATAAAAATAAATTTAAAAGGTTTTCCATTAATGGATGGAACTAGAAAACATCATCCTGATTGAGGTAAACCAGTTACAAAAGAAAACACATGGTATGTACTCACTGATAGATGGATTTTAGGGGAAAAATAACTCAGAATACCCAATGATACAACTCACAGACCATATGAAGCTTAAGAAGATGAAAGACAAAAGTGGGGATTCTTTAGAAGGGGGAACAAATTAATCATGGCAGGTAAAGGGAGTGAGGAACATGGGAGGGGGAAAGGAAGGCAAGGGGAAAAGGGAGGGCAGGATCAGGTGTGGGAGGAGCTAAGGAAAATGTTCAGAGGGTCAGGAAACTGTGTGTAGCAGCGGGCAATGGAAACTGGTGGTAGCCAGCAGAAGATGCCAGGAAAGCAAAAGGCTCCCAGGACACAACAGAGATTATATTAACCGTAATCCCCAACGAAGCGGAGAGTGAATCTATTGAGATCATATCGAAAGGTTAGGCATGGCCCGTGGTTGTGGGATGGGGCTACCACCCCATCTCAAAAATTTTAACCCAGAATTGCTCCTGTTTAAAGGAAATGCAGGGACAAAGAATTGAGCAGAGACTGAAGGATAGGCCTTTCAGAGACTGTCCCAACTGGTAATCCCATACATAGTCAACAATCCCACTTTATTGCTGATTCCAAGAAGTGCTTACTGACAGGAATATGATATAGCTGTCTCCTGAGAGTCTCTGCCTGAGTCTGACAATACTGATTCAGAAGGTAGCAGTCAACTATCAGACTGAGCATGGGAACCCCAATTTTGAAAATAAAATAATTTAAGAAAGATTATAGAAG
Organism: Mastomys natalensis; assembly: GCA_021653895.1. Lineage (NCBI taxonomy): Eukaryota > Metazoa > Chordata > Mammalia > Rodentia > Muridae > Mastomys > Mastomys natalensis. The sequence goes on along the minus strand of JAJTUV010001533.1, from coordinate 955,225 downwards.
TGAATCTTATGATGCACATTCTTTTATTTTTTTTTCCTGTGGAGAACCATGTCAAATACACAATGAATATTTGAGAAAGTTTTGGACAGTGTTTTAAAACTACATGTAAAATCACAATATCTTTTAGATGTAATTATTTTCCTCCAAAAACATCTTCAACAAAATCATAGTAGAAAACTTCCATAGACAAAAGAGAGTGATGACCATAAATATACAAAAAGCCTAGAGAACACCAAATAATTTGGGCCTGAAAAGAAAGTAATCTTGACACATAACAATCAAAACACTAAATGCACATAATAAAGAAAGAATATTAAAAGCTTCAAGGAAAATGGTCAAGTAACATATAAGGCAGACCTAACAGAATTACACCAGACATCTCAACAGAGACAATAAAAGCCATCAGAGCCTGCTCAGAGATTATACAGACCTTAAGATAACACAAATGCCAGCCCAGGCTACTATACCCTGAAAAACTCTCAACATAGATGAAGATTCTAGATAAGATTCTAGGAATGAAACAAAATCAAGCAAAGTTTATCTACCAATTCAGCCCTACTTAGGATTCTAGAAGGAAAATTCCAATATAAGGAGGAAATGTACACCATTGAAAAACAACATATTAGTCATCTCCCAACAAAGTGACAAGGTGAGAATCATATGCCCATAACAGGCATTACAGAAACAAACAATCATCTGTCTTTAATATCTTTCTTTAATTTTCAGCTCCTTCAGTCTTCTCTATAACTCCTCCTTTGGGAAACCCATGATCAGTTCAATTGTTAGCTGTGAGCATTGGCCTCTGTATATGTCAGGCTCTGGCAGACCTCTAAGGAGACAGCTATATCAGGCTCTGGACAGCAGCATGAAATTCCTGGCATCCACATCAGCGTCTGTCTTTGGTGACTGCACATGGGATGGATACCTAGGAGGAATAGGCCCCTCCTTCAGTTTCTTTCCTACACTTTGTCTCCATATTTGCTCCTATAATATTTCTCAAAATCAACATACTCAATTCCCCAATAAAAAGACATAAGCTAAAGACTGGATATGCAAACAGAATCTAACATTTTGCTGCATCAAAGAAACTCATGTCAATAACAAACACAGACACTACCTCAGAGTAAAAGGCTGGAAAAAAGATATCAAAGCAAATGTTCCTAAGATAAAAGCTGGAGCTGAATCTTAACATTCAATAAAATAGACTTTCAACAAAATTGTATCAAGTGAGATGAGGAAGGACATTAAATAACAAACAACAACAACAAACTGACAAAAAGCCTACATACCCAAAGAAACTGATCAACTCAATACTCAGTGATCACTTGATCAGGGAAGAAATAAAGAAAGAAATTAATGACTTCCTGCAATTCACTGAAAATTATGGCACAGCATATTCAAACTTATAGGACATAATCAAAGCAGTGCTAAGAGGAAAATTCATCATGCAAAGTGCCCTGCTAAAGAAATTGGAGAGATCCTACACTAGTAACTTAACAGCACACCTGAGAGCTACTGTACAAAAATAAGCAAACTTACATAAGTGGAGTAGAAGACATGAAATAGTCAAACTCAAGGCAAAAATCAAACCAATAGAAACAAAGACAAAGATACAAAGAATCAACAACACCAAAAGCTTTGAGAAAATTAACAAGATAACAATATAGTTAAAATTCAAGTCAAACTAACTAAAGTACCCGGATACAGTATCCAAATTAACCAAATGAGAAATGAAAAGAAACAACAGAAAATTAGGAAATTAAAAAAAAAAATGATATGACCCTACTAAAAAAGCATACACTCAAAAAAAAAAAAAAAAAAAAAAAGGAAAATCTAGATGACATGGATGAATTTCTAGATAGGTAACCAGCATCAAAGTTAAACAAGAGCAAGTAAACTATCTAAACATGCCCATATCCCCTAATGAAATAGAAGAAGTCATTAAAAACCTCCCAAACATAAAAAGTCCAGAGCCAGATCGCTTTGCTATAGTATTCTACAAGACTTTCAAAGACAAACTAATGTCAATACTCCTCAAACTATTCCATAAAATAGATACAGATGGAACATGACTTAATTCATTCTATGAAGCCACAATTACTCTGATACCTAAACTACACAAGGACACAATTACAAAAAAGAGAACGTATGATCAATCTTGATTATGAATCATCATGCAAAAATATTCAAAAAGATTTTCAGAAACAAAACCCAAGAACACATGAAAAGCATGATTCACCTCGTTCAAGTAGGCTTAATCTCATGGATGCAAAGTTGTTAGTTCAACATAAGAAAATCCATTAAAGTAATTCACTATATATACAAACTCAAAGAAAATAATCACATGATTATCTCATTGGATACTGAAAAAACATTTGACAAAATACAACACATCTTCATATTAAAAGTATTGGAGAGATCAAAAATTCAATGGCTATACCTTATTATAATAAAATCAATATACAGCAAATCAACAGCCAATAACAAATTAAATGGATAGATACTTGAAAAAATTCACACTAAAATCAGAGACAAGGATGCCCACTCTCCCCATATACATTCAATACAGTATCTGAAATTCTAAGTAGAGCAATAAAACAACAAAAGTAAATCAAGAAAATACAAATTGGCAAAGAAGAAATCAAGGTATCTATATGTGCAAACAATATGTGCAAATAGAATATATATGTAACTCAAAATTCTACCAGAGAACTTCTACAGCTAATAAACTAGTTCAGCAAAGTAATTAGATATAAAATTAAATCAACCAAATCAGTACCTTTCATTTATACACACGATAAATGGAATGAGAAAGAAAACAGGGAAATAACACCCTTCACAATAGTCAATAATATAAAATATCTTGTGGTAATTATAACCAAAAAGTGAAAGATTTGTATGACAAAATCTTTACATCTCTCAAGAAAGAAAGAGAACACCCCGGAAAATGAAGATATATCCCATGCTCATGGTTTGTAGGATTAACCTAGTAAAAATATAGATCCTACCAAAAGCAATCTACAGATTTAATGAAATCTCCATCACATTTCCAATAAAACTATTCACAGACATGGAAAGAGCAATTCTCAATGTCATATAGAAAAACAAACAAGCAAAAAAAAAAATCAGGATAAGGAAATCTATTATTAATATTTAAAGAACTTGTAGAGGAATCACCATCCCTGATCTCAAGTGGTACTATAGAGCATGAGGGATAAAAACTGCATGGTACTGATGCAGAGACAGAGACTGATCAATGGAATATAAATGAAGACCCATAAATAAAACCACACAGGTATGGACATTTGATATTCGACAAAGCCAAAAATATACAATAGAGAAAAAAAGCAGATTCAATAAATGTTGCTGGTCTAACTGGCAATCTGTGTGTAAAAAATTTAAAATAGATCGTATTTTTCACCTTGCAAGAAGCTCAAGTACAAGTGGATTAAGGACCTCAATGTAAAACCAGATATATTAAATCCAATAAAAGAGAAAGTGAATATATTTGCTGATGAGAAATTGGAGATGAATTTAAAAGTTTTTCTCCTAAAAAATAATTTCTCTAAAAAAGAAATTCTAGAGAAAAAGTATAGTTTTAGAACTATTAATATGCATTCCATATTATAATTCTGTGATGCTATTTTATAAGGCCACCAATTATATGAAATATAATAATTTTATAATAAAATTTGGTCAAACTATGTTATGAAAAAAATTGAGGATTGTGGAGAAAGATTTTCTAGTCAATGTATAGGTACATAAAACATAGTGTTATGTACATTTTGTGTGTCAGATTTAAATGACAGGAAAATATGGGATTTTAGTAGCTTTTACATTAATTAGAATTTCTGATTATACTTTCAGAGATTAACATTTTGCCATATGTTTATAATTTTTGTTTCTTTTCATGTGAAATGCCTACTTTCATACTTATATTGCAGACTTGGCAGTTTCCTATTTTAATAAATTATTGTAGATATCAAAAAAAGAGAGAAAGTGAGAAAGAGCCTTGAACTCATTAGCATGGTGTGGGGTATGGGATGGTGGGCTGTGAGAGGCAGATGGGTACATGGTCAATAGCAAGCCTCAAACCCAGAGACCCTAAATTGTAGGTGTTTGGCCTTGCTCCTGGGCCCTAGTTCCTTTTACTTAGCTTCAGCCCCTCCTAAAGAAAGGTTTTTGCCCTTTGGTCATGTAGCACAGGTAGAGGGTGTGACTACAGGCCTCAGAGCTTCAAGACATCTCCATATTCATGAGTTACCTAAAGGCCAAAGGGTGTAGTCAATTAAGCTTTCCTTCCCAGACCTTCCTCCTACTTTCAAAATGCAATTAACCTCAGACCTGCCTTGAGAACATAGGGTACAGCTTCATCCACTTTCAGCCATGACAATAAACCTTTTAAAACCATGGGCTTCCTCTTGTATTTTGGGCCTACCATGGGGAACCATAGAGGTGGCCTTCACCTAATAAGCTGCCATCAGCCGCTGCCTAATCTCCTGTGGAGGACTTCTTTGCACTCCAGCCACTCAAGCTTCCCAAGCCAGCCATGACCCGGCCAAGTGAGTCACTGTGACCAAGAGTCTCATCTACCCTGTGGGCCACCACCAGAGCATTTCACACTTGCTGCTTTCGGCTGTGGGCCAGTCCAGCCTGTATGCTGGCTTCAACCCTGGTCTCAGTCCTTCTGTAGCCTCCCAGCAGCACCTGGGAGCCCAAGGGCTGAAAACAGCTGGTCTCCGGCTAGCTTCCTCAACCCGAGAACCTCCAACTCAAGAGCTCCAGCCCACATGGGACCTCAGACTGGGATATCCTCGTGCCTGGAGTGGAGCTCGATGGCTTCTCATAGCCCTGCGTCTGCCTGTCACCCTGTGGAGTGAATTCAGTCAAATTCCCATGCTTCTGCCCCCCTGAGCTGTGGCCCTAGCCCTCTGGGGCAGCAAACACACGGGATCCACAACTCAGCCCAACAGGACCCACACCCAAGCACAAGATATAGCCCAACTGTTTATATTGGAGGCTTCCTAAACAGAATGAAAATGTCTCAGGCTCTAATATCAAGAGTTGATAAACTAGACCTAATGAAACTGGGAAGCTTATGTAAAGAGAAGGATATAGTCAATAGGACAAATTGCCAACATATAGATTGGGGAAAATATCTTCACTAACCCCATATCAGTTAGAGGAATAATACCCAAAATATATAATGAACTCAAGAAGCTAACCACTAGGAAACCAAACAACCAAATCAAAATTGGGATATAGAACTAAACAGAATTGACAATGGAGGAATCTGAAATGGCTGAGAAGCACTTAAATAAATTTTCAAAGTCCTTAGTGATCAGGAAAATGGAAATGCAAATGACTCTAAGATTCCACATTTCACCAATCAAAATGGTTAAGACAAAACAAAACAAAACAAAACAAAACAAACAAACAAACAAAACCCCTCAGGTGATATTACCAGTTGGCTAGGATTTGGAAGAAAGAAAAACACTCCTTCATTGATGGTGGTGATCCATACTGGTAAAACCACTCTGGAAATCAAACTGGAGTTTTCTCAGAAAATTGTTAATAGATCTACCTGAAGACCCAGCTATACCACTCTTGGGCATATGCCCAAAAGATGCTTCAGAATGCCACAGGGCCAGATGTTCCACTATGTTAATAGTGACCTTATTTGTGATAGATAGAAGCTTGAAACAACCAAGATGCTGCACAAGGTAAGAATGGATAGAAAAAATGAGAATCATTTACACAATGGAATATTACTCAGCTATTAAGAAAGACGGCATCCTCAGTGAGGTAACGCAGACTAAAAATGACATGTATGGTATGTACTCACTAATAAATAGATATTAGCCAAAAATTTCAGAATACTCAGGATAAAATCCACAGACTCAAAAAGGCTAACAAACTGAAGAGTCAAAAGTGAGGATGCCTTAATCCCACCTCAGAGGGAGAAGAATGGAATCACAAGAGGAAGAAGAAGGGAGGTATCTGGGTAGGAGAGTGGATAGTGAGAGAGGAAGGTGAACATGATCAGGTATTTGGGATAGGAGATCAGGGCTGAAGCCTTACAGGCCAGCAGATTGAATGAAACAGGCAAATTTCCATTCACACAACAAGTGAATATAGAAATTTATCAAAGTTTCCCTAAGTAACTTTTGACTTCATTGGAGAAACTTAGACAGCATTTTTGATAGGTTATTTTCTGGCTGTTGTGCTCAGAAAAAAGGCTACCCAGAAAATCATTTCCCAGTAAGGATGATAACCCTCTAATAGATCATATGACACAGCAAACCTCCCTGTTCCACGGCCTATATTTTCTTACAAGGCTACATTCAGTAAGTGAAGATTTTCCAAAAATAAATTGTCTGAACATGTGGATACTAGAATGAGGATGTTGTGCCTTTTCCTGTCATGTAATGATTATATGTAAACACAGTATAAGCCCAGATAGGATATCTTTTTACCAGGTGGCACAGATGATTGCTCAAAATGGCTGCTGTTTGGCTTGGAATATAGAATTAGACAGCACCTTGATCTATTCCTGTATCTCTTCTTTCCTTTGTAGCTCCCTCTTTTCTCAAGATTCTCTTAGCATTAGATAGTATTAAATAAATGACTCACAATTTTCACACTGCAGTATTTTACTGAAACCTGAAGCACAATTTTCTTTTGAAAATTTTTATTGAATTTTTTTTTTTAATTTTTTCTCTGAGTATAAAGGAAAGGTGAAGACAATGGTGAAAATTAAGAAATGAAAAACTGAAATGAATAGATATGGAATATAATAATAATTTATGAGAATAGAAATGAAGGTAGGGGATTATTTTACTTGGTGTTACAATTAACCAGTCAATAACAGATGTTTCCTCACTGGAGAACATGACTTCTTTTTTCACAACTATTAGTGTAAGTTACCAATAAAATGATACTTCCGTCCATAAGAATGAACATTTAATGCAAGAAGTATTTTGCTTCTAATAAAACCCAAATAATTTTATTGAACTTGGTGACAAATACACATTGAATGCCACTTGTTACTATGAAACACGCAAGATTCACAAGTGACTAGGTTTTCAATTTATTTGACCTTATAATCATTTGTGGTACCTATAGGCTATAGGTGAGCTATCTTACAATGAGGTTGTATTTCTGATTCATCTTATATTTATATATCCAAGCCCCTCATTGAAAACGTTCAGTATAATGACAAAGAGTAGCTTCCTTTTTTTTCAGTCCAGAAATGGAACCAATAAATTTGATAACAGATTTTATTAACTTAGAAACTTCCTCCAAGGAATCTAAAAAGAACACTACTATGAAGACATCACATTACTATCATGGACATTCATAATTTAAAACATTAGGGCCTAAGCAGTAATTTGCTTTTACATGTGTGTACATTCTACAGTGAAAGGCAGAGGGTATTATAATCTTTCCCAGTCAACTTGTTAGGCATCACTTACGAAATACACAATACAGCTTCCAAAACTTCTACCAAAACTTCTGTTTTTAACCATTTTCAACTAATATTGCCTGCATGGTTATTCAGATAGACATTCATTTCTATTGATTGAGCCCAAAATCTGATAACTCCTATAAGTGTTATATTATGTTAAATACATAGAAACAAAAAGAATACAGATTTTGGACAGAACAATAAGACAAATTATTGAGCCACAACCCTATAGCTTGGTAACTATAGAGTTACCAAGACAATAGAGGTGATAAACGTGGTAAAGACTTTGATAATAATATGTTATGTTCTAAACAAATGCTAATAAGTTCAAAACTAATGAGATACCAACATTAAATATAATCCAACTCTGATATTGCATGATAGATTCAATGCATTTGCAGCAATTGATTCTTCCATATATCAATATTGATAAAATTAAATGCAACTGAGGCTAATAGATTTTGTACAAGAACAGAAACTTGAATTTTATAAAATTACTACAGAATACACAAGACTTACAGGATGATATTGAATAAACACAATTGAAAAAATGTTCAGTGATACTAAATAGTGATTAAGACAAAGCAATACAATGAAACTAACATACACACTTTGAATCATGGTCACTAGGTGGTGGCTGGAAACATTAGGACATTAAAATTCAAAGTAAAAAAACACAAAAAGTAAAAGAAAATAAATTTTGTTCTGTTAAGTTTTTTCATTGGAGTATATGCCAAATCTTTGGTTTTACTGTTCTTAAAGAATGATGCATACAGATGTGTAAGTATGGACAGAACTGTATTTGCTCCAAACTAAAAATCATAAACCTGATGTTAAAGTTTGGATTGAAATGTAATGTAAAACATCTGAGACCTATGATGGTAGCAATATGACAACAAGGAGGAATTGCAGTGTTAGGGTATTTGTACTCTCAGAGGGCATTGACAAAGTCGGTAAGGTGGTGTCAGTGGATATTCCAGAAAGTCTCATGGTGTCAAGTGAGAACTAGTGTTATAAAACTCATTTACAGATCTGATCCCACAAAGCAGGAGCAACAGGTGTGTCTCCTTAGATACTGAAGGCTGATCTAATACACAATCATTGCAGATGATGCAGAACTCCAAGGCAGACTCCTGAATGATAGGTCAAAAACACTGAAGCATTGACCAGAAGCAATAATAAATACCTTGCACAGCAAATTGGAACACTTTCATTCAGAGCAGGGATGTGAAGAATCAAAGCAAGTTACCTGACCATGCTGATGTTTTCTTTTCATTTTCATCTACAGGTTTCCAGAGCACTCTTATATCTCAAAAAAAGCAGCTTGTTTCAATAATCTCCACCAAGAGCCTAGTATTAGCTGACAGGTAGAAAACAACAAGGAGCATTACTGGAAAAATTTCTATGTGAATAGATTTCTTTAGCTATGGTTGACTCTGATTGACTGAGTATACATAGGAAAATAGAGAAAAGGTTTGGGACCAATCATGGAGAGAGATCATAAAATTATAAAGAAGGCAAAAGCCTGTTTTTACCATGAAGAGTTTTTCACCAAAGCTCCTCCATCTTTTCCCCCCTCTCCCTTCCTGTTGCATCAGGAATAAAAATGAAGATGAAATAAGTGAAAGACCACAAAATTATGTAGTTATTCTCTGGTTTCTGTGTCTAATTAAAACCACAGAAAACTATCAAGTAATGCCTGTGTATTTGAGCATGTATGTGTCTAATGTTACCTATAATAAAGCCTCCATTTGTGTCTAGGGACTGCTGCTTATAATAAAGTGCTCCCAAATGCACTTTATTGCTTAACACTTTTAATCTTTCTGTGCCAATATCCTGAGGAGCCATGCTTATTTGGAAATTTATCACACTAATTCATATATTTATGTATATCACAACTTACAAAGATGTACTTGAATTATCTAAAGGCAGACTTGATCCTAGTTTCATCAAGCTATTTACCATATAATACACTGTGTGTTAAATTATAATAATGGTAAACAAATATGAAGAGGAGTTTATTTAGAAAAAAAACCCCAAAATCTAAACATACTATAATATTTTGTACATGTGTGTTTTTTAATGCAGAGATGTGTATTTTGTATATGAGTATGTTGTCTATTTGAGAACTTATAGAATTTTTATTAAGATGACATTATTTTGTAAACATCTAACTTATGTCATATGTCATACAATGTGCTAAAAATAAAACCAGTACATACATTAGGGTTACACAAAATATCTATAACTAATAATCTATTCCCACTTAATTTGACCACTTTCTAATACACACTCACTTAGCTGATTTAACACAGTTGATGTGCTCAGATGCAGAGACATCTACAGGAGCATAGGTATGGTCTGATGCTAGTCTTCCCTGAAAAGTATAACTTTCCCTTTGCTGTCAGTTCATCAATTGCCAGTAACTACTGAAAATTTCTTCCACCCCAACTCTGAAGCCTTCCTGAAAAGTTATCCTCATTTTAACTTTAAATTTTGTATATTTGTCTGAAATTTTGAGTCGTGCCTGTCTTAATGCTGTTTCCCTGTGGACAGCAGATGTGTGACTGAAGTAAAAAAGCAACAAAGACTCTCTTATACCCTCAATATCACAAGTGAATCAACATTCTGGAAAAGTGTACTCTAGCACTGAATATGCTTTCCAATTATCTTTCACTTTCTTTGCTTTGAGAAGCAGTAATTTGTACTAACAGGTTCAAATATATACTATAGTTTCCATTTTCCATTGCACATGGTTTGTTAAAGTAAATAGCTGAAATTTATTATGTTTTGAAGTAACCTACACTCCCAAATAATAATGATAGAATACAGTTAATCAATTATTACTAAAAGAATAATACATGATAATTGTAATAATAATTCTACTCCCTTCTAAAATCTCCATCCTTTTGTGGCTATGAAGGTTCAGGTCCTTTACAACACAAATCCCTTAGTGATATGTCCATCATTTTCTTCCATTTCTACAATTTCCATTTTGCGTGTTTGTCTTTTTATTTGTTTTTTTTTTTTTCTGTTTCATTTTTTTGTATTAGAGGTATGGTACTCACATCTTAATGTTCAATATATGGCTGCTGTGTAATATAGAAAGAAAGAAAGATGAGACCAGGAGATAAACTTCTGAAAGGATGAGTATTGCAGTTTTTTATCTATCATGAAATAGTCATGACTAAAAGCATATATTGACACAACTAACACAATACACTGATTACATCTATGTCTCAAAAATGAAATCATGTATGTGTGTGTGTGAGTGTAATGTAATATGTATATATATATATATATTATATATGCACATAACAGCAATTAGTGAAAATGGCATGAACCTTAAAGAGACCCAATAAACTATGTGGGAAGGATAGAAGAAAGAAAATTATATGAAAATCAATTATGCTAAAATCCCCAAAATACATGAAATGATTTAAAAATATTTTTCAGTAGTAGGAATATAAAGAATATCTGACCTTCTTCTTAATATTTACAAAACAAACCTATGTAGAATTTCACCAATATTCTTTCTGGGTAACAAACTAGTTTATTGTGCTAAATTAAAAAACATAGGCAATGGGCTGTTTACTTTACTGTGTATCTTGTGACTCAAAGGTTGTTCCATCAAGTCACCATACAGAACAAACAATGGCACTGCCATAGGTAGACTGATGAGCTCACCTTTAGGGACTTACTTGTCTAACATACTCAAGCCTTGTCCTAACGTCACACGAAGGTAGATTTGAGTTACATAGAAGCTGTAGGGATATACTGATGTTTAAATTCTGCCATTTATTGAAGAGTTGTGAATACTCAAAACCACAAAATTAACATCACTATGTCAAACTAGAGGGAGAAAGTTCCTAAAGTCCTCACACATAAATAGAAATGAATAGGCAAATATTCTCTACTAATGAAAGGGGAATAAATATTATTTCAGGATTCTACTCAAGAGAGAAGATTCAATCAAATCCCAGTTGATAAGACAAACATACACACACACACACAAACACACACAACACTATGAGATTATTCATCATAGTGTATTAACATATAATATGGACACACACACACATACACATAAACCCACCATACAAAAAACGCTTTTTGTAGAGTTAATGATTTTGATAGTATATTAAATGGGAATGATATATACTGGAGTGGAATATTAGAAATGATAAAATGAAACTAGAGTACTCATTTATGAAATAAAGGACATACATAATAAAATTTCTTATGTCAATCTATGTGTGTTTTTAAACTTCCACATAAAATATATATACACAAAAAGACAATCCTAATATAAAACATAGAGTGATTTAAATGTGATTTTACATTTTAGAAAATTCAATTAGTACACAGAGAAAAAATGAGTATTGTAAGTTATCCTTTACTTGCATTTCCTTATATTCTGGAATATAATGGTCACAAGTGCTTTAATCTTTGAATGATCTGTTGTTAGTTTCCTTCTGTCATATATTGGTAGGATATTCTGACTGAAAAAAAGGAGCAGCTTCAAAAGACATTTTGAAAAAGGTCTATGAATCTAACATGGGGGCAAGTATTCCTATTTCTAGATTCTGCTTCCTTCTGAGATCATTCAGGATAAGACAATTTGATATATGCATAAAAGACACTGATTCTTCTATTAAACTGATCCTGATAGATTTCACTGCACAGTAAATTTGAAGTTTATTCAGTGGCATATGCTGGATCAGGTATCTGTACACCTTATTTTCAGTAAAAATATTACATAACCATTTTCATCTTTGGGCCATGCCTTTGGAAATTAATAATCATGAAACAGAAATCATTCTTCATTCTCTCTGATTCCTTTATGATTCTACACAGATCTCCAAATCATGTGAGAAGCACACCATTTGCACACATGTTCAAAGAAATAATGATAAGAAAAGTAGTGATCTTTACAAAGAAGTAAAATGAAACCCTCCTGGAAATAATTGGGGATACCAATTGCTTGAAAAACTGCAGAAATTATTAGATTCTATATGCCTGAAAATGAAAATAGACATATAGCCTACCTACCCTTCATTTTGCCTTTATAAGAATATTCTTTCTGTCTACATATCGACCTGCATTTTCTCACGTTCTTTCACAAGAAAAACAACTCAAAGAATATTAGAACATAGCTATGGACATATCTTCTTGTGTATCAGAGGTTCAAATTTTTTTCTTCTTATAATAGCTGTTCATGGAAATATTATGACCTATCTACAAAGAGGTGGAGAAAAAAGAGCAACAACTTAATGTATGATGGCCCATTTCCTTCCCCTATATTTTAGTCTACATGAAATTTGATAGCTATCCTGTCAAGAGGGTGTAGCCATTGTGTCCTTATTTGTCCTGTGATGTTGTCTGAGGAAAGAGTGTAATTTATATACTTACATGAGACACGAAACACTGCCTCATTTAAATTCACTACTGTAATCTTTCTTTGGCCATTTAAATTGTTGGTACTTTTATGTGGGGTTCTTTTTTCCAGGCGCCTGTAGCTCAAACTAAACAAGGTTATTGTGTAATAGCTCTCCTTGAAAGATCTGTTGATCCATTTAAAGCTCAGGAACTCAAGTTAAAACCCATTTAATAACATTTTTTACTTCATGTTCATTAAAGATGCTGTTATACCACACCTAATTCCAAATATCATAGCTAATAGATTTTCAGTGACCAAGGTCTCATTCCACTTCACAGAGTCAAAGCTCAGATTTAAAAAGGTGGCACTTAGGTTACACCTTATTAGTGGATTCCCCATATATCTATGAGATGACCTGGTATAATCTGTCAAAAGATTCATCTTGTGTTCTTACTAAGAAATCCATAATCTGTGTTCTGCCTTCGTCTTGGTTTTAAACAACTACTCATTCAATTTTTCCCTGTGCTAGTCAATTGTAAAAATTGTTTCACCTAGCAATTTAAATCCACAGATGGTTGAAATTTCATATCATCCATGCAAGAATTAAGAAACATGAACAAAACATTGACAACAAATGTTTTGGCGTATGTGGGAAAGCAGAAGACTCATTCAATGTTCTTGTGATAGTAAGACAGTTCAATAGAGTTAAAAATCAGTAACCAAAAAAAAAAAAAATCTAAATCTAAATACTATATGCTACTATTGTATCACTTTTTTTATATGTTCAAAGGTAGTCAACAGCCTTCTGCATGGTTCCTGCCTTGAGTGTGTTTACTAGTAATACATTCACAATACACAGGAAATCAAACAACTTAACTGTGCCTGAGTTGGAGAAAGTATGATGAAAATAAATTAAGAATACAACGTGAAAAAGTAATAGAGAATAATGTTTTATAACGAAAAGTGCACAGTGATTGTGGTAATCTAAATCATCTGTGACAAATGCCAAATATTTTGTCTGATTTGAGGCTTCTAGGTCCAACCCTTTATATCAGCACACCTAAACAAGGGTAACGCAGGAACAATAAAATTAAAAAGGTAGAATTACCTGGGTCAAGAATATAAACAGCAATAGGGTGGAACATATTAGTTTTCATGTGATCAGATGGAGTAAATTAGGAGGGAAAGGGGACTTTATTTAGAAATGTAAAAGGTATTACACATAGATGAATAAAACCAGGAAAATATCATCAGAATATCAACATTCTACCTAAAAATGTCTCTGATAAATAAACATGATTGTTTAGATCCACATACCCTTCATATGAAAGTTCCATATTTGTTCTGAAAAAGGTTTCTTATAAGGCACATAGTATATCTAGCAGATAAATGCAGAAAACACAACAAATCAAAACACAGAGTCAGAGTGGAACACAGTCAAGATATCACTGGATAAAACATCTATTGTATCTAAATCTCAGGAGTCATTGTGGAAGAAGAACAAAAAGAAGATGAAATCTATGATATGAGGTCATCTTCTATAATATTGTGCCTTATATAAATGTCAGTAATTACACAAAACAAGTTGATTTTCAAAATAATTCAAGCATTTAAATAATGCTGACTGCAAGTGATACAGTTTTCTGGAAAGAAAAACAACCAATTGGTTATCGAATAGAAAATGATCAATATATATATATATATTACAAATAAAATGGGCTGTATTTATGTATTTTAATAATAAACTTGTACATGTTTTCAGAAATATGCATGTAACATTAATTAAATAACAATAAGCAATGTATATGAAAAGGAACACAGAATAGTATATCAGAGGGTAGGGGAGAAAATAGAATATAAAACTATATAATGATCTTCAAAACAAACAAAAAAATAGGAAATTCATTTCCAAGTCATAGGGTTGAAACCAATGTCTACCCTTCATCCATCTATTGGGATGCATGGAGTCAGACATTGCAATGAGCACATGGGCAGCAATAAGACGTTAGGGCAAGGACTGAAGGAGCTGAATGGATTTACAGTTCCATAGGAGGAACAATATCAAACAACTAGACACCACAATGCTCCCAGGGAGTTAACTACCAAATGAAGAGTCCACATTGGAGTCCAAATGTCTCCAGCTAAATATGTAGCAGAGGATTGTCTTATTGGGCATCACTGGGAGGGGTGCACCTCTGTCCTGTAGGGGCTCAAGGACCCAGGGTAGGGGAATGCTATGGAACTGAAGAAGGAGTGGGCAGGTGGATGGGGGAGCAGACTCATAGAAGGAGTGGGAGGGGATGGGATAAGGAGTTTGTGGAGGGTAAACTGGGAAGAGGATAACATTTAAAAAGTAAATTAATAAAACAAAACAAAAGTGAAAAAAGAGAAATTTTCAAGGTTCACCCTGGGTAACTGGTGAGTTTATTGGGAAAACGTAATTTACTGTGTGTGCTCAGAAAAAGGCTGCCCAGGAAATCATTACCTAGCAAGTATGATGCCTTTCTTATAAATTAAATAACAGTACCAAGCTTCAATACTTGTCCTTGACCTGCATTTTCTAGCTTCTTAAAATGCTACATTCAGTAAGTGAGATTTCCCTACAATAAATTTTCTGAGCACATGGATACTAGAATGAGGATCTTCTGCCTTTTCTTGTCATTTAATGAGGCATGTAAACAAACTTCAAGCCATGCTAGGCTATCTATTTACCGGGTCACACAGATGACTGATATAGATGACTTGGAATAGAGGACTAGCCAATATTTGATCTATTCCTGTATCTCATCTTTCCTTCTCAGTTCCCTCTTCTCAATATTCGCTAAGCATTACAGAGTGTTAAATAAATGACACATGATTTTCACACTACAGTGATTTACTGAATGCTGAAGCACTTATTGAAAATCTGTTGGATTTTATTTTTAGTAGAAAAGAAAAGGTGAAGAAAATGATGAAAATTAAGAAAGGAACCCATAAATTAATAGACATGTCATATAGTAATTGCTTATAAGTATAAACACAAATGTAGGGGATTTGACCTGGTATTACATTTAACCAAACAGTACCAGATAATTCTTCACTGGAGCATATAACTTCGTTATTCACAAGTATTTCTATAAGTGAAGCATAAAAACAAACATCAATTCTAACATCCAAAGTATGGAAATTTGATCCAATAAGTTCTTTATTCCTATGTCAAACACTCATACCCTGATTGAACTTGATGGGAAATACACATTGACTTCTCACTTCTGACTGTGAAACATGCTAGATTCCAAATGACTAGGATTTAAGCTCAGTGGTCTCTTAGTGGTATCTATAGAGGATATATGAGCTGTCTACCAATGAGGATATATTTTTGACTAGTTCAATATTCATATTTCCAAGCCCCTCATTCAAAACCATCAGAATCCTAAGAAACAGAACCTTTCTTTTCTTTCAGTCCAGAAATTGAATCAATAAATTTGATAACAGATTTTATTCATTTAGAAATCTTCCCCCAAGGAATCTGAGAATAGTACTATAAAGGTACCACATTACTAACATGACCATTCACAATTTACAACACTAGGGCCTAAGCAATTATTTGCATCTCTCTCTCTCTCTCTCTCTCTCTCTCTCTCTCTCTCTCTCTCTCTCTCTCTCTCTCTGTGTGTGTGTGTGTGTGTGTGTATGTATTCTACAATAAATGCATAGGGTTTTGTAATCTTTCCCAGTCAACATGTTAGGCATCCCTTGTGTAATTCACAATCAAGTTCCAATAATTCTACTACTTCCACTGATTCGCAGCCATTTCAACTAATTTTCCATGCTTGGTTATTAAGATGCATATTTATTTCTCCTGAATGAGCCTCAAAACCTGATAAATCCTCAAAATTTAGCATTATGTTAGGTACATAGAAGCAAGAGGAATACAGATTTGTACAGAACAAAAAGACAAATTGTAGAGCCACAACCCTATAGTTAACTATAGAGTTGACAGGCCAATAGAAGTAATAAATTGGTAAAGACTTTTGAAAAGAACATGTCATGATCTAAACAAATGTAAATAAGTTCAAAACTAATGACATACCAAAATTACATATAATCAAATTAATATAACATGATAGATTTAACCTATTAGCTGTGATTAATTTTCCATATATCAATATTCAGATAAAATTAAATGCAACAGAGGCTCCTAGATTATGCACAAGAAAAGAAGCTTGAATTTTATAAAATTACCACAGAACACACAAGATTTACAGGATGATATCTAATAAACAAACTATAAAATGTTCAGTAATACTAAATACTGATTATGACCAAGCAATACAACTAAACTAACATAAACACTATAACTCATGTACACAAGGTGGTGGCTGAAAACCTTAGTACACTGAGATTAAAAGTCAAAAACACAGAAACAGAAAAAAAAATGTTATGTTGAGCTTTTTCATTAGAATATATGCAATATCTTTGATTTTACTGTCCTTAAAAAAGATGTATGTATATGTGTTAAGTATGAACATAGAACAATGCTTGTCCTCTACAGTAACAACATAAACCTGACGTTAGAATTTGGGTTGAAATGTAATGTAAAACATCTGATATGTTTGATGATAGCAAGATAGTAACAAAGGAGAATTGCAGTGTTTGGATTTTAGTACTCTCTGAGGCTGTTGGCAAATTAGATAAGATGATGCCAGTGAATGTTCCAGAAAGTCTCATTGTGCCAGGTGAGAACTGCTGTCCTGATATAAAAATCCTTTACAGATCTGATGTCCCAAAGTAAATTAAGGAGCAACAGGTCTCCTTTCTCTGTCAGACCTGAAAACTGACATAATACACCATCTTTGCAGATGAAGCAGAAATCCAAGGCTGAGTCCTAAATGATAGATCTTAAAACTGAAGCAAGGATCAGAAGCAATAGCAAATATATTGCACAGCAAACAAGAGCAGTTTCATGCAGAGCAAAAATGTGACTAATCACAGCAAGTTACCTGACCACGCTGACGTTTTCTTTTCATTTTCATCTACAGGTTTCCAGAGCACTCCTCCTTCTCCAAAAACACAGCTTGTCATCAATTCTCAGCCAGATCCTGGTACTAGCTGAGAGCTAGACAACAACCAGTAGCGTTACTGGAAAATTTTTTTATGTGAATAGATTTCTTTAGCTGTGGATGTCTCTGACTGGCTGGGTATACGTAGGAAAATAGAAGAAAGGATTTGCACCAATCAGGAAAGAGAATTCAAAATTATAAAGAAGGCAAAAGCCTGTTGTTACCATGGAGATTTTTTCACCAAAGCTCCTCCATCTTTTCTCCCCCCTCCCTGCCTGTTGCGTCAGGAATAAAAATGAAGATGAAAGAGAAGAAAGACACAATATTATGTAGTGATGCTTTGGTTTCTGACTCTAATTAAAACTAGAACACACTGTCAATTAATGCCTGTGCCTTTGAGCCTCTATGTCGCTAATGGTTCCGTTAATAAAGCTTCAACTTGTGTCTAGGGACTGCGGCTTGTAATCAAAGCCTGTCAAGTGCACTCCAGAGCTGAACTGTTTTAATCCTCCTGTAACAATATCCTCAGGAGCTATGCTTATTTGGAAATTAATCACACTGCTTCCTATATTATCGAAAGGCAGACTTGTGTCCAGGTTCATCATGTATTTACATATTATACACCATGTGTTAAATTATAGTATTGCTAAATAAATAAGAAGAGGAGTTGTTTTAGAAAGAAATATATTCAAAATCTAAATATATGATAATGTTATCTAGTGTGTGCATACATGTGTGTTTACTATGCAGAGATACACATTGTGTATATTAATATGTTGTATATTTGAAAACTTATAGAATTGCTATTAAAATGTCATTATTTTGCAAACATTTCACTTAATATTTATATATCATATATTCTGATAAATATTCAACCATTACATACAATTCATTAGGGTTACCTACAACACGTATAACTAATAATCTTTTGCCACTTAATTTGATCTCTTTTAAAAACACTCAGACGATTTAGCACTGTTGATATGTGCTCAGATGCAAAGAGATCTACAGGACCATAAGCAACCTCTGATGCTAATCTTCCCTGAAAAAATTAATTTCACTCTACAAATCAATCGACAAATCTACTGAAAATTTCTTCCACCCCAAGTCTGATGCCTGCCTTTAAAGTTATCCTCATTTTTAACTTTATATTTTCCATCTTTGTCTGAAATTTTGTGAGTTCTGCCTATGTTTATGCTGTTCCTCTGTGAGCAGCATATGTATAACTGAAAAAAAGAAGCACCAAAGACTCATTTACACCCTCAGTATCACAAGTGAACCAATCTTTTGACAAAGTACAGTCCTGCACCTTATATACTTTCCAATGATCCCAACGTTCTTTCATTTGTGATGCAGTAATTTGTGTTTACAAGCTCAAATGTATACCATTGTTTTCTTTTGCAATTGTACATGGTT
This sequence comes from Mastomys natalensis, assembly GCA_021653895.1. NCBI lineage: Eukaryota > Metazoa > Chordata > Mammalia > Rodentia > Muridae > Mastomys > Mastomys natalensis. The sequence continues at coordinate 935,919 of JAJTUV010001533.1, read as the reverse complement.
TGTTAATGTTAATGGCTGAAAATTTATTATAGTTTGTAGTAACATGCTCCCAAAAATAATGGTAGAATACAGTTATTCAATTATTACTAAAAGTATAATGCATGATAATAGTAAGAATTATTTTATTCCCTGTACATATTCCCTCATCCTTCTGTGGTTCTGATAAGCAGGTCCTTTCCAACACAACCTTCTTAGTGGTATGTTCCTCATGTTCCTCCATTCCTTCAACTTTTGTTTTGCATGCTTTGTTTTTGTTTGTTTGTCTTTTTCTTTTTTTGTATTAGTGGCATGGTGCTCCCATCTCAGTTTATACTACAAGTCTGCTGTGTAATATTTATTATATAAGAGAATGTGAAAGAATTTATGACCAATAACCTAAACCTACATTATTTCACAGGTGAGCTAACGTTATGAACTGTTGAGGAAAATTCTACCTGCTAACTCTGTTTAACAGTATAATATCTAACTGTGTTTATACCACGAACAGATTTTAACTTTCATATTACTGCACAGGTTAAAATGCAGAGAATTTAGTGGTCTGTCTAACCCTGACTGATGAATTCACAAAATAAACCATTATTCCCAGACTTAAACAATATTGTATAATGTCTGCCAAAAGATTATAATATCCAGCAGAATAGGACAATGGCAGTTCACAAACTGCCTTTTGTGTAACATACACAATCTACACACATAAAATATCAAAACCTTATGTACTTAGAAAGAACATAATGTCACCACAATCCACATATTAATGTGTATCTAGAATCCCTTAGATGCTCCAAATTCAGTACAGTATTTCAGACACCTAAAGAAATATCAGATCAGGAGATAAACTTCTATAAGAAACAGAACTCCAGTTAGTTATCTAATACTAAATGGTTATGACTAAAAATACACATTCACATAAGTAACAATATATACTGATCACATTTAAATTATGTCTCAAACTGAAATTAAATATATATGTTCATTTGTATATAACAACAATTAATGAAAGTGGAATGAACTATAAGAGGTCCAATAAACTATGTGGGAGGGATAGAAGAAAGAAAATTATATGAAAAAATAATTATAATAAAATCCCCAAAACTATAGGAAATAATTTTAAAATATTTTTACAGTAGAAGAGAAATAAAGCATATAAGACCCTCTATTTTTCATTTGCAAAAAACACTATGAAAAATATCTTGTTCTCTCTGGGTAACAAATGAGTTTATTGTGCTGACTTATAAAACATAGGCAATGGGCTATTTACTGTACTGAGTATCTTGTGACCCAAATATTTCACCAAAAAATCATTATATAACATGAAGTATGGCACACCCATAGGTTCACTCTTGAGCTCACATTTATGGTCTTCCTTGGCTAACATATTTGACCCTTTTCCTAAGGTGACATGAAGATAGATTTGAGATGCATAAAAATTGTAGGAATATATTTATGCTCAAGTTCTGTCATTTATTGAAGACTATGGATAATCAAAAATTCAACATTATCATCAGCATGTGAAACTGGAGGAAGTTTCTAAAGTTCTCACACATAAATAAAAAAGTACAGGAAATTTTTCTTTATTAAGTAAAAGAGAATAAATATCTTTTAGGAATTTTTCCGGAGAGATTACTAATCAGGGTATATTACTATATAGAATTCACACACACACACACACACACACACACACTGAGAGAGAGACAGAGAGACAGAGAGACAGAGAGATAGAAACACTCATAAATCCATACAGAAAGCACTGTGTATGTAAAGGTGATTAGTTGGATAGTATGTGGAATGGGCATGAGATGAACCGCAATGGTATAGTAACACTGATATAAACAAATTAGAGTATTCATTTATGAAATAAAGGAAATGCATAATAAAATTACTTGTGTCACTCTATGTGTATTAAACTCCCACATATAATATATATGCACACAAAAAGACAATTTTTATGTTAAACATAGAGTTATTTAAATGTGATTTTACATTTTAGTGAATTTAATGGGCAGATAGAGGAAATAATGAGTTTTGTAAATTATAAATAATTTCCTTGCATTTTTGTAAATTAGAAAAATAAGAGTCATAATGGCTTTAATCTTTGCATGATTCATTGTTAGTTTCATCACATCATATAGTAGTAGAGCATTCGTACTGAAAAAAAAAAAAACAGCATTTACAGAGAACATTTTGAAAAATTTGTGTGAAACTAAAGTGGGAGGAAATGTAGGTGTAGCTTTGTTCTGAGATCAATCACAAACAAACAGTTTGGTATATACATAAAAGGCACTCATTTCTTTATAAAATTGATCCTGCAAGTTTACTCTGCACAATAAATTTGCAGTTTATTCAGTGGCAACTGCTGGATCATAGGTATCATGCCACTTTATGTTCAGTATAAATATCACCTAAAGATTTCCCCTTTGGGCCATGCCTTGGAATGGGGATAAACATAACACAGAAATCCTTCTTTACTCTTTCTGATTCCTTTATACTTCTATACAAGTCTCCAAGTCATGTGAGAATCACATCAGATGCACATATGTCTAAGAAATAATGATGAGAGAAGTAGCAATCTTTACCAAGAAGTAAAATGAAACCCCCCTGGAAATATTTGTGGACACCCATTGCTTGGAAAACTGCAAAAATTATTAGATTACATATGCTTGCAAATGAAAGCAGACATATATCTTCTCCTTTATTTTCTCTTTATAAGAACATTCTGTTTACTTACAGATAGCCTGAATCTTCTCATGTTCTTACACAAAGGAAACAACTCAGAGAATATTAGGACATAGCTTGAACATATCCTGTTTTATATCTGAGGTTCAAATTTTTCTTCTTCCTACAATATCTGTTCATGAATATATTATGACCTATCTACAAAGAGATGGAGAAAGAAAGAGGAACAATTTAGGGTATGGTGGCTTATTTTCTTGCTCTATATCTTAGTCTACATGTAATATGATAACTCTCCATTAAACAGGGTATAGCAATTATGACCTTATTTGTCCTGTGATGTGGTTAGATGGATGAGTTGAATTTCTATACTTACATGTGATGCAAAAAAACAACGATATTTAAATTCACAACTGTACTCTTTCTTTGGCCATTTAAACTGCTTGTACTTTGTTGTGGGGTCCTTGTTTCCGGGCAACCATAGCTCAAAGTCAACAGCTTTATTTTATAATAGTTTTCCTTGAAACATTAGTTGACTCATTTAAACCACAGGAACTCACAACTAAAACTCATTTAATAGCTATTTTAGTTCATGCTAATTGAAGATGCTGTTATACTTTAAACACACCTAATTCCAAATCCCACGGCTAAAAGATTTTCTGTGATCAATAATTCATTCCACTTCACAGAGTCAAACCTCAGTTAGTAAATGTGACACTTAGGTTCCACCTCATTGGTGGATTGTTCATATATCCATGGGATGACCTGGTATAATCTGTCAAAAGATTAATCTTGTGTTACTATTATGAAATTCATACTTTGTGATCTGCATTTCTCTTGGTTCTAAAAGACTACTCATTCAAATTTTTGCTGTGATAGTCTGCTGTGAGAATAATTTCACCTAGAAATTCAATTCCACAGAAGTTTGAAATTTCATATCATCTCAGGAATAATTAAGAAACATGAAAAAAACTGACAGTAAATGCTTTGGCATAAGTGGGAAAAGGGAATACTCACTCACTGTTGTGGTGATAGGAAAGTTGATCAATATAGTTAGAAATAGTAGCCAGAGATATCAAAAAGCTAAATATAAATAACATATGCTACAGTTACATCACTTCTTGTTATATATCCAAAAGTACTCAACAGCCTTCTGCATGCTTCATTTCTTGAGTATGTTTTCTAGTCATATATTCACAATACAAGGGAAATGGAAACAACCTAACTGTGTCTCAGTTGAAGAAAGAATGATGAAAAGAAATTTAGTATAAAATGTGAACACTAGTAGAAAGTAATGTTTTAAAATAGACAGACAAAACTAGAAAAGTTTATAGTGAGTGTGGTAATCTAAACCATCTGTGACAGAGGCCAAATATTTTGTCTCATTGGAGGCTCCTGGGTCCAACCTTTGTTTTAGCACACCTAAACAAGGGTAACTGCAAGAACAATAAAATTTAAAAGGGACAGTTATCTGGGTGAATAATAGAAAGATTAATAGGACAGACTGTACTAGTTTTCACCTGATCTGATAGATTAAATAGAGAGGGAAAGGGGAATTTATTTAAAAATCTAATAGTAAATACAGAAAAAGAAAACAAGCAAAATACTGTGAGAATATCAAATTTGTTCTTAAAAAAACATTATAAATAAACATGATTGTTTAGATATCCACATATTCTTCAATTGAAAATTTCATATTTCTTCTTCAAAATGTTTCTTAAAAGGCACACAGATCATCTAACAAATGTATGCAGAAAACCACAACAAGTCAAGACGAAGAGTAAGAGTGGAACACAGTCAAGAGATCATTTTAAAGAACAACTCTTGCACCTAAATCTCAGGGGTCATTTTGGAAGAGAGACAAAAAAGATGATAAAATCTATGATATGAGGATATTTTGGTAAGATTATGTCTTCTAGATATGCTAGTAATAATACTATCCAAGTTGATTTTCAAAATATTTCAAGCACTTAAATAATGTTTAAAGAAAGACATACAGTTTTCTGGAAAGAAAAACAACCAATTGATTATCCATCAGAAAATGATCAGCCCTAAAATATAACATACATAATATTATTCAAAATAAAGGGTTGTATTAATGTTTTTAATATCAAACATGTACATTTATGTAGATACATGCATGTAATAATAATTAAATGACAACAAACATGTATATGAAAAGGAGCAAAGAATAGTGTTTATAGGGTAGGAGAGAGAAAAGAGTAATAAAACTGTATCAAGATCATAAAAACAAAGGAAATAATTTGAAAATTCATTTTTACCAATATAGGTGAAATCACCATCTATCCCTCACCCATCTTTGCAGATGCATGCAGCCAAACATTGGACTGAGTGCATGGACAACAATAGATAACTTAGGGCAAGGACTGAAGGAGCAGAAGGGATTTGCAATTCCATAGGAAAAACAACGATATCAAACAACCAGACCTCCGATAGCTCCCAGGGACTGAACTACTAAAAAAAGTACACTTTGGGGGACCCATGGTTTCAGATGGATAAGTAGCAGAAGATTGGTTTTTCATACATCACTGGGATGTGGGTGCCTCAGTCCTGTAGAGACTTCAGGATGCTAGGTAGGGGAATGCTAGGGAGCTGAGGTAGGAGTGGGCTGATGAATGAGGGGCAGTCTCATAGAGGCAGTGGGAGGGAGGAGGGGATAGAGGGATTTTGAAGGGAAAACTGGGGAGGGTGATAAAATTTGAAAGGTAAATAAATAAGGTAACAAATAAAAAAAATGAAAGAAAAGGAAAATATTTTCAAGGTTCACCCTAGGTAACTGGTGAGTTTATTGAGAAAACATAGAGTATTTTTAATTTGTTATTTTCAGGGCTGTATGTGCTCAGCAAAAGGCTTCCCAGAAAATCATTATAGTGCAAGGACGATTGATTTCTTATAGATTACATGACAGAGCCAAGCTCCAATGCTCTTCTTTGACTTGTGTTCTAGCCTCTTAAAGTGCTTTTTCTCAGTTATTATAGATTTCCCTACAATAAATTGTCAGAACATGTGAATTACTTGAGTGAGGATCTCTTGCCATTTCTTGTCATTTAGTGAAGGGATGAAGATAAACTTCAAGCCTAGGTAAGATATCTATTTACCAGGTGACACAGATGACTGACTTAGATGGCTGTTGTTTGTCTTGGAATACAGGACTAGACAATATTTGATCTACTCATATATCTCAGCTCCCTCTTTTCTCAAGATTCTCTAAGTATTAGATAGTGTTAAATAAATGACACATGATTTTCATACTACAGTGATTTACTGAATGCTGAATCACTTTTTTCAGAGTATGGTCTCTGGAATTGTTTCTGAAAATCTGTTGAATAATTTTTTTTTTTTTAAGTAGAAAAGTGAAGGTGAGGCAAATGATGAAAAATTAAGTAATGGACAACTGAATTAAAAGATATGGAATAGAGCTTATTAGAATAAACATAAATGTGGGGGATTTTACCTCATACTTCCTTTGACCAGCCAATAGCAGGTGTTAATCACTGCAGAGTATGCCTTCTTTATTCACAGGTGTTTTTGTAAGTGAACTGTAAAACTAAACATCATTTTTTACATCCTACAAAATAAACATTTAATCCAATAAGTACTTTATTTTTATGTGAAATCTTCACATCTTGATTGAACTTGATATCAGATGCACATTGACTTGCCAGTTCTAACACTGAAACATGCTAGATTCCAAATGACTAGGATTTGAGCTTAGTGTTATCTTAGTGGTACCTATAGAGGATATATGAGCTGTCTCCCAATGAAGGTACACTTTTGATTAGTCCAATAATATATTTAAACCCCCTCATCCAAAGCAATCAAAATCCAAAGAAACAAAACCTTCCTTTTGATTTATTTGAGGAATGGAACCAATTTAAATGATAACAGATTTTATTGATTTAGAATCACTCCTCTAAGTAATCTGAGAAGAAAACTTCTATGAAGGCACCCCATTACTATTATGGCCATTGACAATTTAAAGCATTAGGGCCTATACAAGTAGCTATGTTTATATATGGGCACTTTCTACATTATCAGGCATGAATCTTTCCCAGCCACCTGGTTAGGCATCATTTGGGCAATATACAATAAAGCTTTCAAGAATTCTACTATAACCTCAGTTTTGAGGCCATTTTCAACTAATTTTCCATACTTGGTTATACAGATGAATATTTATTTCTCTTGAATGAGCCCAAAATCTATTAAATCCTCAAATATAGCAGTATGTTAAATACATCAAAACAAAGAGAATACATATGAGTGACAGAACATTAACAAAATTATTATGTCTCAACCCTATAGTTATCTATATAGTTACTGGGACAATATAGATGATAAACTGGTAAAGACGTTGATAAGAACATGTTATGTTCTAAACAAATATTAATAAGTTCAAAACTAATGAGAAACCAACATTAAATATGGTTGATGTGTGATATAGCATGATAGATTCAACCTATTACCAGCAATTGATTCTTCCATGTATCAATATTTAGATCAAATTAAATGCAACTGAGGCTCCTAGATTATGCACAAGAACAGAAACTTGAATTTTATAAAATTACCTCAGAACACACAAGTTTCATGGGATGATATCTAATAAACACAATTGAAATAAATGTTCAGTGATACTAAATAGTGATTAAGACAGAGCAATACAACTAAACTAACATACACACTATGACTCATGTACACTTGTTAGTGGCTGGAAACTTTATTACTTTGAGATTCAAAGTCAAAAATACAAAAAGAAAAGAATTTTTGTGATGTTAAGGTTTTTAATTGGAATACATGCAAATCTTTGTTTTTACTGTTCTTTAAGAATGATATATGAAGATATGTAATTATGAATATCGAACTGTATTTGTTTTAAACAATAACAACATAAACCTGATGTTAGAATTTGGATTGAAATATAATATAAAAATCTTATACATTTGATGGTAACAGGATGATAACAAGAGAGAATTGCAGTGTTTGGTTTTAGCACTCTCAGTGGCCATAGGCAAAGTAGGTAAGTTGATTTCAGAGAATGTTCCAGAAAGCCTCATGGTGTCATGTGAAAAGTGATGTCCTGATATAAAAACCCTTTACAGATCTGATGCCTCAAAGCAAATTAAGGAGCAACAGGTCTCCTGTCTCTGTCAGATACTGAAGGCTGACATAATACACCATCCTTGCAGATGAAACAGAACTCCAAGACTGAATCCTCAATGATAGATCTTAAAACTGAATCAATGACTAGAAGCATTAGTAAATAAGTTGCATAGCCAACACGAGCAGTTTCATTCACAGCAAGAATGTGAAGAATCATAGCATGTTACCTGACCATGCTGACATTTACTTTTCACTTTCATCTCCAAATTTCCAGAGCACTCTTTCCTCATGAAAAAAAAGCTTAAATAAAAGCCCCAGCAAGAGCCTGGTACTAACTGAGTACTAGACAACAACCAGGAGCATTACTTGATATATTTTTTTTATGTGAGTATATTTCTTTAGCTGTGGTTGACTCTGACTGGCTGAGTACATGTAGGAAAATAGAGGAAAGGTTTGTGACCAATCAGGGGAAAGATCTCCAAATTATAAAAAGTCAAAAGCCTGTTGTTACCATGGAGATTTTTCCACCAATGCTACTCCATCTTTTCTCCCCCTTCCCTGCCTGTCATATCAGGAATTAAAATGAAGATGAAATAGGAGAAAGACCACAATATTTTATAGTTATTCTCTGGTTTCTGACTCTAATTAAAAACAGAAACAATTGTCCAGTAATACCTGTGTATTTGAACATGTATATTTCTAATGGTACCTATAGTAAAGCTTCCATTTGTGTCTAGGGACTGCTGCTTGTAATCAAGGGCTGCCAAATGCACTCCAGTGCTGAACACTTGTAATCTTCCTGTGCCAATATCCTGAGGAGCTACGCATATTTGGAAAATTTTCACACTTGATCATATATTATGCTCATTACAACTTACAAAAAACACACTTGAATTATATAAAGGTATACTTGTTTACAGTTTCAAAAAGTTATTTACCACATTATACACACTATGTTAAATTAAATAATAGTAAACAAATATGATGAAGAGTTTATTTTTGAAAAAGTTGGGTGGCAGGGGGAACACTCTCATGAGAAGTAGAGGAGGAGGGTGGTATAGAGGGTTTCAGGGAGCAACCAGGAACGGGGATAACATTTCAAATAAAAATAAAAAATAACCAATAAAAAGAAAAATAACACCAGTATCAAGATCTAGATGTACTATAATCATTTTTGTGTGCATACATTAATATTATTTTTTATTCAGAGATGCATATTGTATATATGAGTGTGGTGTCTATTTGAGAACTTATAGAATTTTTATGAAGATGCCATTATTTTTTTAAACATTTATCTTAGAATTCATATGTCATATAATGTGTTAAAAGTACAACTATTATATACAATATATTATGTTTACCCCCAGTATCTATAACTACTAATCTTTCTAATACATACTCAGCTGATTTAGCACTGTTGATAATGTGCTAAGATGCAGAGAAATCTACAGGAAAATAAGTACCTCTGATACTAATCTTCCCTGAAAAATATTACTTTTCCTCTGCAACTAGTTCATCAATTGACAAAAACTATTGGAAATTTTCTTCCATCCCAAATCTGATGATTCCATGTAAAGTTATCTTATTTTTTAACTTTAGATTTTACATACTTGTCTTAAAATTTAAGAGTCATGCCTGTAGTTATGCTGTTCCCCTATTAGCCGCACATGTTACCTGAAGACAAGAAGCATCCAAGACTCTCTTATAACCTCAATGTCACAATTGAACCAGAATTCTGACAAATTACACTCCTGCACTGAACACACTTTCCAATTATCCCTTTCTTTCCCTTGAGAAGAGTAATTTGTATTAATAGGTTCAAATGTGTAGCACGGTTTTCATTTTCATTGCACATGGTTTGTTAATGTTAATGGCTGAAAATTTATTATATTTTGAAGTAATATATGCTCTCAATTAACAATGATAGAATACTGTTATTCCATTATTACTAAAAGAATAACACATGATAATAAGAAGAATTATTTTACTCCCTTCTATAATGTGCGTCATTCTATTGTGGTTCTGATGGTTCAGGCCATTTGGAAAACAACCCTCTTATTGGTATGCCCCTCAATTTCTTCCATTTCTCTAACTTAGGTTTTGCAAGTTTGTCTTTTTTTATTTGCCTGTTTTTTGTTTTTGTTTTTGTTTTTTTGTCTCTTCTGTTTGTTGTATTAGTGACAAGGTGCTCACGTCACAATTTTTGTTACATATCTGCTGTGTAATGTATATTATATCACAGAGTGTGAAAGAAATAGGACCAATAACGTAAACCTCCATTACTTCAGATATCAGCTAATGTAATGAACTGCTAAGAGAAAGCTCTACCTGCTAACTCTGTTAAACTGTACAACAGTTTATACGTATAAGATTTTTGTATACTCACAAACAAATTGTAACTGTCATCTTCAGTAGAATTGTTAATTTTACAGCACTAAGAGGTGAATTACTGCACAGTTTAAAATGCAGAGAATTTACAGTGGTCTGTCTAATCTTGACTGATAAATTCACAAAATACACCCAGACTTAAACAATATTGCAGAATGTGTGCCAAAAGGTTATAATATCTAGCAGAATAGGACATTGGCAATTTGCAAAGTGCCTTTTGTGCAATAGTCATAATCTGTACACATAAAATATCAAAACCATATTTACCTAGAAAGTTGAATATAATGTCACCATAATCCATGTATTAAGGTATCTGGAATCCCTAGGAAACTGCAAATTCAGTACAGTAATTCAGACACATAAAGAAATATCAGATCACAATATAAATTTCTATAAAGAAGAACACTCCATTTTGTTATCTAACACTAAATGGCTATGACTAAAAGCACACATTCACTCAACTAACACTATATACTAATCACATTTAGTTTATATCCCAAAGATGAAATCACATTTATATGTACATTTGTATATAACAACAATTAATGAAAATGGCATGAACTTTAAAGAGATCCAATAATCTATTTGTGAGAAATAGAAAAAAGAATATTATACAAAAAATAGTTATATTAAAATCTCCAAAACTACAGGAAATAATTTTAAAGTATTTTTATAGTAGAAGAAAATAAAGAATATCTGACCCTTTACTTAACATTTCCAAGAAAAAGCACCTATGTAGAATTTCCCCAATATTCTCTCTGGGTAGCAAATGAGTTTATTGTGCTAACTTATAAAATACAGGTAATGGGCTATTTACTGTAATGAACACCTTGTCACCCAAAGGTTGCAACAAAGTCATTATACAACACAAAGTATGGCACATACATACGTACACTTATGAGCTCACATTTAGGAACTTCTTTGGCTAACATATTCAGCCATTTTCCTAAGGTGGCATGAAGACAGATTTGAGTTGCATAGAAATTGTAGTGACCTATTGATGCTCAAGTTCTGTCATTTATTGAGGGGCTGTGAATAATCAAAAATCCAATATTAACGTCACCATCACCATGTCTAACTGGAGGGAGAGAGTTCCTAAAGTTCTCACACATAAACAAAAAAGGACATGCAAATATATTCTACTGAGGAAAGGGGAATAAATATTATTTTCGGATTCATCCCAAGAATGATGATAATATATATATATGTGTGTGTGTGTGTGTGTGTGTTTTATCAACTGAAATTTATATTGAATTATATATATATACACATATACATATATATGGAGATATATGTTATATGTGTGTGTCTGTGTGTGTTTGTGTGTGTATATATATATATATAATAAATCTAAGATTACTAATCTGAGAATATTACTATATAGAATGGGCACACACACACACATATAGATATTCACACAAACACATGCACACCCACACATAAACCCACCATACAAAAACCACTGTGTTTGTAGAGGTAATTATTGTGAAAGTAGATTTAGTGGGCATGTTATGTACTGGAAAAGAATGCTAGACTTGATTTAAATAAACTAGAGTGTTCATTTATGAAATAAATGAAATGCATAGTAAAATTTCTTGGTTCAATCTATGTGTGTTTTTAAACTCCCACAGAAAACATATGCACATATAAAGGTAATCCTAATGTAAAATATGGAGTGATCTGAATGTGAGTTTATATTTTAGATAATTCAGTTAGTACACAGAGGAAAAATGAGAGTTTTAAGTTATCCTTTACTTGCATTTCTTTATATTCTGGAATATAAGGGTTCAGAGAAGTTTAATTTTTGAATCGTGTGTTGTTTATTTCTTCCTGTCATATAGTAGTAGGATATTCTGACTGAATAAATGAAGCAGCTTCAGAGAACATTTGAAAAATGTGTATGACTCTAAAGTCTAAGCAAATATTACTATTTCTGGTTGCATCATCCTTCTGAGATCATTCAGGATAAAACAATTTGATATATACATAAAGGGCACTGGTTTCTCTATAAAACTGATACCAATAGATTACTCTGCACAGTAAGTTTGTAGAAAAATAAGACAAATTATTATAGTTAACTAGAGAGTTACCAGAACAATAGAGATGATAAACTTGGTAAATACTTTGATAAGAACATGTTATGATCTAAATAAATATTAATAAATTCAACACTAATGAGATACCAACATTAAATTTAATCCAAGTATGGGACAGCAGGATATATTCAACCTACTAGCAGCAATTTATTCTTCCACATATCAATATTTAGAAAAAATTAAATGCAGCATAAGCTCCAAGATTATGAACAAGAACAGAAATTTGAATTTTATAAAATTGCAACAGAAGACACAAAATTTGCAGGATGATATCTAATAAACATAATTGAAAGAAATGTTCAGTGATACTAAATAGTGATTAATAAAAAGCAATGCAACTAAACTAACATGTATATCATGACACATGGACACTGTGTGGGGCTGAAAACCTTAGTAATTGAGATTCAAATTCAAAAACACACAAAGAAAGAGAAAAGAAATTGTGTTATGTTAAGCTTTTTCATTGGATTATGTGAAAAATCTTTGGTTATACTCTTTTTAAATAATGATGTATAATGACACATACATATGAACCTATAACTTTGTTTGTTCCCAACAAAAACAACATAAAGCTGATGTAAGAATTTTATTGAAATATAATGTAAAATATCTGAGATCTTTAATAATAGCAAGATGATGACAAAGGATAATTGCAGTGTTATGATTATAGTACTTGCAGAAGCCATTGGCAAAGTGGGTAAGGTGATGCCACAGAATGTTCTAGCATGTCTTATGGTGTGAAGTGAAAATTTTTTCCCTGATATAAAAATCCTTTACAGATCTGATCCCCCAAGACAAATTAAGGAGCAACAGTTCCACTGTCTCTGTCAGAAACTGAAGGCTGACCTAATGCATCATCCTTGCAGTGACCAGAAGAAATAATAAATACCTTCCATGGCAAACAGGAGCATTGTTATTCAGAGCAGGAATGTGAAGTATCATAGCAAGTTACCTGACCATGCTGACGTTTTCTTTTCATTTTCATCTGCAGATTTTCTGAGCACTATTCCTTCTCAGAAAAGCAGCTTGTTGTCAATCTCCAGCAAGAGGCTGACAGCTAGACAACAACTAGGAGCATGACTGAATGTGTGTGTGTGTGTGTGTGTGTGTGTGTGTGTGTGTGTGTGTATAGATTTCTTTAGCTCTGGTTGACTCTGACTGGTTGAGCATACATAGGAAAATAGAAGAAAGAATTTGCACCCATCAGGAGACAGATCTCAAAATTATAAAGAAGGCAAAAGCCTGTTGTTACCATGGAGATATTATCATCAATGCTCCTCCATCTTTTCTCCCCTCTGCTTGCATGTTGTGTCAGGAATAAAAGTGAAGATGAAATAGGAGAAGGACTACAATATTATGTAGTTATTCTTTGTTTTCTGGTTCTAATTAAAACCAGAGTGAAGTTTCCAGTAATGTTTGTGCCTTTGAGCGTGTATGTGGCTAATGGTACCTCTAATAAAGCCTCCATTTGTGCCTAGGGACTGCTACTTGTAATGAAAGGCTGTTAAGTGCACTCCAGACCTGAACCATTTTAATTTTCCTGTGGTAATATCCTCTAGAGCTATGCTTATTTGGAAATTTATCAAACTGATTCCTGTTATGCACAGTATAACTTAAAAATGCACCTGAATTATCTAAAGGGAGACTTGTGCACAGTTTCATGATGCTACTTACTGCATAGTACAATGAATATTACATTTTAGTAATAGTAAACAAATAGAAAGAGGAGTTTATTTTAGAAAAGAAATATCCAAAAATGTAAACACACAACAATCATTTCTATGAGTCTGCATACATGTGTGTTTTTTATGCAGAGACTCAGTTTATGTATATAAATATATGGTCTATTCATGAATTTACAAAATCGTTAATAAGATATCATTATTTTGTAAATATTTAAATTAATATTCATATGTCATATAATGTGTTAAAAATATAACCATTGCATACTGTACATTAGGGTTACCTATAATATCTATAACTTTTAATCCATTGCCACATAATTTGAACTCTTTTTATACACACACACCCCAATTTAGCACTGTTGATATGTGGTCAGATGCAGAGAGATCACAGGAGTATAAGTAGCTTCTGATTTTATACTTCCCTGAAAAATATTACTTTCCCTCTGAAACCAGTTCATCAATTGGCAACAACTACTGAAAGTTTTTTCAATCCCAAATCTGATACCTTCCTGTAAAGTTATCCTCATTTTTATCTTTAGATTTTGTATATTTATTTGAAATTTTAATAATCCTGCCTGTTTTTACACTGAACCTCTGTGAGAAGCACATATATAGGCAAATATTGTCTACTAAGGAGAGGGGAATAAATATTTTTTAGGGATTTCTCCCAAGAAAGATTATTCATTAGGATATATTACTATTTATAATTGTTACACACACACACACAACACACAGACAGAGAGAGAGAGAGAGAGAGACTCATAAATCCATACACAAACTACTGTGTTTGTAGAGGTGATGGGTTAGACAGCATGTGGAATGGGCATGAGATGAACGGAAGTATATAGTAGTATATACTTATACTATATACTTATAGAAGTATATAGTAGAATTGATATAAAGAAACTAGATTGTTCATTTATGAAATAATGGAAATGTATAATAAAGTTATTTGTGTTAATCTATGTTTCCTTAAACTCAAACGTAAATCATATGCATAAAAAAAGACAATTCTTTTGTTAAACCTAGAGTGATCTAGAAGTGATTTTACATTTTAGAGGATTGAATGAGCACACTGAGGAAAAAATAAGTGCTGTAAGTTATCATTTACTTGCCTTTCTTTGTATTATAGAATAAAACTCACAAGGTCTTTAATCTTTGAATGGTGCATTGTCTGTCTCTTCATATCATATAGTAGTAGAAAATTCTTACTGAAAAAAATGCAACATTTACAGAGAACGTTTTGATAAATGTGTGTGAAACTGAAGTGAGAGGAAATATTTCTATTTGTAGATGGAGCTTTCTTCTGAGATCAATCAGGATAAGACAGTTTGTTATGTACACAAAAGGCACTGGTTTTTCTATAAAACTGATCCCGGTAGTTTATTCTGCACAGTAAATTTGCAGTTTATTCAGTGACAACTGCTAGATTATAGGTATCATGCCACATTATATTCAGTATAAATATTACCAAAATTATTCCACTTTGGAACTTGCCTTGAAATAGGGGATAAACACGTTGCAGAAATCAATCTTCATTACTGTCTGTTTCCCTTTAAGGTTTTATACAACTCTACAACTCATGTGATAAGTACATCAGTTGCACACATATTCAAATAAATAATGATGAAAGAATTAAAAATCTGTAGCATGAAGTAAAATGAAACCCTCCTGGAAATATTTAAGAATACCCAATGTTTGGAAAATTGCAAAAATTATTAGACTCTATATGCTTGCAAATGAGGGAAGACATATATCTTCTCCTTTATTTTATCTTTTTAAGGGGTAGTGGTGGTGCACGCCTTTAGTCCCAGCACTTGGGAGGCAGAGGCAGGCGGATTTCTGAGTTCCAGGCCAGCCTGGTCTACAGAGTGAGTTCCAGGACAGCCAAGGTCTATACAGAGAAACCCTGTCTCAAAAACAAAACAAACAAACAACAACAACAACAAAAAAAACAAAAAAACAAAAAAAAGAACATTCTGTCTGGCTACATGCAGTATTATATTTTCTCATGATCTTACACATGAGAAACAACTCAGAGAATATTAGGACATAGCTATGGACATAACCTCATTTATACCAGAGGTTCAACTCTTTTATCTTCCTACAAGAACTCTTCATGAAATTATTTTGTCCTATCTACAAAGAGGTGTCAAAAGAAAGAGGAACAATTCAGGTTATGGTGGCCCATTTCCTTCCCCTATATCTTAGTCTAGATGTAATCTGATAGCTGTCCTGTCAACAGGGCATAGCCATTATGACCTTATTTGTCCTGTAGTGTGGTCAGAGGAAAGATTGGAATTTCAATGATTACATGTGACACAAAATACTACCTTATTCACATTCACTACTGAAATATTTCTTTGACCATTTAAACTGTTTGAATTTTCATTTGGTGTCTTTGTTTCTGGGTACCTGTAGCTCAAACTAAGCAAGGTTATTTTATAATAGCTTTCCTTGAAACATTTGTTGATCCATTTAAACTACAAATACTCAGAACTAAAACTCATTCAATAACTTTTTATTCCATGCTAATTGAAGATGCTGTTACACTTTAAGCACCCCTAATTACAAATTCCATGGCTAAAAAATTTCCAGTGATCAATAACTCATACCACTTCACAGAGACAAACCTCAGATTAAAAAAAAATGGCACTTAGGTTCCACATTACTTTTGAATTGTTCATATATCCATCGGATGATCTCGCATAAACTGGCAAATAGATTCAACTTGTGTTACTATTAAGAAGTTCACACTTTGTGTTCTGCCTTTGCCTTGATTCTAAACAACTACTCATTCAAATGTTTCCTGTGCTTGTCTGCTGTAAGAATAGTTTAACCTAGAGATTCAAATCCACAAAAGTTTGAAATTTCTTATCATCCAAGGAAGAATTAAGAAACATGAACAAAAAACTGGCAACAACTGCTTTGACATAAGTGGGAAAAGGGAACACTCACTCACTGCTGTTGTGAAAGGAAAGTGGTTCAATTTAGTTAGAAATCAGTAGCCAGAGATATCAAAACATTAAATAAAATTTCATTTGCTACAGTTATATCACTCCTTGTTATATGTCCAAATGTAGTCAAGAGCATTCTGCATGGATCCTTCCTTAAGTATGTTTAATACTTACATATTCACAATATACAAAATTGAAAATATCCTGTATTTTACTTGGAGAAAGTATGATGAAAATAGAGTGAGTATACACTCACTAGGATCTAAACCTCCAGCCTGAGAACAGACAGGGGCAAGCTGTCCTCTGAGAGGCTCTAACCAGCAGCTGACTCAGACAGATACAGACATCCAGAGCCAAACAGTGGATGGAGCTTGAGGACTCTTAAAGAAGAATAGGTGGAAGGATTGTGGGCCCTAAGGAGATAGGAACTGCACAGGAAGATCAACAGAGTAAACGAACCTGAACCCTTGGAGCTCTCAGAGACTGAATCACCAACCATGGAGCATACCTAGTCTACACAGATCTACCTCCATGGGCTGAACCTAGGCCTCCCTGCACATATGTTATAAATGTGCAGCTTGGTTTTCATGTAGGTCTCAAACATCTGAAGTGGGGGCTATCCCAAAACATGCAGCCTGTACATGGAGTATGGTCTTCTAAAAAAAAAAAAAAAAACAGTTGCTCAGTTATTCATGGTATATTATTTTTTTATATCTCTTGTATTCAGTTTGCAACTACATTGAGAATTTTTGTATGTATATTCATGAGGGATACTGGACTATAACTTATATATTTTTGTTGGGTTTACACTTGATTTCACTATTTCAATATTATTTGCTTTGTGAAGGAAAAAAAAAAGAAAATAGAGTGAGTATACATTGTGAACAATAATGGAAAGTAATATTTAATGATAGGCAAACAGAACTCGAAAAGTTTACAATGATTGTAGTAATCTAGAATATTAGTGTCAGATGCCAAATGTATTGTCTCATTGGAGGCTCCTAGTTCCAACTATTTATATCAGCATACCTAAACAAGGATAGCAGCAGGAACAATAAAATTAAAAAGGAAAAATTACATGGATGAAGAATAGAAAGAATAATATGGTGGAACATACTAGTTTTCATATGATCTGATGGAGTAAATGTGGAGGGAAAGGGGACTTTATTTAGAAATCAAAAAGGTAGTAAATATAGATGAACAAAATGTGGAATTTATTGTCAGAATATCAACTTTCTACCTAAAAATTCCTATAATAAATAATCATGATTGTTTAGATAACAATTTACTCTTCAAATAAAAATTCCATATTTATTCTGAGAAATGCTTCATAAAAGGCACATAGATAGATCATCTAATAAATAAATGCAGAAAATCACAACAAATCAAAACACAGAGTCAGAATAAAACAGAGTCATGAAAGAGTTTGTAAATCATCTCCTTTATAGAAATCTCAGAAGTCATTGTGGAAGAGTGATAGGAAAGATGATAAAATCTATGATATGAGTTCATTTTCTATAAGATTGTGTCTTCTAGAAATGCCGTAATTATACTATGAAAGTTGATTTTTAAAATATTTCAACCAGTTAAATAATGCTGAGTGCAAGAGATACAATTTTCTGGAAAAAATATAAAACAAATGGGTTATGCATCAGAAAATTATCAGCCCTAAAATTTTATATAGATAATATTATACAAAATAAAAGGGCTATATTTAAGTTTTTAAAGGATAAACTTGTACATGTGTTCAGATATTTGCATGTAATAATAATTAGGTGAGAACAAGCAATGTATGTGAAAAGGAACATAGAATCTTATATTGGAGAGTAGGAGTGAGAAAAGGGAAATAAAATTATTATGATCTCAGAAACAAAGAAAAAAATAGAAAACTCATTTCTACCATACAGAGTTGAAATCAATGTCTACCCCTTGCCCATCTAGTCAGGTGAATGTAGCCAGACATTGGACTAAGCGAATGGACACCAATAGAGAAGTTAGGTCAAGGACTGAAGGAGCTGACTGGGTTTGCAACTCCATAGGAAGAACAACAATATCAAATGGTCACACCTCTCAAAGCTGCCAGGGACTGAACCACTAACCAAAGAGTATATATTAGTAGATCTATGGCTCTACCTGTTTAAGTAACAGAGGACTGCCTTATCACTGGGAGGGGTGTTCTTCAGTCCTGTAAAGTTTCAATGACACATGATAGGTTAATGCTATGATGCTGAAGCAGGAGTTGGCAGATGGTTGGGGAAGTAGATTTATAGAGGCAGTGGGAGGGGGAGGGGATAGACAGTTTTTGGAGAGGAAACTGGGACAGGTAATAACATTTGAAAGGTAAATAAACAAAATAATGTATAAGAAATCAAAGAAAAGAGAGAGAGAAAGAGAGAAATATGCCAGGTTCACCCTAGATAACTGGTGAGTATATTGGGAAAACTTACAGAGCATTGTTAATTTGTTATTTTCAGGGCTTTTGTGTTCAGAAAAATTAGCTCACCAGGAAACCATTAGCTCACAAGGATGATGACTTTATTATAGATTAAATGACAGTACCAAGACCCAATATTTGTCCTTGGTCTGTATTTTCTAGTCTCTTATTATCCTATACTCAGTAATTATAGATTTCTCTACAATAAATTATATGAGCATGTGGATACTAGAGTGAGGATCTCCTGGCATTTCTTGTCATTTAATGAGGGGATGAAAGCAAACTTCAAGCTTACCCAAAGTATCTCTTTACCAGGTGACACAGTTGAATGACATAGACGGCTTTTGTTTACCTTGGAATAGAGGATGAGACACAACTTGATATGTTCCTATATTTCTTCTTGCCTTTTCTGCTCCCTCTTTTCTCATGATTCTCTGAGCATTAGATCATGTTAAATAAATGAATCATGATTTTCACACACTTCAGTGGTTTACTGAATACTGAAAAATATTTTTGATACCATTGTCTCTGGAAAATCCTTGTTGAAAATCTGTGGATTTTTTTAATTTTTTTACTACAAAGCAATCGTGAAGCAAATGATTAAAATTAAGAGATTGACAACTGAAATAATAGACATGGAATACAATAATAGCTTATTATAATAAAAACAATTGTAGGGGATTTTACATGGTACTACATTTTAACATTCAATACAAAGTGATTTTTAACTAGAGAGTATTACTTCTTATTTCATATGTATTTGTGTAAATGAACTGTAAAAATAAATATCAATTCTTACATCTACAAAAATGAACATTTAATGAAATAATAACATTATTTTTAAGTAATATCCTCATACCTTGATTAAACTTGATGGCAGATACATACTGACTTAGCCTTCTTACTGTGAATCATGAAAGATTACAAATGACTAGAATTTGAGCTTAGTGATATCTAATGGTACCTATTAAAGGATATATGAGCCATCTCCTATGAGGGTATACTAGTTTCAATATTTTATCCAAGCCCCTCATCCAAAACAATCAGAAACCTAAGAAAAAGAACAATATTTTTTGATTCAGTCCAGAAATGGAACCAATAAATTTGATAACATATTTTATTCATTTAGTATCCTTTTTCTTAGGAAGCTGAGAAGAAAATGACTATGAAGGCAGCCCAATTACTATCCTGGACATTTTCAATTTAAAGCATTAGGGCCTAAGTAATTATTTATTTTTAAATATTTGCGATTTCTACAAAAAACTCGAAAATGGTATTACATTTGCCATTCAAGTTGTTAGGCATCAATACACAATAAAGCTTCCAAAATTTCTAATACACTCTCTGTTTTCAACCATATTCAGCTAATATTCATTGCTTAGTTATTCAGATGCACATTCCTTTCTCTTGAATGAGCCCCAAAATCTGATAAATCCTCAAGGTTTAGCATCATGTTAGATACATAAAAGCAAAAATAATACAGATGTTAGACAGAAAAATAAGACAAACTACTAAACCACAGCCCTATAGTTAACTATACAGTTACCTGGACAATAGAGATGGTATATTTGGCAAAGACTTTGATAAGGACATGTTATGTTCTAAACAAATGTTAATATGTTCAATAATAATGAGATACCAACATTAAATATAGTCCACATCTGATATTGTATGATAGATTCAACCTATTAGCAGCAACTGATTCTTCTACATATTAATGTTTAGATGAAATTAAATTTAACAGAGGCTCCTAGATTATGCATAAGAACAAAAACTTGAATTTTATAAAATTATCTCAGAACACACAAGATTTACAGGATCATATCTAATAAACACAATTGAAAGAAATGTTCAGTGATACTAAATAGTGATTAAGACATAGCAATACAACTAAGCTAACATACACACTAGAACTCATGGGCACTGGGTAGTGGCTGGAAAGATTAGTAAATTAAGATTCAAAGTGAAAAACACAAACAGAAAAAGAAAAAAATATTTTGTTATATTAAGATTTGGAGTATATGCCAAATCTTTGGTTTTATTGTTCTTAAATATGATGTATGCAGATATGTAAGTTTGAACACAGAACTGTATTTGTTCCCAACAAAAAGAACATAAAACTAATTTTCAAATTTGGATTGAAATATAATGTAAAATATCTGAGTCCTTTGATAAAAGCAAGATAATGACAGAGGAAAATTGCATTGTTAGGGTTATAGTACTCTCAGAGGGCATTGTCAAATTAGGTAAGGTGATGTCAGAGAATGTTCCAGAAAGCCTCATCATATCAAGTGAGACCTGATGTCCTAATATAAAATTACTTTACAAATCTGATCCCCCAAAGCATATTAAGGAACAACAGATCTCCTGTATTTGTCAGAAACTGAAGGCTGACTTAATACACCATCCTTGCAAATGAAGCAGAACTTCAAGGCTGAGTCCTTAATGATAGATCTTAAAACTGAAGCAATGACTAGAAGCAATAACGAATACCTTCCATATCAAACAGAAGCAATATCAAGTGAAGAATCATAGCAAGTTACCTGACCATGCTGACGTTTTCTTTTCACTTTCATCTTCAGGTTTTCAGAGCACTACTCCTTTTCTGAAAAGCAGCTTGTTGTCAATCTCCAGCAAGAGGCAGGTACTGGCTGTGAGCTAGTCAACAACCAGGAACATGAGTGGTTGTGTTTGTGTGTGTGTGTGTGTGTGTGTGTGTGTGTGTGTGTGTGTGTGAATAGATTTCTTTAGCTCTGACTCTGACTGGTTGAGTATACGTAGGAAAACAGAAGAAAGGATTCGTACCAATCAGAAGATCTCAAAATTATAAAGAAGGCAAAAGCCTGTTGTTACCATGGAGATTTTTCCACCAAAGCTCTTCCATCTTTTCTCTCCCTCCCTTCCTGTTGTGTCAGGAATAAAAATGAAGATGAAATAGGAGAAAGACCACAATCTTATGGAGTTATTCTTTGGTTTCTGATTCTAATTAAAAACAGTAATCTGTCCAGTATTGCTTGTGCCTGTGAGCCATTATGTGGCTAATGGTACCTATAATAAAACCTCCATTTCTGTCTAGGGATAGCTGCTTTTAATGAAGTCCTGACAAGTGCACTCCAGAGCTGAATCATTGATATCTACTGTGCCAATATCCTGCTGAGCTATGTTTATTTGTAAGTTTATCACACTAGTTCATGTATTTATGCACATTTAGACTTATAAAAAATTCACCTGAATCATCTAAAGGCTAACTTGTTTCCAGTATCATCAAGCTATTTACTATTTATTACATAATATCCTGTGTGTTAAATTATTGTAATGGTGAACATATATAAAGAGGAGTTTATTTTAGAAAAGAAATATCCAAAATCTGGACATACTACAATAATTTATTTGTGTGTGCATACATATCTTTTTGATGCAGAGATGCACATTGCATATTGTATATTGTTTATTTGAGGAGTTATAGAATTGTTATTAAGATGTCATCAATTTGTAAACATTATTCATATATCATATAATGTGATAAATATAGAACCACTACTTTTGATACATTAGGGTTATCCATAATATCTATAACTAATAATCTATTGTCTCTTGATTTGAACTCTTTTTAATACACACTCAGCTTATTTAGTGCTGTTGATATACACTCAGATGCAGAGACATCTACAAGAGCATAAGTACCCTTTGATGCTAATTTTCTGTAAAAAAAAAAAAAAAATTACTATCCCTCTGGAACCAGTTCCTCAATTGCCAACAACTACTGAAAATTTCTTCCA
The DNA here is from genome assembly GCA_021653895.1 of Mastomys natalensis. Taxonomy (NCBI): domain Eukaryota; kingdom Metazoa; phylum Chordata; class Mammalia; order Rodentia; family Muridae; genus Mastomys; species Mastomys natalensis. The sequence continues at coordinate 912,792 of JAJTUV010001533.1, read as the reverse complement.
TCACAAATCTGATGACTTCCTGAAATGTTATCCTCATTTGTAACTTTAAATTTTGCATATATGGCTAAAATTTTAAGAGTCCTGCCTGCTTTTATGTTGTTCCCCTGTGAGCAGCACATGTGTGACTGAAGACAATAAGGAACAAATAATATCTTATACCCTCGATGTCACAAGTGAACCAACATTCTGACAAAGTATAATCCAGCACTGAATATACTTTCCAGTTATCCCTAACTTTCTTTCCTTTGTGAAGCAAAGGTTCAAATATATGCCATTGTTTTCAGTTTTCATTACACATGGCTTATTAATGTCAATGGATGAAAATTTATTAAAGTTTGAAATAACTTACACTCACAAATAATTATAGAATACAGTTATCCAATTATTACTAAAAGAATAACCCATGATAACAATAAGAAGTATTTTACTCCCTTCTACACTGTCCTTCATCCTATTGTGGTTCTGATGGTTCAGGTACTTTATAATACAACCCTCTTAGTGGTATGTCCCTCATTTTCTTCCATTCCTTCAACTTCTTTTTTGCATGTTTGACTCTTAATTTGTTAGTTTACTTGTTTGTTTCTTCTGTTTTTATATTAGTGGCAAGGTGCTCACATTTTAATGTTCACTATATGTCTGTTGTGTAATGTTATTATATCACAGAATATGAGAGAATTTATGATCAATAAAGTAAACTTACATTACTTCATATGTCAGCTAATGTTATGAACTGTTAACAAAATGCTCTACCTGATAACTCTCTGAAATAGTACACTTTCTAACTGTCTTTATACTCACAAATAAATTTTAACTGTCACCTTCAGCTAAATTATTAATTTAATTCACTAAGAGTCAAACTACTGCACAGGTCAACTGCAGAGCATTTATAGTATTCTGTCTGTCCCTGACGGATGAATCCACAAAATACACCATTATTCCAAGACTTACACAATATTGCAGAATGTGGGCAGAAAGATTTTAATATCCAGCAGAATAGAACATTGGCTGTTTGCAAACTGCCTTTTGTGTATCATACACAATCTGCACACATAAAATATCAAAACCATATATACCTAGAAAGGTTAAGATAATGTTAACATAATCCATATATCAATGTGCATCTGAAAAGCCTGGAAACCTCCAAATTCAGTACAGTATTTCAGACATATAAAGAAATATGAGATCAAGAGATAAACTTCTATATGGAAGAGCACTCCAGTTTGTTATCTAATACAAAATTATTATGGCTAAAAACATATAATCACACAACTAACACTATTCAATGATCACATTTTATTTGTCTTAAATATGAAATTATGTGTATTTGTACATTTGTAGATAACAACAATTAGTGAAAATGGCTTGAACTTTAAAGAGACCCAGTAATCGATGTTGGAGGATAGAAGAAAGAAAATTATATGAAAAATAATTGTATTAATTTCCCCAAAACTACACAAAATAATTTTAAAATATTTTTCCAGTAGCAGAGATATTAAAGAATTTCTGACCTCTACTTAATGTTTGCAAAATAAACCTATGTAGAATTTCATAAATATTCTCTCTGGGTGAAATTGAGTTCATTTTGCTAACATAAAACACAGGCATTGCACTATTTACTGTATTGTATATGTAGTGAATCAAATGTACCACCAATCTTTATACAGCAGAAAGCACAACACTCCCATAGGCACACTGATGAGCTCATATTTAGGGACTTCCTTGTGTAACATATTCAATACTTTTCCTGTGGTGACATGAATATAGATTTGCATTGAGTAGAAATTGTAGGAACATATTGATGCCCAATTTCTGCCATTAATTGAAGAGTTGTGAATAATTAAAAAACCCAAATTAAAATCACCATGTCAAACTAGAAGGAGAAAGTTCCTAAATTCCTTACTCATGGATTAAAAAAAAGAACAGGCAAATATTCTTTACTAAAGAGAGTTAATAAATATTATTTAGGGATTCTTCAAAATAAAGAAGATTCAATCCAATCCGAGTTGGTAAGATATGTGTGTGTGTGTGTGTGTGTGGTGTGTGTTGTTTGTGTGTTTGATAAAAACTCCAAGATTACTCATCAAAGTACATTACGATATAGAATGAACACACACACAAGTTCACACACACTCACAGACACACACATAAACCAATACACAATCCACTGTGTTTGTAGAGGAAATGTTTTGAAATTATGTGGAATGAGCATGAGTTGGACTGGAAAGGTATACTAAAATTGATATAAAGAAACAATAATGTTCATTTTTGTAATAAAGTAATTGCATAATAAATTTACTTGAGCTAATCTACGTGTTTTTATCTCCAACATAAAACATATACACACAAGAAAGCAATTCTTATGTTAAACAAAGTGATAAAAATGTGATTTTACTTTTTAATGAATTCAGTTAACACATAGAATACAAACTGAGTGTTGTAAGTTACCTTTTACTTGCATTCCTTTGTATTATAGAATAATAATAGTCACAAGAATCAATGACCCAGTGTAGGGGAATGATAGGACTCTGAGTCAGGAGTGAGCAGATGGACGGGGAAGCAGCCTCATAGAGGCAGGGGAGTGGGATGGAAAGGAGATTTGTGGAGGGGAAACAGGGAAAAGGATAACATTTGAAAGGTAAATAAAATAGCAACTAAAAATGAAAAAAAAATCTTCCAAGGTTCACCTTAGGTAACTGGTGAGTTTATTTGGAAAACTTGCAGAGCATTTTTAGTTTCTTTTTCCAGGACTGTGTGTGCTCAGAAAATAATTGCACTGAAACTTATTGTCCAGCAAGAATGATGACTTTCTTATAGATTACATGACAGAGCCAATCTCCAATACTTATCATTGGCCTGTGTGTTCTAGCCTCTTAAAAGTGTTAATTAAAAGTGTTAATTACAAGTGTTGATTTCCCTAAATAAATTATGTGAGCACGGAGATACTAGAATGAGGATCTTCTCTCTTTTCTTGTCATCTAATTACTGGATGAAAACAAACTTCAAGCCTAGCTAGGTTATCTATTTATCAGATAGAATAGAAGATTGCCATAGATGGGTACTGTTTGCCATGCATAGAGGACTAGGCAGTACCTTGATCTATTCCTATATCTCTTCCTTCCTTTTCAGCTGCCTCTTTTCTCAAGATTCTCTAATATTAGATAGTGTTAAATAAATGACACATTATTTTTCACACTAAAGTGTTTTATTGAATGCTGAGTATATCCTTGATACCATTGTCTCAAGAAACTTCTTATTCAAAATCTGTTGGATTTTTTTTAGTACAAAGCAAAGGTGATATTAGCCCAATATAAGTGCAGAATACCCAGGATACAGTCCAGAGAACTCAAAAATTTTACCAAGCTGAAGGGCATAAGTGAGGATTCATCAACCCCACTTCAGAAGGAGAAGAAAACAATCACAGAATGGGTAATGTAGGGAGGGTACTTGGTGGAATAGGGGACATGGAGGAGAAGAGGGGAACATGATTAAGTATTGGGTGGGAGAAAACGTCTGAAGACCTGAGGGCCAAAAGAAAAAATGGAAAAAGGCAACCTCAGAAGGTAGAAGGTGGGGGGGTCCATCCCAGAAAGTACTAGGGACCTGGGAGGTGAAAGGATATTAGTACTCAAAGGGATGGACCTTAGATGAAATGCTCTACAGAAGGGAGAGAGAACTTGTAGAGCATTCTGCCAACAGAAAGACAGGATATCAAGTGAGTGATGGGTTGCAATCCCACAGTCAAAAACTCTGACCCATTATTCTTCCTGTCTGAAAGAACTGCAGGGATGAAAATGGAAAGGATCCTGAGGTAAAGGAGATCCAGTGACAGGCACAAAGTGGAAATCAGCTCAAGGGGTGTTAGCAAGGCCTGACACTATTAATAATGTATGGAGTGCTCACAGAAAGGGGCCTATCATGACATCAGATGAAACACCCACCCAGCTCAAAGAGTCAGATGCAGATATTTACATCCAAGTAATGGACAGAAGCTGCTGGACCCTGTGGTTGAATTAGGGTAAACCTGGAAGAAGCTGAGGAGGAGGGTGACCCTGTAGGAGAACAGCAATGTCAATTAACCTAGACCCAAGAGATCTCTCAGACACTGCACCTCCAATCTGGCAGCATATCACCAACTGATATGAAGCCCCAAATACATATACAACAGATGACTGCTGGGTCTGGGTTCAGTCAGAAAAGATAGATTTAACCCTTAAAAGACTGGAGGGAGTGGGGATGTCTGGTTGGGTAAGGGTGGGGGGTGGGGGCTGGGACATTCTTGTGTAGATGGCAGGTAGGTAGGAGGTATGGGATGTGGAGCAGTCAGAGGGCAGACCAGGAGAGAAATAAAATCTGGAGTGTAAAAAAATAAGGATTAAAAGATTAAATAAAATTAAATCAAAGCAAAGGTGAAACAAATGATGAAAATTAAGAAAAATACACCTAAATTAATAGACATGGAATGTAATAATAGCTTATGAGAATGAACACAAATGTAGAGGATTTTACCTGATACTACATGTAACCAATCAAAACCAGGTGTTTCTTCAATGGAGAGTATGACTATTTTAACAAATATTTGTTTGAGTGACCCATAAAAATAAACATCAGTTCTTACCTCCACCCGAATAGACAATTAATACAATGAAAACTTTATTTCAATGTAAAATGGTCATAACTTTACTGAAATTTTTGGCAGATTTACATTGTTTGGCACTTCTAACTGTGAATCACGCAAGATTCAAAAGTGACTAGGATTCGAAGTTAATGATATCTTAGTGGTACGTATAGAGGATATATGATCTATCTAAAAATGTATATTTTGACTATTCCTATATTTATGTATCTAGAACTATCAGAATCCTAAGGAATAAAACAATAAATTTGATAATAGAGTTTGTTCATTTAGAATCCTTCCTCCAATGATTCTGAGAAGAAATGTTCTATGAAAGCACCCCATTACTATCCTGGCCATTCAGAATTTAAAACATTATGGCCTAAATAATTATCTGCTTTTATACCTATTTACTTTCTACAATAATAGGCAAAGGGTATAGTAATCTTTCCCAGTCAACTTCTTAGGCATCACATGTGCAATACACAATAAAGCTTCCAATATTTCTACTAGAAACTCTGTCTTTAACCATACTCACTCAACTAATATTCCCTGCTTGGTTATTCAGAGGAACATTCATTTCTCATCTGATAAATCCTCAAGGTTTGGCATTATGTTAGATATACAGAAGCAAAAAGAATACAAATGATAGAACAAAAAGACAAATTACAATGCCCCAATCCTACAGTTAACTATATTCTTAACAGGAAAATACAGATGATAAACTTGATAAAGGCTTTGAGAAGAATAAGTTATTTTCTACACAAATATTATTAAGTTCAAAACTAATGAGACACCAACATTAAACATAATTGAATTCTGATATTGCATGATAGATTCAACCTACTAGCATCAATTTATTCTTCCACATAGCAATATTTACATAAAATTAAATCCAAATGAGGGTCCTAGATTATACACAAGAACAGAAACTTGAATTTTAGAAAATTACCATAGAACACACAAGATTTACAGTATGTTATCTAATAAACACAATAGAAAAGATCTTCAGTGATACTAAATAATGATTGAGACAAAGCAATACAGCTAAATTAATATATATGCTATGACTCTTGGACACTGGGTGGTGGCTGGAAACCTTAGTACATTGAGATTCAAATTAAAAAAAAAAAAAAGAAAAGAAATGTTCTAATGTTATTTTTTCATTGGATTATATACAAAATCTTTGGTTTGACTTTTCTTTAAGAATGAAGTATGCAAGTATGCACGTATGAACATAGAACTATATTTGTTCCACACAATAAGAATGTAAATCTAATGTTAGAATTTGGATTGAAATGTAATGTAAAATATCTGAGACCATTGATGGTAACAAGATGATAACAAAGGAGAATTGTAGTGTTTGGATTTTAGTGGCATACCAGGTAAGATGATGTCATAAAATATTACAGGAAGTCTCATGCTGTCATGTGAGAAGTGCTGTCCTGATATAAAAAACTGTTACAGATCTGATGCCCCCAAAACAGATTAAGGAGAAACAGGTCTCCTGTCTCTGTCAGATACTGAAGGCTGACCTAATACACCATCCTTGCAAATGAAGCAGAACTCCAAGGCTGAGTCCTGAATTATGTATCTTGAAACTGAAGCAATGACCAGAAGCAATAACACATACCTTGCACAGCAAACAGGAGCAGTTTCATTCAGAGCATATAAAGAATCATAGCAAGTTACCTGACCATGTTGACTTTCTTTCATTTTCTTCTGCAGATTTCCAGAGCACTCCTTCTTCTCCAAGAAGCAGCTTGTTGTCAATCTCTAGCAAGATTCTGGTACTAGCTCAGAGCTAGAAATCAACCAGGAGCATTACTGAAAAAAAAAATTATGTCAATACATTTATTTAGCTGTGGTTGACTCTGACTGGCTGAGTATATGTAGGAAAATAGAGAAAATGTTTGGGACCAATCAGGAGAGAGATCTCAAAAATGATAAAGAAGGCAAAATCCTGTTGTTACCAGGGAGATTTTTCCACCAAATCTCCTCCATATTTTCTCCCCCCTCCCTGCCTGTTGCATCAGGAATAAAAATAAAGATGAAATAGAAGGAGAAAGACCAAAATATTATGTAGTTATGCTTCTGTTTCTGGCTCTAATTAAAAACAGAAATCTGTCCAGTAATGCCTTGCCTTTGAGCCTGTATCTGCCTAATTGTACCTGTAATAAAGCCTCCATTTTTATCTAGGGACTGCTCCCTGTAATCAAAGGCTTTCAAATTCACTTCAGTGCTGAATATTTTTAAATATTCCTGAGCTAGTATCCTGAGGAGCTATGTTTATTTAGAAATGCATCACACTTGCTTATATATTTAAGCACTTTACAACTTATTTATAATGCACTTGAGATATCTAATGTCTTGGAAAGGGAATAACATTTGAAATGTAAATAAAAATGTCCATTAAAAAAGAAATATCTAAAGTCATTCTTGTGTCCAGTTATTTGAAGCTATTTACCATATAATACACTTTGTCTTAATTTATAATAATGGTAAAGAAATTTTAAGAGAAGTTTAATTTATAAAAGAAATTTCCAAAATCTGGTCCTATTACACTCATTTCCTTGTGTGTGTATACATTTATGATTTTTTTTTACAGTAAAACAGAATGTGTATATGAGTATGGTATCTATATGAGAACTTATAGAATTGTTATTAAAATGTAATTTTTTTGTAAATATTTAACTTAATATTCAGATATCATATAGTTTGGTAAAAAAAATCCAGAACATACAGTATAATTGGGTTACCCACAATATGTATATTTAATAATCCATGAATACTTTATTTGATCTCTTTTTAATAAAAACTCAGCTGAATTAGCAATGTTGATATGGGCTATGATGCAGAGAGATCTACAGGAGCATCAGTACACTCTGATGCTAATATTCCCTGAAAAATCTCACTTTCCATCTGAAACAAATTCATCAAATGTCAACAACTACTGCAAGTTTCTTCCATTCAAATTCTTATGCCTTCGTGTACAGTTATCCTCAAATTTCAACTTTACATTTGCATACTTAACTGAAATTTTTGGAGATATAACTGTGTTAATGCTGTTCCACTGTGAGCAACACGAGCTTTAAAAAAACAAAGCAGAAGGCTCGTTTATATTCTATGTGTCACAAGTAAACCAACTTTCTGACATAGTCCACACCACACTGAATATACTTTCTAATTTTATCCAATTTTCTTTCTTTTGAGAAGCAGTAAATTGTATGAACAGGTTCAAATGTACTCCATGGTTGTCATTTTGCATTGTACAGTAATTGGCAATATAAATGCCTGAAAAATTACGGTACTTTGAAGTAATATGTGCTTCCAAATAATAAGAATATAGTACAATTATTTAATTGTTATTAAAAGAACAGCACATGTTAATAATAGGAATTATTTTACTCTCTTCTTCAGTGTCACTCATCCTATTGTCCTGATGGTTTAAGTCCTTTCCAACACATGCGATATAGTGATATGTCCATCATTTTCTCTCATTCAATCAACTTTTGTTTTGTTTGTTGTTGTTGTTGTTGTTCTCTTCACTCTATTTTTCTCTTTTTGTCCTATCTATTTTCTGGTTCTTTTTCACCAAACCACTGTCAGTTAAGGGTTCTGGCTAAGTGTACATTAAGGCAAATATGATGGTAGGTAGTTACTTCCACAAGATTTGTGTTATATTTGCCATAGATATTTTGCATGTCAGTCATAATTATAGATCAAAGATTTTGATATTGAGTTGGGACTTATATTTCTCTTTTAGTAGCCTACAGAGTACATCCTCCACAAAAGACACTAATATGTAGGAATGAATGTTCAACTTTAGGCACCTATTCAACCTCTCTGTTTTAAATGAGTTCTATTAGTGCTGTCTTTAGCAATGGCATTTTTGAAGCTCCTCTTTGCAGGATATGAAAACAAATACAGAGATCCAATATTAAGCAGAGAGAGTAGTGAAGGAGAGAAAGAGAGAGAGAGTCAGAGGGACACAGAGAGAGAGAGAGAGAAGGACAGAGGGAGAGGAGAGGGGAAGGCAGGGAAGGGAAGGAGAAGGGAAAGTAAGGGAAGGGGAGGGAAGGGAAGGGAAGAGGAGGGAAGGGAAGGGAAAGGAAGAGAAGGGAAGGGAGAGAACTTAGAAAATACTTCTCTAAATTTGGTATCTCCATCAAGTATGTCCACTCAGAGCTCAGGGACCTTCATGGAAAAGAAGGCAGAAGGAATGAAAAAGCCAAAAGTGAAGGAGGGCACCAAGAGACCTAGGCTCACTAAATCAAATAAGGAATGTTCTTCTGAACTCAGAAATACAGGAGCAGTAACCACAGAGGTGATGAGTCTGCACTAGTTGCAGTGCAACTAGTGTGTGTGTGTGTGTGTGTGTGTGTGTGTGTGTGTGTTTTATTTACTTATTTACAACCAAAATATTGACCTTTCAAAGTACTTTTCTCAGCGTTCTTATTCCTCTCTTACCTTTCCTGTTTCCCTCTGAGAGACAACCCTATTCTTATCACTCTACTCTGGTGCACCAAGTCTCTGCAGGATTAGGTACATCCTATCCCTCTGAAGCCATATGTAGTAGCACTCTGCTACATATATGACTGGAGCCACCCCATGTATGCTCTTTGTTTGGTAGCTCAGTCTCTGGGAGATCCCAGTGGTCCAGGTTATTTGACACTGTTGGTCTTTCTCTGGGGTGGCCATCTCTTTGAGAGTCTTCAATTCTTCCCCTAACTCTTCCACATATCTCTGTCCAATGTATGTTTCTGAGTATTCACATTTGTCTTAGTTCCCTGCAAAGATAGAGTCTCTCAGAAGCTTTCTATTTTATGCTCCTCTCTGCAAGCACAACATAGCATCATTAACAGTATGAGGGATTTCTATGATATACTGGCAACTGAGCCAGGTGTTTCCAAGAACTCAAGTCTTTCTACAGTCATGTATTAGACTGTTCCTAAGTGACCTACCACCCTTCCCTAATGTACCTTCTGCCTAACTTTTTCTGGTTTTGTCCCTTGATCTGTAGCTACACTAGTTAATTATTGTACCCAGAAAGAATCCTCTCTCTTCCTGCGAGTGTCCCACCTATTTTCTGCCTCAGCTCATTTGCCATTGCCTTATTTATTGTGAATCCCTTAAATAACTCAAAAAACATATTTTTGTACATCTGTGTATGTGTGTTCTTGACTATCAGTGTGGTTCATATTTCCCAGTATTTCTTTCAATTCTTTGAACAATGTGCTAGGTGTTCATCTTTCTGAATCTGTACTTCTCTGAAGGAATTCTGTCCATGTCTTGTCCAATTCCTTCTTGCTTTTCTTAGTCACAGCTCAGTAGAGGCAAATAAGAAGGCTTTCTTTCAATCATCAATAGTTGCCTTTGTTTCCTAACCTTTAAACCTAAACATGTATCAACTATACGTAGCCATAGGCTTTAATAGAGACATTTTTATATTACTAAATTGTGTTCTTTGAGCATGTTTATCTCCATATCAATGTATTTTTTTCTAGCCTACTCTCTATTGACAGTTTCTTTGGCTACTGCAACCTTATCTCTTTGTTCACTTCATATAATTGATGAATCTGGTCCTTGCTAACTTCCAATCATGTTTGTGGCCCTCACTGTGCTGTCAGTCTGCACATTTACTCTTAGTGATTTTCCCCCTTTTTTTCCTTGATTTTTTAAAATTTTATTCATTTCCATTTCAAATGTCATCTTCTTTCCTGGTTTACCTTCTCAAACCCCCCTATCACATTACCCCTCCCACCTGCTTCTATGAATATGCTCCTACTCACCCACTCTCATCTCATTGTGCTAGTATTCCCCTACACTGGAGCACCAAGCCTTTACAGGACCAAGGGCCTCTCTTCCCATGATGCCAGATGGGTCCCTCCATGTGTATACTTTGGTTGATTGTTTAGTGCCTGGGAGCTCTGGGGGGTCTTGTAGGTTGATATTGCTCTTCCTATGGAGTTGCCCAACAAAACTGTCCTCTGCTACATATGCAGCTGAAGACATGGGTCCCTCCATGTGTACCCTTTATTTGGTGTTTAGTCCCTGGGAGCTCTGGAGAGTCTGTTTGGTTGATATTGATGTTCTTTCCTAATGGGTTGCAACCCTTCAGCTCCTTCAGTCTTTCTCTAACTTCTCTATGTGGGACTCTGCGGTTAGTCCAAAGGTTGGCTGTGAGTATCCACTTCTGTATTTGTCAGGCTCTAGCAGAGCCTCCCAGGAGACAGCTATATCAGGCACCTGTCTATATGCACTTCCTGGCATCTGAAATAGTGTCTGCTTTTGGTAACTGTATATGGGATGGTTCCTCTGGTGGCGGAGTCTCTCGATAGCCTGTCCTTCAGTCTCTGCTCCACAGTTGGTCTCCATGTTTAGTCTGGTGAATATTTTGATTGTTCCCCCTCTAAGAAGGACAAAAGCACCCACACTTTGGTCTTCTTTCTTCTTGAACTTCATGTGGTCTGGAAATATATCTTGGTTATTGAGAGCTTTTGAGCTAATATCCACTTATCAGTGAGTACATACCATATGTGTTCTTTAGTGATTGGGTTACCTCACTCAAGATGAGTCACTTAGGAATCTATCCTAAGAAATTAATAATTTCATTGTTTTTAATAGCTGATTAATACTCCATTGTGTAAATGTACCATGGGGCTGCATAAGGGTATCCTGGTTCTTGGCTGGGCATGGGCCTAGAACCCTGAGACTCCAAGGGAGAAAGGCAGGAGTTCTGCCACATCCCCAGAACCCAGGGTCCTAACCAGCAGTCTAGTCTCCATGGGCCTACATTGTTCAGTCACATAGGCCATTACAGCCCCTCCCAAAGTGCACAGGTAGAGGGTGTGACTACAGGACTCAGGCCCTAGATAGATTTACATACTAATGAATGCCAGAGGGTGGAGCCAATTAAACCTTCTTCCCTAGAATTTTCCCCCTTCTCCCTCCCTATTTAACTCAGGTCTGCCCTGAGTTTGGGGGGAGATATATCCAGATCCATCCACCACCTGCCATGAAAATAAACCCTTTTGGAACCAAGGACTTCCTTGTATCATTGGGGTCTGCTGTCGTTGAAGCCTTCAGCCTCTGGAACCTTAGACTTTATCCTGTATGTTGGACCCACTGCCTGGAAGCCTCTGGTACTGCTCCACTGCGGGCCCCTTTTCCCACAATGTACCACATTTTCTCTATCCATTCCTCTGTTAAAGGACATCTGTGTTCCTTCAAGCTTCTGGCTATTATAAATAAGGTTGCTATGTACTTGTTATATGTAGGAGCATCTTTTGGGTATATGCCCAGGAGTGTTATAGCCAGCTCCTCAAATAATACTATGTACAATTTTCTGAGAAACCACCAGTCTGATTTCCAGAGTGATTGTACCAGCTTGTAATTCCACCAACAATGGAGGAGTGTTCCTCTTTCTCCATATCCTTGACAACATCTTCTGTCACCTAAGATTTTGATCTTAACCATTCTGCCTGGCATGAGGTGGAATCTCACAATTGTCTTAATTTGCATTTCCCTGATGACTAAGGCTGTTGAAAATTGCTTTACATGCTTCTAGGACACTCCATATTCCTCAGTTGAGAATTCTTTGTTTACATCTGTACCACATTTTTTAATAGGGTTATTTGATTGTCTGGAGTCTAACTTCTGGAGTTCTTTATATATATTGGACATTAGCCCTCTATTGGATATAGAATTGGTAAAGATCTTTTCCAATCTGTTGGTTGCAGTTTTGCTCTATTGATGGTGCTCTTTGCCTTACAGAAGCATTGCATTTTTTTCAGTTTTCTTTCTTTCTTTCTTTTCTTTCTTTCTTCTTCTTTCTTTCTTTCTTTCTTTCTTGATTTACATTTTTTACACTGCAGATTTTATTCCTCACAGTCCATTCTCAAACTTTCTATATACTATACCTCCAACACATCCCCCAGTCTCCATGCAGTTGTTCCAACAACCCACCCCCTACCCTACTTTACCTCTAAACTTCCTGGGGCCTCCATTCTCTTGAGGTTTAGGTGCATCATCTCTGATTGAACATAAACCAGGCAGTCCTCTGCTGTATATGTGTTAGGGGCCTCATATCAGCTGGTGTATGCTGCCTGGTTGGTGGTCCAGTGTTTGAGAGATCTCAGCAGTTCAGATTAATTGAGACTGCTGTTCCTCCTACAGGTTTGCTCTCCTCTTCAGCTTCTTTCTGCTTTTCTTTAATTCAACCACAGTGGTCAGCAGCTTCTGTCCATTGGTTTGTGCAAATATCTGCTTCTGACTCTGTCAGTTGCTTATTGGGTCTTCCCGAGGGCAGTCATGATAGGTCCCTTTTTGTGAGCATTCCATAGCTTCAGTAATAGTGTCAGGCCTTGGGACCTCCCTTGAGCTGTGTCCTACTTTGGACTTTTTACTGGACCTTCTTTTGCTCAGGATACTCTCCATTTCCATCCCTATAGTTCTTTCAAACAGGAACATATGTGTGGGAAATAGTTCATCACAGCTGATATAGTATTTTGTGGTGCAGTTTGGGGTTGGAATTCCCACATACTAGTAAGTATCGTGTTTTGTTGGGCTCCTACTATGTATGCAAAAAGACCTGTTCTTGGGAAATGTTAGGTAAGGCAAGGTAAGGTAAGGTAAAAAAAAAAAAAAAAAAAGCAAAAAGCAAAAAACAACAAAAAAAAAACCTGCTAATATAATTTGGGAATTGTGGAAGAAGGGGATCCTAGGAAGGTATCTTGGGGATTTGCCTCTGACAAAACTGGAAGAAGTCCATAGATGTCATCTATAATAAAGTATTATAGGTGAAGAAAGTCTATCCCAAGTTTGGAATTTACCCAATGCAATTTTCTCACTATCCTTCCCATTTTTCAACAGGAACTGACTATTATCCTGTAGAATTTGGATCTGGTTCAACATCCAAGCCCCATGGCCCTGAAAGAAGACTCAGACTCAAAAATATTTACATATAGATTGGTGACATACCTTGGCTCCTTCTCTACCTATATTTAACTTAAAATATATCATCTTTTTAACCTACATTCTACAATGGCTGGTTACCAGTGTTCAGATGTCTATGAGTCTGTGTCTTAACATCATTCTTGGTGAATCTTCATGTGCCTCAATTTATATTAGAAACTTTTCTGCCTGCTGGATATTCTACCTCCTAATTCATCCTAAGCCATAGACCATAGACTTTTTAATTGGTAGGCAATTCATCCATATTATATAAAGATATTCTCTTTAAAATTTCTCTTTTGGGGGGATATTTTCTTTATTTACATTTCAAATGTTATCAGCTTTCCATTTATCCCCTCTGGACCCCCTTATTAAATCCCTCCTCCCCCTTCCTCTATGAGGGTGCTTCCCCACCCATCCACCCACTCTCACCTTCCCACCATAGCATTCCCCTATACTGTGGCATCAAAACACCACATTTCCAAGGGCTGCTCCTTCTACTGATGTACAACAAGGCCATCCTCTGCCACATACTTGGCCAGAGCCATAGGTCCCACCATGTGTACTCTTTGGTTGGTGGTCCATTCCCTGAGAGCTCCAGGGTGTCTATCCTATTAACATTGTTACTTCCACCACAGGGCTGCAAACCACCTCACCTCTTACAGTCCCTTCTCCAATGCCTCCATCAGGGACCCCACAATCAGTCCAAGGACTGGTTATAAGCACCAAGCCCTGGCAAAGCCTCTAAGAAGACAATCATATCAGGATCCCATCAGCAAGCATTTCCAGGCATCCTCAGTAGTGTCCAGGTTTGGCAACTGTTTATGGGATGGATTCCCAGGTGAGGCAGTCTCTGGATGGCCTTCCCTTTAGTCTCTGCTTCACACTTTGTCTCCATATTTCTTCCTGAGAATATTTTAATCCCCCTTCTAGGAATCACTGAAACATCCAAACTTTGGTCTTACTTCTTCTTGAGAGTCATATGATCTATGGTTTTATCTTGGTTACTCCAAGCATTTGGGCTAATATCCACTTATTTGTGAGTGCATACCATATGTGTTCTTTTGTGATTGGGTTTCCTCACTCAGAATTTAGTTTCATTCATTTGCTTAAGTGTTTTATGAAGTCATTGTTTTTAACAGCTAAGTAATACTCCATTGTATAATTGGATCACATTTTCTGTATTTTTTCCTCTGTTGAGGGACATCTGGGTTCTTTTTAGCTTCTAGTTATTATAAATAAGGGTTCTATGAACATAGTAGAGCATGTATCCTTGTTATATGTTAGGTCATATTTTGGGTATATGCCCAGGAGTTGTGTAGCTGAGTCCTCAGGTAATACTATGTTCAATTTTCTGAGGAACTGCCAGACTGATTTCCAGAGTGGTTGTAGAGCAAAGTGGTAAAAAACTGCATGGTATTGGTACAGAGGCATGCAGAAGATAAATTTTATAGACTTCATTTTAATTTTTAATACTTATTTTGTTTATTTATACTCCAGTCATTGCCCCCCCCCTTAATTTCCCCTGCCATAGTTCCTCATCCCATTCCTTCTCATCCATGCCTCTAAGAGGGTGCTTCTCCCCACCAGACTCCTTTCCTGGGGCCTCAAGTCTCTTCAGAATTAGCTCATATTCTCCCATTGAGGCCAGACCAGGCAGACCTCTGCTACATATGTGACAGGGAACTCAGATCAGACCCTGGAATGCCCCTGATTTGTGGATTTGTCTCTGGGAGCTCCCAGGGTCTGAGTTAGTTGAGAGTGGTGGTCTTCTTATGATGTCACTCTCCATTTCATATTCTTCAGTCCTTCCCATAATTCACCCATTCCCTGATTTCAGTTCAATGGTTGAGTATAAATATCTGCTTCTGTTTCAGTCAGATGCTGGTAGGACTTCTCAGAGGACAGCTATTCCAGGCTCCTGCCATAATTGATAGGTGATGCAGCCATACAATATAGATGATTTTCTCTCTGCAATTTCTACCTTCCATGTTATTTTATACCACACAACAATGAGACCAAGGTTTCAAGGTTTAAAGGAGTAATAGTTATAGAGAAAACAGTGAAACTTCAGCAAGAATAGACCAAGGATATCTAATTGGTAGATAATGTAGTTGTAGATCTATGGATCATCCAGATAGACAGAGTCATAGCATATCTTGCAGGCATTTGTAAAAAAATAAAAAGTTTTTATAGTGTAGGAATGGCTTCTTATACTAGGGTTGTAAAAGTATATACAACAGGATAGAGGTAGGTTGGAATGGAAAGTACTTAAGATTTACAACTATAGTATGAAGAGTAGAACAATGAGATTCAGATCCACCAACTTCATAGTTGTTGTGTTTCTGGTGGCTCAGGAAAAAACATTGAGTAATTTTTTTTTAACTAACTCAGTTAGTGCCTCATATGCTTTCCATCCTATTTTATTCAAAATTTATGTGTAGAAGAGATACTTGATGCTTCTAGATTTAATCAACCCATGCTCTATGATTTGTGGCTTATATTTGTTTTTAGTATCTCATTAATTATGAACATTCTGACATTAGCTCATAACACATGACAATCAGCTCTAATATTTCACAATGTTTATCATCATTGCTACCCTACTCTTAATTATAGAAAGATAGTTCAGCAATTTGCATCATGTTTTTCCCATCACTTTTATAAGGTCTTCATTTGTTCTGTAAAGATGGGATAATTCTAGTCTTCAAGTGTTTGTATATTTGTAGACTCATGTCATATTCATGCAATTTGGAGTAAATCATGGAAAACTGGCTCACAATTGTACAAAGGTATGTAGTTGTTGAAGAATACATGGAAGATTTATCATGGAGTAAAGTACAAGTGACTATGACGAAGGTATTGGGAAAGTTTACTTTTTCTGTATATGGCACAGCATATACTGAATATAAACTCAGAACCCTTTTGTGGCCCTAACATTGTATATTGTAAATATCAGTTTACCTCTTTAGTAACATTTGGCCACAAATGTCCTAGTGTATTGTTCAATTTGATGGTTGTTTTCTAGGATTGGATGGAATTTTCTGTTGCTAAAAATGTGGATTGCTTTGGGTGTGAGACATGGAGAAATAAAGCTGAAGCTGAATTCAAATATACACTCTTTTAGAGCTAGCTCATATAGTTAGACTTGGGGTTAAGAATGTTAGGGAGAATTAAGCTGTAAAAATCTCCTCAGAGTTGGATATTTAATACTTATCAATAGAAGTGGTAGTTATGCTCAGCCACAAAGTGCAAAAACAGCTTGATTGGTTTTTATAGAATCAAAATTCTTATTGAATCACACATCCTTTCTAGTAGGTCAATAATCATATATTGTATAGATAATGTAGACAGATACTTCTGACCAGGGACTTATAGTTTATATGAAATAAGCACCTGTTATTGACAGCTTACCTGGAGTAATAGGTAAAGTGCTCTGTTATATTTGCAATTACTATCATAGAATATAACAATGTGTCCTGTCTACTAACACTGGATGGCATTTGTTAATTTTCATCATTTTTGAATGTGTACTTCATAA
Source organism: Mastomys natalensis (assembly GCA_021653895.1). Lineage (NCBI taxonomy): Eukaryota > Metazoa > Chordata > Mammalia > Rodentia > Muridae > Mastomys > Mastomys natalensis. The sequence goes on along the minus strand of JAJTUV010001533.1, from coordinate 895,684 downwards.
CAGGAAAAATAATTAAGAATTGATATCAGCCTACCAAAAAGTTGCTTTATTGTTCAGAAACGTGCTGGCACTGAAGAATTATCAGATGCAAAAGTACCACCCTCCAAATATCAAAGACTCCTGAGAAAGTAGGAACTAAATTATGAAAGTTCTCCAGAAACAGACAAAGAAAGGTGTTACATATTTCTATCCTTCAATTGTGTTTTTTTTTTAAAAGGTTGTCCCAGGACAATCATCTGTATCAGCTGAGAAATAGATACCCTATCAGGGCTTTTGAATTGTTTACATTCATTCATTAAATGACAGAGGTCAGATGACCCTCACTTGAGTATCCTTATTATCATGCAACCTGTTTTAATGTAATATTGTCTTAGGAAATAATAGAATATATAGGTTGAAGAAATATAGAGGAGGATGCTTCCATCGGTGGAGTTATGAGAGATCAAATATCTTGTCTGGATAAAGACAATATTTGGAAAACTTTGTGTCAGAGTAAACGCATAACAGTAGATACCTAATCTACTTAGTAATATTCTTTGTTTCCAAGACAGAAACTTGTCAGTATTCAATGCTGTATTCCTGTTGGAATGTTAAGTTGAGGAATAAACATTGTTTCTTCCTTGATTAGTTGTAATAATTTTAATTTTTCTACATTTTATGTTTATATACATATATTTTAATTATTTTTAGTTCTTTTCTTTATTTTTGAAGTTGTAATGTAGTTTAAATTTATCATTCTCTATTCTCCATTCATTCCTCCCTTAAAAATTTCTTATTCTTTTTCAAATTCAGGATCTATTTACACTTTAATTATTGGTACGTACATATGTTTGTGTTTATACATATGATTCTTCTTAAAAACATAAATACAACCCACTTAGTCTGTATAATGTTATATATATTATATATAAATTTAGGTCTACATATTTTTGTATAGAATAACAAATTGGTGTCCTCTCTTTTGGAAAACTAGATCTCATTCACTCAATATTCCTTATGTTCTTCAAACATTTTATAGGGAGTTGAGGTCATTTTGGATTCCCAGACTCAATTTAGCCTCTTTACTTAAATCTCTTGTTTGGAAATCATGCTGATAAGACTTACTGTGTATATTTTATGGCACTCCAAGAGGACACAATCTTCCTTGAAACTGTCTCATTTCCTGGGTCTTGCTATCTATTTTACCCCTCTTTTACAATCACACCTGATATATAGTTCCAGGATATGTTTTATACACCTATGTTTATATGGCTTCATATTGTATTTGATTATCTGTTCTTTTTCTGAGTTTTGTGTCTGATGTACTTTATTAGAAAATCTTATTTGAATTCTGGATGTTTATGTATACATTCTCTTGTATTTATTATATTATGTAGTTGGAATAAATAATAGGCTTATTTTTAGATTATGGTAATTCTCCATGCTCGTTACCAGTGTGGCTTGAAATTTTTTTGTCACATCGAAACTAAATTAGTGATCCATTTTCTACACATACCTTACAGCATTTCCTATTAATTTTGTTGATTTCCTATTAATTTTGTCCTTCTGACTGAGGTGAGTTGAAATCTCAATCTTGTTTTGGTTTGCATTTCTAGATGAAAATATTTATACAACTGACTAATAATGGGGAAAACCTCAAGATGTTCCTCTGGCATTTCAGGCAATAAGGTGAAACACAGTATTTACTTCTTAATAGGAACTCATTATGAATCTTGACTTCCAAATTCTACCATGTTTTACAGTGGATATTCATGACACTTATCTTCATCTGAACCCCAACTCTGTGAAATTGATTGAGTTATTGATCACTGAAACTGTGTTATAACTTTGGATTTTGGAAACATGTGGCACTGGATTTCAGCATCACCCAACATTGAGCATGACATTAGAAATTTAGTAATTTTTTTTTTCCTTAGCTTCTCTAGTTTACATTGGCAAATTACCATTTTAAGCAACTGGATCAAAATGTCAAAATCAATTGAGATATCTGGAACCTAGATTAAAGTCCCCCCCCCAAGAAAGACAAGATTGTGCTATGATGAAGAAGTTCTACAGGAGGTAAATATGATATAGTATGCTGCTACATGTGCAAGGATAAAAATTCCACTTTGTCTTCAGACCACTCCACAGGACAAATCAGTCAAAATGGGCACCCATGCTGAAAGGCTGTCAGATTCAAGGAGGACTAAAGATGTGGTAAAAGAATGAGTAACAACAATCCATTTTTTTCTCAATATTATTTTCACATTCAAAAGTACAAATTATAGTTTAATGTTTTCATTTAAATTGGACATCTGGATCTCAAACAATAATCAAACTTTGAAAGTCTGACACACAAATAAAATTTATTGGATGCTTCACCATCTGTCCTTTGAGATGTTTCTCTTTTGAAAAATCAGTGGAGAATCTACAATAATCTAGAGTCCCCAAAACATTTACACAATCAGAGAAAAAAAAAAAAACAAAAAGGATATATCTATGCTTCCATTTAGAGGTACACACATGCACTCAACATTTATGGTATTATTTCCTTGTCTTTGTTGAGTGCCACTCCCATGTCCTTCATAACTGTATAGAATCCCATATTTTTTTTGTATAAATCCTTGATCCTAATGAATGGCCAAATGAATGAAACTAATCTTTAAAATTTATATTCATTATAAGGACAGGTACAACAATCATGCAATTATCAACGAATTACCTAGTAATTTCTGTTCATGGATATATTAAATTGTTCTTTGCTTTTTAAGCTCAAATGGAAGGTGGTTAACTTGAAATCATGAAAAGAAATATTAACAAATGTAACTTTAATATATATTTACATTATTTCATACCTGAGTGATGTTTCATCATGTATATAGCATATGTATTATACATTTATATATACTCATATATTTTCATATATGCATATTCAAGACTATGTGCATATGCATATTTGTGTGTATACATGTATATTTTTAGATACCCATATGTTTGTGCTTGTATGTGTCTCTCTATATATGTGTACAATAGGTAAATAATTATATTCTGCTGAAACCTGTTAGAGTTGTTCATGTGTTTAAATTTGGCGAGTTGGGATTAAATTCCTGTCATAGACACATCCTTATTGAATACATAATGAATGTTCATTCTCTCTTTCTTAGAAGGTAATATTTCCTTTTACTTCACTGTATATGTAGGGAGGCTTTTGATATTGTCTCCTTGTATTCTGGCATGGTAATATTATTGTATGGGCCATGTATAGTATGCATTAACACATGATGAGCCAATATATATACCACATATAAGATATATACCACATAGCAAAAGTTTTGGCATATGGCTCTGAAATTGTTTCTTTTCCTGATCTAGAATTCTTATAGCTGTTTTATAGGAGGTTTTTTTTTTGTTTTGTTTTTGTTTTTTTTTTTTTTCCTGATGTGTTAAATCGAGTTGGTCATTGGTCAGTAACTTACTCTCTGTAATATAGTACACCTGTACTGAATAAAAAAAGTTTCTTTGGTTTAGATTGACATTTCTAATTTGATACTATTTAGAAGTGTACTAGAGAAATATACTCTGATGTAGGAACATAAGAGAAGAAAGTCCTTTTCAAAAATACTTGATTTCCAGACTTACAGGATATTCACTTAAAATTCTTCATTCTCTCTCTCTTTCTCTCTCTCTCTCTCTCTCTCTCTCTCTCTCTCTCTCTCTCCATCTCCAATATATATATATGGTATTAAGATTTTGAAAAAAATACATATATATATTTCTATGGATGAGCTTATCTTTCTGAGACATAAGTTCTTTTACTTTATTTACATGTATATGCACACAGACTTGCAAAATATTATAGGTGTATATTTAAGTAAGACTAAACTATTGTTTGCCAGTATCTTTTGAACAATTCTCTAAATTATTTCTCTGCCTTGTTATTTTCATTCTTATCTTTCCACTTCCTTCATGACAATAATATATTTCTCATTTCCTTCTTTTGAAGATATACTTCCCATCCACATTTTTTAGAAGAAAAAATACATACCCTTAATTAACCTGGTTTCAGTGGTTACTTCAGGCCCTGTAATTGCTTGTAAGATGCAGATGGGCTTGTAAGATGGGCTTTACAGAATGAGACATCATGATTCCTTTTGTTTCATTGCCTTTAGTTTTTCATCACATTCAGACCTAATAAAAAATGCAGAAAAAATTAGTTTATTGGTTGAGTGTCAAACTTGTTTTTGAGTTTGATTGACCCCATATTCTTTCTTTAAACAAGTATTTCAATTGAGGAAGAAATTTTCATGAAGGGATATTTTAATTAAGAAGATGCTTGTAAATATGTATTTCTTCATGGAATAGGTTGATTAGATTACTAACTCAAGTTGTTTATTTTATATGTTCCTACGCAGTTTATAAAAATGGAACAGTAGAATAATCTGAGTAGTTGAATGAAGTTCTTTTAGTAAATTTTAGAAGGCAAAGAAATGAAAACTTTTAAGGTTATATTCCTCTTCCTTTATAACTCTTAAATTATATATTAAAATTACAGTATCACATGACAGTAATCTACCTTGTCATTCACACAGTTAAAGTCATAATCTGATAATTGGTTTAATGTGGTAATCACTAGATATTAAAAAATCAATTTTATTTTTTTAATGATAAACTATTTTAAATGTTTTATCATACCAGAAATTTTATAGCTGAAACTTCACAGTTTTACATGTGAGATTAGATATGATATAAAATTGTGTTATTCTAACAATGACACTGCATATTAACATCACTAGGAATGATATGTTAATTCTGTGCTCCTTAGAGTCCTGAGACCTATCTGACCATCATAGATTTTTGGAGTCTATAATTCATACATCAGAAATTCTTACCTTGCATTATTTATCTTATATATTGAAAATTTATTTAATAAATAGTTTCTTTTGAACACTTCATCAGTTTTAAAAATATTTTACCTTATCTGTAAGTGTTTAAGACTGGAGAGATGAATTAGTTTATAATCTCCATCTAGTAGAGCAGGAGGACTTGGGTTCTGACCATTTGAATCAGCATACAAACAAACAAACAGTAAGTAATCATGATAAAGTCTACCAATATTCACAGTATGGGCTATCCTATCTATAACAAATATTGATCTGTAGGTTTAATAATAGACTGTATCAAAAAAGTAAGCTGTGGTTCAATATATAGGAAATTTGTAAATTTGAAGGCTTGCCTGTACACTTCTCTGTATACACCTCAACTCCATGCACACATGAACGAAAAAATATACATCTACCTTCCCTCCTATGATGCATTATTAAATCTATAACCATTTTTGCTCTTTGGAGACAAAGACTTATTATCTAGGGTTGAATGATCTGATACTCTTTATGTAGAGTGTGGTGACCTCAAATTCACAGAAATCCACATGACACTGTGTAGTGGGAGGCAATAGAAAAGGCAGCGTATGGCTCGGCTCTGACTAGCTCCATGGCTGCTGCCAAGTTCATGCTCTATGTTCCCGCTCTAATTTCATGGCTTTTGCCTCTGCTGATCAGCTACAAGGCGAGCAGTACCCAAAGCCCAGGAAATAACCGTCATCCTCATGCTACAATGTAGAAATAAGACTCTTAATGCTTAAAGATTAACTAAATGAATTTATATACCATCAAATACTCAATCCACAATGTTGTGGGAAATATTTAAAGCAGCAGCACCCAATCTGTCTTGCAAATCAGGGTGCCATGTTCTTGATTAGGCAAGGCCTGTGGCCACAAGCAGCAGTGGCATATTTTTGCTGCTCGCTAAGACCGCTGGTTCAAGTGTCAGGCTCAAGCTGCAGGTCCAGGTGGTCAGAAACACCAGCCTTGCCACCCACGAGACACAGTGTAGGAGATGGCTCTGCCAATCTTCCATGCATTCTCCACAAGGCTGGGCTGAGCCCAGACCACCCCGCCATCCACACGGGCCTATTAGAAAATGAGACTCTAATACTTAGATTATCCAAAATGTTTGGTAATGCTAAATAACAAGATGTCCACATAATTGGAAGTGTTAACCAATTAACTAACATAGATATAAGTTGTTACCCAGGACTGCTCTTGGTACATGCGTGGTCATCCATGGCACCTACAACTCCCCCTTTCTCCCTTGCCTTGCTCCTCCTCTTCCTCTCCTTACTTCTCCAACCTAGCTCCTCCTACACCACAAGATGCCCACACAATTACAATTGTTAACCTAAATTATCTAACCTTGATATGAATAACTGCTAGAGACACAAGGGTAACAGCTCCTGCCATCTTTTCTCTCCTCCTCTTTCTTTTGCTTCTTCTTTCTCTTTTCTCCCTCCTCCTAGCTCCATCTACCTCTTCTATTGCCCAATCACAAAACTCCACTGCAAATACAGTGGGCAGGAAAGGTTCCTGCAATAACACTGTCTTCCCTGAGTTCAGATGAAGGCATACATAAATAAGACTATCTTGATTACTCATTTTGTGGCAGTACATCATTTTACTCCCTTAAAGTATTCTTTAAGTATAAGAGTATGGTAATACCTTAATTATAATTGCATTGAGTAGATATAGCATGAATAATGTTCTAAATTTTCATTCTAGTTTTCTGGATACTGTGTCAATATCAACTCTTTTATAGTTGCCTGTGAATTTTAGATGACTTTGACTATAAGACCAAAAGTAAAATATCTAGACTTTAAAAGGAAAATACACCTAATATCTAATAATTTTCCAGATGTTATGCTTTTTAAGAAAATTAAGGTTCTAGTCAATGAAGAGAAAAGTAAAATATACATAGATATTATTATTACTATTAGTTTTAAAAATATGTTTGTGACTAATTTTGAGATTATTTAATAAAATTTATTCTGCTAACAACTCATTATATATACAAGGATTTCACAATGAAGATATTTAATATTAATATCTAAGTTCCAGGCTATTAAGCACACAAGTGATTTAAATTCTCTGGTGAAAAATGTAAATTGATGATAGTGCTATCAGTACTGAAAACTAGTTTTCTTAGCATCCAATTTCAAACTTCTTTCTGCTATCTGTACAAACTTAGCATGTAAATTTAAACTGATTCATCATCTAAAGAACAGGGAGATTTACAGAGATGACAAATACCAAAGGGAATAACCAGCAACATTTAATATTCTGACATCCCATCTAAAGCAGCAAAACCCAACTAAGAACAAAAACATCAGAATAAAACATTTAAAAAAAATGTTTCTTATAGTCTCAACATTATGGATGAAGAAGCATTTCTAATGAGGGTTGAGTGGTGCACTTCTCTAGAATCTTCACAATATGTCACCAGGTCTCATTTTATTTTTATATACCTTTTCCTGAATGAAAGAGATAGTATTATCCCTAGACAAGTGATCTATCTAGGTTCAGGATTTTGGTCACAGTGGCAGGTATAGTTTCAATCTGCTGGAATACATCCCACATCCAATAAGAAATGTAATCCATAATTTTTATAAAATTTCTGTCAATATGGTCCTAGTATATCTTAAAAATATCACTATTATATATTGCAGAGCTTATATCTGAAGATACTGAGGATTTCATTTTTCATTCCACTTCACGTTAAGTCCCTTGAATGTAGTCAGAAGTCATGAAAACTTTATTTGGGAACCATATTTTTACAGGTAAATGACATAAGTAAGTAGTATCTCCAGCACTAGTGTCTTACCAGCAGGTTTGAAATTTAATGACAAATTTCAAAATGGTTTATGATTGAATGGGGGATTATAGAATCCATTTGGACTCAACAAAATAACACAATAGTAGTTCAGTAGATTTTACTTCATCAAGTTGGCTATCATTTCTCTATATATATTGTGATTCCATTTAAATTCTGTGTGTGTGTGTGTTTGTGTGTGTATGTGTAACATTTATTTGATTTATTTGAGAATTTTATAAATGAGTAATGTGATTATATTTTTCCAGTCCTTCTTCTCCTGACTCGAGTACATATAACATTTGCTCCATTCCCACTCCAATTGATTAAAAATTTTAAAAATTATGAATGTAAATATATTAGTTGCCGTAGCTTTCAGGTAAGAATAGGGTCTTGAGAGATATTATCATCTTCATTTACATGACAATTTGTGGCAACATTATACTCATGTATTAAAGATATTCATGTAGCTGAAATTTCAGATCCATCAAATATATGAAGATATCATATAGGTGAGGTTGCAGTAGCCAAGGAAACTGTCAGAAGAGGGTAGGCCAGAAAGAAAATGCATTGATAAGGAGATAAACATGCTCAAAGAACACAATTCCATAGTATAAAAATGTCTCTATGAAGCCTATGGCTTTGTATAATTGATACATGTCGAAGTTAAAAGGTTAGGAAACAAAGGCAACTAATGCTGATTGAGAGAAAGCTCTCTTATTTGCCTCTACTGAGTTGTGACTAAGGGCAAGTAAGAAGGAATTGGACAAGACATTTATAGAATTGCTTCAGAAAAGTATGGCCTCAAAAGGATGAACACCCAGCACATTGTTGAATGGATGGAAAGAGATACTGGGAAATATGAACTGCTCTGATGGTCTGAGAACCCTTTTCACAGATATGCAAAAAAAAATATGGCATTAGAATCAGTTAAAGGGTTTACAAATTTGAAGAAATGCTTTTGTGGACTCCAAGGTAAACATTTGTGCCTTATAGAAAGAAAAAGCAGGAGACAAGATAAATAGCTAGCTTTAAAACACTCGATATGCATACTTATGAGTACACACACACATGAATATCTACATACAATTAAACATACATATACATGCACACATGCATACATGCACATAAACATACTCTACATACACACATACCCCGCAACCTTGTGATAAAAAAAAAAATCAGGTTAGAATTAACTTTAGGAAACATACAGAAGCAGGAGGAGCAGTAACACTTCTTATCTTCATCAGGGTTATCATGATGTGATGAAACATCATGACCAAAGCAGCTTTTGATTGAAAGGATTTATTTGGCTTATGTTTCTATATCACTCATCATTATTGAAAGGAAAGGGCAGGATAGGAACACAAACGGGGCTGGAACCTAGGACATAGGAGCTGATGCAGAGCCCATGGAGTGGGACTGTTTACTAGCTTGCTCCCCATGGATTTCTCAGCCTGCTTTCTTTCTTATACAGTCCAAGACTATAAGTCCAAGATTGGCAACACACACAATGAGGTATATTCATTGCATATCAATAACTTATTTTAACAATTCCCTTAAGGATTGCCTACATCTCAACTATTGAGGCAATTTCTCAATTGAAGCTTCCTCCTTTCAGATGACTCTAGCTTGTGTCAAGTTGGAATAAAACTATACAGCATGCTAAAAACATCTTATTGTCTTGGTGTGGTGGTACACACCTTTAATCTTAGTATGCTGGAAGTAGAGATAGGTGAATATCTGTGAGTTCAAGAATAGTCTGATCTACTTAGTGAGTTCCTGAACAGGAAGGCTGCATAAAGAGAACTTGTGTCAAAATAAAACAAACAAAAATGAGTTACTAATGGTCTCATTTGTTGAGAGAATCTCTTGTAAGCATCACCCCTCAATAAAAATTGCAATGACAAATGAACTGAGGCAGAAAATAGGAAGTGGAACACTGGCAGGAAAAGAGAGGATTCTGGGAACAACAATTAGTGAGTGTAGTGACAGATCAAGGGGCAGAACAAAAAATGGTTAGTAAGAAGGTACAGTAGGGCGTGGTGGCATGCCACTTAGGAACAAACTAATAGATGCCTGTAGAAAGACTTGAGTTCTTGGGAGCACCAGGTCAAATTGTCTGTACATCACAGAAATCTATAACACTATAAATGATGGTATGATGTGCTTACAGAGAGAAGCCTAAGTAGAAGCCTTCTGAGACATTCTACCAAGCAGGTAACCGAGACAGATGCAGATACCCACAGACATACATTGTACAGAGGTCTAGGGAAGAGTTAGGGGAAGAATTGAAGACTCTCAAGGATACGGCAACCCCACAGGAAGACAAACATTGTCAACTAACCTAGACCCCTGGGAGATCCTGAGCCACCAATCAATAAGGATACAGCAGCTGACTCCAGTCACATATGTATGAGAGTGCTGCTACATCTAGCCCCAGAGGGATAGAATGTGCCTAATCTTGCAAACACTTTATGAACCAGAGTAGTGATAGGAACAGGGCTCCTCTCAGAGGTAAATTGGAAAGGGAGGGGTGTATGAACTCTGAGAGAGGGCCTTGGAGAGGACAGCATTTAGGATGTAATTAAGTAAATGAAAAAATAAATTATACACACACACTAATGTATATACACATACATACTCAGAGACAGACACATACAGACACACACATCATCATGAGACACCCTCCGGAACAGGGACCCACAAAACTATAATAATTTTTTTTAGGAAATAACATTAACAAATCCAGTGCAGTGCAAAATTAAAATTACAGTATACATTTGACCCTGTTCATACTAATTACTGATTCTTAAATGAAAGAAAGTTGGAGATGATTGGATAGTATATATTCAGTACAAGACTGTACTATCAGAAAACTAGTTTACCTATCACATGGATGGTACAAGAGAGTCTTCTGTGTTGCTTTTATTTTTTCAGCTACTTATGAGTTGCTCACAGTGGAACAGCACAAACACAGTCATATCTCATAAAGTATGCAAAATATAAAGTTGAAACTTGAGGATAACTTTACTGGAAGCCATCAGAGTTGGGATGGAAGAAACTTGCAGTAGTTGGCATTTGATGAACTGGTTGTAAAGGGAATGTAATACTTTTCGGGGAAGATTAGCAATAGAGGGTATTGATACTCTTGTAGATCTCTCTGCATCTCAGCACATATCAAATTTCTATATTGGGTGAGTGCATATTAAAATGAGATCAAATTAAGTGGCCATGGATACTTAGTTACAGATATTGAGGGTAACCATAATATCTTGTATGTAATGATTGTATTTTTAACACATAATATGACATATGAATATTAAGTTCAATGTTTATAAAATAATGACACCTTAATAACAATTCTACAAGTTCTCATTAAGATACCATACCCATATACGCAATATGCTTTTCTGTATAAAACACACACATGTATGCACAAAAGAAATGATTGTAGTATGTCTAGATTTTGGTTATTTCTTTTCTAATATAAACTCCTCTTAATATTTTTTTTTACTAGTATTATAATTTAAGACAAGGTGGACCATGTGGTAAACAGCTTGATGAAACTGGACACAAATCTGCCTTTAGATAATTCAAGTGCATTTTTGTAAGCTGTAATGTGAATAAATATATGAATTAGTGTGATAGAGTTTGAAATAAGCATAGCTCTTCAGGATATTGGCACAGGAAGATTTAAAAGGTTCAGTTCTGGAGTGCACTTGACCACCTATGATTACAAGCAGCAGTCCGTAGACAAAAATGGAGGCTTTATTATAGGTACTATTAACCAAATACAGGCTCAAATGCACAGGCATTAATGAACTGTTGTCTCTGTTTTCTATTAGAGCCAGAAGCAAAAGAATAATTACATAATATTTTGTTTTTTCTCCTTCTGTTTCATCTTCATTTTTATTCTTGATGCAACAGACTGGGAGTGGGGAATAGACATGGAGGAGCTTTGATGGAAAAATCTTCCTGATAAAAACAGGCTTTTGCCTTCTTTACATTTTTGAGATCTCTCTCCTGATTGGTCCCAAACCTTCTCTATTTTCCTACGTATACTCAGCTTGTCTGAGTCAACCACAGCTATAGAAATCTACTCATATAAAAAATATTCTTGTAATGATCCTGGTTGATGTCTAGCTCTCATCTCGTACCAGGCTCTTGCTTTAGATTGACAACAAGCTGCTTTTTCCAAGACATAGGAGTGTTCTGTAATCCAGCAGATGAAAATGAAAAGAAAACGTCAGCATCATCAGGTAACTAGCTATGATTCATCACATTCCTGCTCTGAATTCAACTGCTCCTGTTTGATGTGCCAGGTATTCATTATTGCTTCTGGCCATCACTTCATTTTTAAGATCTATCATTCAGGACTCAGCCTTGGAGTTTTGCTTCATCTGCAAGGATGGTGTATTACATCATCCTTCAGTACCTAACAGAGACAGGAGACATGTTCTTCCGTAATCTGCTTGGGGGATCAGATACGTAAAGGATTTTTATATCAGGAAAGTAGTTCTCACTTGGCACCTTGAGACTTTCTTGAGTATTTTACAACATCATTTTATTTAGTATGCCACTGCCCTCTGAGAGTACTAAAACTGAAACACTGCAATTCTCCTTTATCATCACCTTGCTACCTTCAAAGGTCTCAGATGATTTACATTACATTTCAATCCAAATTCTAACATCAGTTTTGCATTGGAGCAAACATAGTTCTGTGTTCATACTTACATATCTGCATACTTCATTCTTTAAGGATAGTCAAAGCAAAGAGTTTGCATATACTCCAATAAAAAAACCTAACATACAAAATGTCTTTTTTTGTTGTTGTTCATCATCAATGTACTAAGGTTTCCAGCCACCATTCAGTTTCATTAGTCCTAGTACCTATGATAGCTTAATTATATTGCTTTGTCAAAATTACTCTTTAGTATCACAAAGCAAATTTTTTTAATTGTGAATATTAGATATCATCCTGTGGCTCTTGTATGTTCTGTGGTAATTTTATAACACGTAAGTTTCTATTCTAGTGCATAATATAGAAGCCTCAGTTTCATATAGTTTCATCTGAATGTTGATAGGTGGAAGAATCAATTGATGCAAATATCATACCTGGCTTATATTTTATGTTGGTATCTCATTACTTTTGAACTTATCAAGATGTTTTTAGAACAGAAAATGTTCTTATCAAAGTTTTTACCAACTGTATCATCTGTATTGTCCTGGCAAATATGTAGTTAACTATAGGGTTGTGTCTTAATAATGTTCTTATTTTTCTGTGTATCATTTGTATTCTTTTGCTTCTCTGTATCTAACATAATGCTAAACTTTGAGGATTTATCAGATTTTGGAACTCATTAAAAAGAACTGAATGGGCATCTGAATAACTAAGCAGGAAATATTAGTTGAAATTGTGTGCAAAACAGGATAGAGTAGAATCGTTGGAAGATTTGTTGTGTATTGCACAAGTGATACCATACATGGTGACTGGAAAAATTACAGTACTCTTTACCTATAATTGTAGAAAGTACACACATGTAAAGTAGATTATTTTGGGGACCCTAGTTTTTAAATAGTGAGTAGCAGTGATAGAAATGGGTCGCCTTCATATTAGTTTAGACTGCAGATTGCTTTAAGGAAGTATTCTAAATAAATAAAAATCTGTTATCAAATTGATTGGTACCTATACTGGTCTGAGCAAAAAGGAATGTTCTGTCTCTGAGGTATTTTTGAATGAGGGGCTTGGATATGTAATTATAGTTGTCAAAAAATATACCTTCCTTGTGTGATAGCTCATATATCCTGTATAGGTACCACTGAGGTACCACTAAGTTTAAATTCTAGTCACTTTTGAATCTTGCGTGTTTCACAGTTAGAAGTGCCAGTAAATGCATCTGCCAAAAAGTTCAAAAAAGGTATGACAGTTTTAAATTGAAATAAAGTTCTTACTGTTAAATATCCATTCTGGTGGAGGAAAGAATCAAATTTTTTATGGGTCACATACAAATACTTGAGAAACTAAAATCATAGGTTCCTGTGAAGACACACCTGGTATTGATTGATTAAATGTAGTAGCAGGTAAAATTCCCTATATTTGGTGTTTATTCTCATAAGCTATTACATAGTATATTCCATTTCTATTAATTCAGGTGTCCATTCCTTAATTTTCATCATTAGCTTTACCCTTGCTTTATTCTAAAGTAAAATTCAACAGATTTTCAATAAGGATATTCCAGAGACAATGGTATGAAAAATGTGGTTTAAGGTTCAGTTAACTAGTATAGTATGAAAATCGTTAAGTCATTTATTTGACACTATCTAGTGCTCAGAGAATATTGAGAAAAGAGGAACCTGAAAAGGAAATAAGTGATATAGGAGTAGATCAAGGTACTGTTTAATGCTCTATTCCAAGCAAACAGTAGGTATATAGGACAATCATCTGTGCCACCTGGTAAATAGATACCCTACATTGGCTTGACATTTGTTTACATGTCCTCATTAAATGACAAAAAAATCGGGAGATCTCATTCTATTATCCAAATTCTCGGACAGTTTATTTTAGGGAAATCTATAGTTACTGAGTGTTGCCATTTAACAGGCTAGAAAATACAGGTCAAAGATGAATATTGAAGCTTGGCTTTGTCATTTAATCTATAAGAAAGTCTCATGCTTACTGGGTAATGATTTTCTGGGCAGGCTTTTTTCTGAGTACACAGAGCCCCACCTGAAAATGACTAATTAAAATGCTCTGTAAGTTTTCTAAATTAACTCAACAGTTACCTAGAGTTAACCTTGGAATATTTTTGTATTGACATATTGTTTGAATGTTAGATGGGTATGCAGTCATGAGTGATTTCATCTCTATTTGGTGGAAATATGTTTTTCAATTCTTCTTTGTTTTTGAGATTATAATATAGTTTCCCCTTTCTCTTTCCTACCTTCACATATAATAGTTTCTTTGTTCCTTTTCAAATACAATATTTGTTTTCATTTAATTTTGTATACATGCATATATTTGTATATGTTTATACAGTTTATTTTAAAGATAAATAATACAGTCTTTTTAGTTTGTACAATGTTATGAATGTATATTTTTAGGGCTGATCAATTTCTTTTGGATAACCAATTGGTTGTTTTTCTTTCCATAAAACTGTATCTCTTGCTGTCAGCATTTTTTATGTGCTTGAAGTATTTGAAAATTAACTTTGATAATGAGATTACTGGCAATTCTAGAAGGCATAATCTTATAGCAAATTGCCTCATATACTAGATTTTAACTAGTTCCTTGTCAATTTTGACAATGACCCTTGTGATTTAGATACAGGAGTTGATTTATAAAACTATTTGTTGACTTTTTTCCACACAGTGTTTTAATTGTGTGTGTGTGTGTGTGTGTGTTTTCCTGCATTTATTTGTTAGATCATCTCTGTGCCACTTTAGAAGCATGTTTCAAATCAGATAAGGAATTTTTAATTGAAGAGTATGTGGTTATCTACACAATCACGTTTATTTACTATAGAAATTTTTAGGTATAAAGTTGCTATTATGATGATATTTCCCTGTTTCATCAATTTATATTTACTACATTTTAAATTTCTAAATAAAGTTTCTTTTCCCTACACATTTACTCTACCAGATCTCTTGAAATCTAGTATGCTCCACCCTATTACTCTTTATATTCTTCAACCAGGTAATTGTCCCTTTTTAATCTTATTGTTCCCGGAGTTATTCTTGTATAGTTGTTTTAATATAAAAGGTTGGAACTAGGAGCCTCCTATGAAAAAATAAATTTGGCATCCATCACTGATGGTCTAGATTATCGCAGTCACTGTGAACCTTTCTAGTTTTGTGTGTCTATTGTAAACTATTATTTTCCATTACTGTTCACATTGTACATTTACTCTATTTTCATCATACTTTCACCCACTGAGGCACAGTTAGGTTGATTCCATTTCCAGTGTATTGTGAATATATAACTAGTAAACATACTCAAGGAAGGAACCATGCAGAAGGCTGTTGCGTACCTTTGGACATATAACAAGGAGTGATATAATTGTAGCATATTATATTTTGATATCTCTGGCTACTGATTACTAACTATATTGAACCCCTTTACTATCACTACATCAGTGAGTGAGTGCTCCCATTTCCCACTTATACCAAAGCATTTGTTGTCAGTTTTTGTTCATATTTCATAATTCTTGCTTGGATGATATGAAAGTTCAAACTTCTGTGGATATGAATATCTAGGTCAACCTATTTTCTTAGCTGAGTAACAGAGGGAAATTTGAATGAGTAGTTGTTTACAACCAACATTAAGGCAGGACACAAAATGTGCATCTCTTAAAAGGAACTCAAGATAAATCTATTTGCTAGATTATACCAGGTACTCTCATGGATATTTGAGCAATCATGAACAAGGTGGAACCTAACTGCCACCTTTTTATCTGTGCTTTGACTTTGTAAAATAGATTAGTTATTGATTACTGGAATTCTATTAACCATGGAAGTTGGTATTTGGTGGGGTTAAAATGTAACAATATCTTCAATTAGCATCACTAAAAAAAGTTATTAAATGAGTTTTAGTTCTGAATTCCTGTGGTTAATAGACCACCTAATATTTTTAAGGAAAGCTGTTATAAAATAGTTTAGTTTATTGAGAACGACAGGGGACTGGAAACAAGGACCCCAAAAGAAAGTTCCAACAGTTTAAATGGGCAATGTAGTAATGAAAGAAAATATGGTAGTGTTTTGTGTCATGTGTAGTATAAAACTTCGACTCTTTCCTCTGAACACTTCATTGGACAAATAAGAACACAATGGCTATACCCTGTTGATAGGATACCTATCAGATTACATGCAGACTAAGATATAGTGGAACGAAAATGGTTCACCATAGCCTTAATTGTTCTCCTTTTTTTCTTCAGCTTTTTGCAGATAGAACAAATATCTTCATGAACAGTTATTGTAGGAAGAAGAAAAATTTGAACTTCTGACACACAAGTAAATATGTCCATAGCTATGTCATAATATTATCTGAGTCTTTTCTCTTTTGTAGAATATGATAATATACAGGACTACCTATAAGCAGAGAGAACCTTCTTATAAAAAGAAAATAAAGGGGAAGATATATGTCTGTTTCGTTACCAGGCATACAGAAACTAATATATATATATTTCTTTTTGCAGTTTTCCAAGCAATGGGTGTCGTCAAATATTTCCAGGAGTGTTTCAGTTTACTTCTTGGTAGAGGTTGCTACTTCTATATCTGTCATCATTCTTTCTTTGAGCATGTGTGCAGCTCATGTGCTTCTTACATGACTTGGAGACCTCTATAGAATCATAGAAGAATCAGAAATGAACTAAGAATGATTTCTGTGTCATTTTTATCCCTGTTAAAAGGCCATGTCCCAAAGCAGAACAAATGTTGAGTAATAGTTATACTGAATAAAACCTGGGCAGGTACCTCTGATCCAGCAGTTGCCAATGAATTAACTGCAAATTTACTGTGCAGAGTAAACTACTGTTATCAGTTTTATAGAGGAACAAGTGCCTTTAAAAAAATTAATTCTTTAATCTTTTTTACAGTCCTGATTTTATCCCCCTCTCTGTTCTCTCTCTGACTGTTCCACATCCTACCCTTCCTCCCCCATCTCCAAGAGAATGTCCCCATCCCCAACCCCACCAGACCTCTCCACTCCCTGGGGCCCCAAGTCTCTCTAGGATTAGGTGCATATTCTCTGACTGAGTTAAGACCCGGAAGTCCTCTGCTATGTATGTGTCGGGGGCTTCATTTAGGCTGTTGTATGCTGCCTGGTTGGTGGTTTAATATCTGACAGATCCTTGGGAGCCTCTTTAGCTGAGAATGTTTGTCTTCCCATAAGTTTGTCCTCCTTTTCACCTTCTTCTACCTTCTCCCAAATTCAACTACAGTTTCACCAGTTTCTTTTCATTCCTTAGGGGTAAATGTCTACATCTGACACTTTCAGATGCTTATTGGGTTTTTCAGAGGGCAGTCATCATAAGCCTCTGTTTGCAAGCACATACATGATCACATTGATAGGAGTGTCAAACCTTGGAGGCTTCCACTAAGCTGGATCACAATTTGGGCCTGTCACTGGACCATTTTTCCTCAGGAACTTCTTCATTTTTGTCCCTGCAGTTCTTTTAGACAGGAACATCTGGGTCTAATTTTTTGATTGTGGAGTGGCAACCCCATCCCTCCACTAGATGCCTTGTCTTTCTACTGAGGCAACTCTACAGATTCCCTCTCCACACTGTAGAATATTTTATTTAAGGTCTCTCCCTTTGAATCTTGACAATTTCCCACCTCTCAGGTCTCTGGTATATTCTAGAGGGTTCCCTCACCTCCTACCTCCCAAGGTTGCTTGTTTCCATTCTGTTGCAGGCCCTCAGGTCTTTAGTCCAGTGCCCTTTCAAAACTGGATCATGCTACACTCATACATCTTTCCTTCCCTGTCCCCTTTCTCATCCAGGTCCCTCCCTCCCTCTGCACACCATGATTTCTTTTTTCTCCCTCCCAAGTGGGTTTGAGGCATCTTCATGTGGGCCCTTTTGCTTGTTAGCCTTCTCAAGTTCTTTGGAATCTATCCTGAGTATTCTGTACGTTTTTGGCCAATATCCACTTTGTACTGAGAACGTGTTATCCATATCCTTTTGTGTCTGAGTTACCTCACTCAGGATATTTTCTAGTTCAATCCATTTGCTTGCAAAACTCATGATGTCCTCTTTCTTAATAGCTAATTAGTATCCCATTGTGTAAATGGACCACATTTTCATATCCATTCTTCTGTTGTGGGACATCTGGGTTGTTTCCAGCTTCTGGATATAACAAATAAGGCTACAATGAACACTGTGGAACATGTGCCCTTGTGGGAGGTTGGCACATATTTTGGGTATATTCCTGAGACCAGTATAGCTGAGTCTTCAGGTAGATATGTTTCCAATGTTCTGAGGAATCTCCAGATTAATTTCCAGAGTGGTTGTAATAGTTTACAATCCCAACATCATCATAGGAATGTTTCTCTGTTGAAATAATTATTTAAAATTGGCCTCTGGTCAAGCCGACTATCTAAGTTTCAGAGGCTCTGCCTAGCCCAGCCGCCATATTTCTCGGCTGGAGGCCACATGTGTGCTGCAGCTAGAAATGACCAACTAGGAAAACCAGCCCTGCCACCCACAAGACGTCAACATGGGAGATGGCTAAATCTCCCATACTGTCTCTGCAAGGATGGACATTGCACAGGACATCCTGCCATCCATGCGAGCTCAGTAGAAAGTCAAGAATCTAACGGTTAAAGATTAATCAAAGGCTTATAATCAGTAACAAGATACCCATACAATCAGAAATGTAACCCAATACCCAACCTAGATATACCAACTACCTTTGACTGCTACAGAGATGTGAACATCTGCCGCCATCTCCTCTCTCTCTCCTTCACTCTCTCTCCTAGCTCCTCCTCCTCCTCCTTTTCCTCTTCATCTCCTAACTCCTCAACCTTAGATCCTCCTACATTTCTCTTTCTCCACATTCTCACTAACATGTGCTATCACCTGAGTTTTTGATCTTAACCATTCTGATTGGTGGAAAGCAGAATCTCAGGGTCATTTTGATTACATTTCCCTGATCAGTAAGGATTTTGAACATTTCTTTCAATGCTTTTTAGCCATTCCACACCCCTCTGTTGTGAATTCTCTGTTTACTTCTATATCTCATTCTTTGATTGATTTGTGTGGATTCTTGGTGAGTTGCTTCTTGAGCTCTTTATATATTTTAGATATTATTTCTCTTGGATGTGAGGTTAGTGAAGACTTTCCTACAACTTGGAGGTTGCTGATTTGTCCTATTAACAATTTCTTTTTCCCTACAGAAGCTTTTCAATTCCATCAGGTCCCATTTATCAATTTTTGATCTTAGAGCCTGAGACATTGGAGCTCTGTTAGGGAAATTTCCTTCTGTGCCAAAGAAATGGAGGCACTTTCACAATTTTTCTTCTATTAGATTCAAATTATCTCGTTTTATGTTCATGTCCTTGATCCACTTGGATTTATGTATATATCAAATTGTTTAATTCTGATTGATCTTAGAAAAAAGCTGCATCTAGAAATAGGAATATTTCTTCCCATTTTAGTTTTACACACATTTTTCAAATGTCCTTTGAAGCTATCACTTTGTATTCAATCAGAATGTCCTGCTATGATATGACAGAAAGAAACAAACAGCACACCATTCAAAGATGAACGGTTTTGTGAGACTTATTATTCCACAATATAAAATATGCCAGTAGAGGACAACTTACAACACTATTTTTTTTCTCTGTGTGTGCTAATTGAATTCACTAAAAAGTAAAATCACATTTAAATCATTCCATGTTTACTTTAACATAGGGTTTTTTGTGTGTGTGAATTTGTTTTTGTGGTAGTTTAAAAAAACACATAGTGTAACACAAGTGATTTTATTATTTATTTCCTTTATTTCATAAATGAACACTCTATTTTTATTATATCAATATGAGTATTTACTTCAGCTTCGTCTCACGCCCAATCTACATACTGTCCAACTCATGACATCTACAAATACATTGGTTAGTGTCTGGTTTTGTGTTTGTGTGTGTGTGTGGTGTGTGTAAGTGTTTCTACCTCACTCTCTCTCTGTCTCCATCATATATCATAATACACCCTGATGAGTAATCTTAGAGTTTTCTTAACATATATATATATATATATATATATATATATATATATGGCATACCAATGGGGATTGATTCTTTTCTCTTGGGCTGAATCTATGACTAATATTGTTTCTCCTCAAAAATATTTCTATACTTTTGGGGACTTTATTATAATATTTTTTCCTATAATTTTCTTTCTTCTATCCCTCCCACATATTTTATTAGATCTCTTTAAAGTTCATACCATTTTCACTAGTTGTTGTTATATACAAATGTACATATAAACATAATTTCATTATTTAGATATAAATTCAATGTGATCAGTATATAGTGTTAATTGTGTGAATGTGTGCTTTTAGTGATGAAGATTTTGTCTTAGATAACAAACTGGAGTAGAAGTTCAACTCCTCATCTCATAATTTTTAGGTGTCTGAAATACTGTACTGAATTTGGAGGTTCCTGGGCTTTCCATATGTGTGTGTGTGTGTGTGTGTGTGTGCATGTGTGTGTTTGTGGGTATATGTGTGTATGTATGTATTGTGATTCTCCCGCCTCTACCTCTTTCAGCAAATCCTACTGACATGCACCACCACAACTGGCAAGTGCCTGCTCTTCTGGAAATTGGACCCTGGTCTCCTGAGTGATATAATATAATAATATTATATAATATCATACAATATCATATAATATAATAATATTATATTAATATAATATAATATTATATTGATATTATATCACAACTATATTAACGAGGAGGGAATAGAGAAAGGGAATGACATTTGTAACATAAATAAATAAAATATTCAATAAAAATATATATTATGTATTGTGTTGACATTTTGTTGATCTTTCTTAGGTACATATGGTTTTGTGATTTTATGTGTGCATATTATGTATGTTACAGAATAAAAGGTTTGGAAACAGCCATTGTCCTATTCTGTGGGATATGATAATCTTTCTGCCCACATTCTTCAATATTGTCTAAGTCTTGCAAAAATGGTGAATTTTGTGGATTCATCAGTCAAGGTTAGACAAACCACTATAAATTCTCTGCAGTTTACTCTGCGCAGTAATTTGCCTGTTAGTGCTGTAAAATTAATACTTCTACTGAAGGTGACTGTTAAAATTTGTCTGTGGGTATAAAGACAATTAGAAATTATACTCTTTCAGAGAATTAGCAGGTAGATCTTTTGCTTAACAGTTCATAATATTACCTGGCATTGAATTAATGTAGGTTTACTTTATTTGTCATAAATTCTCTCACATTATTTGATATAATATGCATTACACTGCGGTATGTAGTGAAAATTAAGATGTGAGCACCATGATACTAAAAACAATCAAACAACACACACACACACACACACACACACACACACACACACGCAAGCAATCAAAACAGAAGTTGTAGGAATGGAAGACATCGAAAGATATACCATTAAGTGCTTTGTGTTGGAATAGACCTGAACCATCAGGAACACAATAGGATGAGGCACATTAAAGAAGGCAGTTAAATAATTCTTACTTTTAACATTTGTTATTCTTTTTTTAAGATTTGAAGAATTGTATCCTGTCCTTAATACTTGGGAAAATACATTACTTTAAACACAAATTTTCAGCTATTAACATTAAAAAACCCTGTGCAATGCAAAATCACATAGATGGTGCTCTTTTTAGCCTTATAATACAAATTGCAGCTTCTCAAAGGAAGAAAGATGGACACAATTGGAAAGTATAATCATGCAGGTCTCCACTTGGTCTGAGAAGGTTGGTTCACTTGTAGGGTATGGTTGGTTCACTTCTGTGTTGCTTTTCTTCAGCTACATATGTGTTGCTCAAAGGGGAACAGCGTAAACACAATCAAATCTCCTAAAATTTCAGTTTAGTACACAAAATCTAAAGTTTAAACTTGAGGATAACTTTATAGGAGGGCATCAAGGTTGAGATGGAACAAATTTGTATACTTGTTGAAATTTAACGAACTGGTTGCAGAGGGAAAGTAATATTTTTCAGGGAAGATTAGCATGCAAGTGTACTGATGCTCCTGTAGATCTCTCTGCATCTGAGCACATTTCAAAAGTCCTAAATTGGCTGATTGTGTACTAAAAGGAGAACAAATTAAGTGGCCAAGGATTATTAGTAATAAATATACAAGTAACCATAATGCACTGTATTTCACGTTTGTATTTTTAACACAATATATATCCTATGAATATTAAGTTTAATGTTTATAAAACAATGACATCTTAATAACAATTCTATAAGTTCTCAAAAAGACACCATACCCATATACATAATGTGCTTCTCTGCACAACTCCCCCTCACACACACATGTATCCACACACAAAGAAATAATTGTAATATGACTAGATTTTCTATATTTCTTTTCAAAAATAAACTCTGCTTAATGTTTCTTCACCATAATTATAATTTACATTGTGGTGTATTAAGTGGTAAATACTTTTATGAAACTAGACAGAAGCATGTCTTTAGATATTTCAACTGCATTGTTTGTAAGTTGTAATGTGAATAAATATGTGAACTAGTGTGATAAAATTCGAAATAATTGTATTCTATCACTCCTTCATATTTATTTGAAGTTCATATTTTATTTGAACATATTTCACTAATTTTTTGTTATATACAAATATGTACATATATACATAAATTTATTTTAGAGACATAAATTAAATGTGACATAGCTCCTCAGGATATTGGCACAGGATGATTACAATGGTTCAGCTCTGGAGTGCATTTGACAGCCCATGATTACAAAGCGCAGTCTCTAGACACAAATGGAGTCTTTATTATAGGTACAATTAACCAGTTACAGGCTCAAAGGCACAGGCATTACTGGACAGTTTCTCTGTTTTTAATTAGAGCCAGAAACAAAAGAATAACGACATAGTGATTTAGTTTTTCTCCTTTTATTTCCTCTTTGTTTTTATTCCTGATGCAACATGCAGGGAAGTGAAAGAAGATATGGAGAAGCTTTGATGGAAAAATCTCCATGGTAACAACAGGCTTTTGCCTTCTTTATCATTTCTGAGATCTCTCTCCTGATTGGTCCCAAACCTCTTCTCTATTTTCCTACATATACTCAGCTTGTTTGAGTCAACCACAGCTAAATAAATCTATTCATATAAAAAATATTCTTGTAATGATCCTGGTTGATTACTCATCTCGTACTAGGCTCTTGCTGTAGATTGACAACAAGCTGCTTTTTCCAAGACGTAGGAGTGTTCTGTAAACCGGCAGATGAAAATGAAAAGAAAACGTCAGCGTGGTCAGGTAACTAGCTATGATTCATCATCACATTCCTGCTCTGAATTCAACTGCTCCTGTTTGATGTGCCAGGTTTTCATTATTGATTCTGGCCAATGCTTTTTTAAGGTCTATGATTCATTCAGCACTCAGCATTGGAGCTCTGCTTCCTCTGCAAGGATGGTGTATTAGGTCATCTTCAGTATATAACAGCAACAGGAGACCTTAATCTGCTTTGGCAAATCATATATGTAAAGAATTCTTATATAAGGATATCAGTTCTCATTTGTCACTATGATATTTTTCTGGAATATTCTCTGATATCACCTTACCAAATACAACACTGTCCTCTGAGAGTACTAAAACACAAACAGTGCAATTCCCTCCCCCTTGTTATTGTCTTGCTACCTTCAAGGGTTTCAGATGTTTTACATTACATTTCAATCCAAATTGTTTTTCATTTTCAGTCCAAATTCTATCATCATGTTAATGCTCTTATTTTGGGAACAAACATAGTTCTATGTTTATACTTACATATTTACATACTTCATTCTTTAAGAACAGTCAAAGCGAAGAGTTTGCATACACTACAATGAGAAAGTTTAACATACAAAATTTCTTTTCTTTTTGACTTTGAATCTTAACATACTTAGGATTCCAGCACTACCTAGATTCCATGATTCAAAATTCATATGATAGTTTAAATTGTATTGCTCTGTCTTAATTATTATTTAGTATCACTGAACAGTTTTTATTTGTTATAATTAGATATCATCCTGTGCTTCTCACATGTTCTGTGGTAATTATATAAAATTCATGTTTTTGTTTTTGTGCATAATCTAGGAGCCTCAGTTGCATTTAACTTTATGTAAATATTGATATGTGGAAGAATCAATGGATTCTATTAGGTTGAATCTATCATGCTATATCACATCTGGTTTATATTTAATGTTGGTATCTCCCTAGTTTTGAACTGACTAACATTTGTTTGGAACAGAAAATGTTTTTATCAAAGTTTTTACCAAGTTTACCATCTCTATTGTCCTGTTGTTAACTATAGGGTTGTGACACACTAATTTGTCTTAATATTTTGTCCTTCATTTGTATTCATTTTGCCTCTATGTATCTAACATAATGCTTAACTTTGAGGGCTTATCTGATTTTGGAACTCATTAAAATGAACTAAATGTGTATCTGAATAACCAAGTATGGACTAGCAGTTGAAATTGTGTGCAAGACAGAAATTAAAGTAAAATCCTTGGAAGACTTATTGTGTATTGCTCAGGTGGTAACAAATTTGATGACTGGAAAATTACAAAAGCCTTTACCTATAAACGCAGAAAGTATACACATATAAAATCAGATAATTGTTGACACTCTAATGTTATTAGTTGTGAATGTCAATGATAGAAATGTGTTGCCTTCATATTAGTTTAGAGTGCATATTCCTCGGAGAAAGTACTCTAAATGAATATAATCTATTATCAAATTTATTCCTTACATTCCTAGACTGATTGAAAAGGTAGGTTCTGTTTATCAGGATGCTGAATGTTTTATTTGAGTGGCTTGAATATTTAAAAATAGGAATACTCAAACATATACCCACCTTAGAAAATATGGCATATATCCTCTATAGGTACCACTAAGCTCAAGTCTTACTAATTTCGCAACCTTTTCACAGAATTACCAATCAGTATGTATCTGCCATTAAGTTCAATAAAGATATGAGGGTTTAGATAGAAATAAAGTCCTTATTAGATTAAATGTCAATTCTGTTAGAAGTAAGAATAGATGTTTATTTTTAAATGGTTCAACTAGCAAGTACTTGTGAAAAAAAATGGAAGTCATAGTCTCCATTAAAGAAACACCTGGTATTTATTGGTTAAATGTAGTACCAGGTAAAATCTCCTACAGTTGTGTTTATTCTCATAAATTATTACTTAATTGCATGTCTATTAATTCAGATGTCCATTTCTTAATTTTCATTATTTGCTTAACCTTTGTCATATGCTCAAAAAGAAAGTCTAACAAATTTTCAGTAATGATTTGTTCTGAGGCAATGCTATGAAAATTGTATTTCAAGATTCAGTAAAGCACTGTAGTTTGAAAATTGTGAGACATTTATTTAACATTCTCTAAAGCGCAGAGAATCTTCAAAAAGATTGAGCTGAAAAGAAAGGAAGAGATATGGTAATAGATCAAGGTATTGTTTAGTCCTCTATTCTAAATCAGACAGCAGCCATCAATGCCAATCATCTGTGCCACCTGGTAAATAGATACTCTAGCTGGGTTTGAAGTTTATTTACATCCTCTCATTAAATGACAAGGAAAGGCAGATGATCCTCAGTCCAGCATCCACATGATTAGACAATTTATTGTTGGGAAATCTACATTTACTTAGTGTAGCAATTTAAGAGCTAAGAAAATACAGGCCCAAGACAAGTATTGGGGCTTGGATCTGTAATTTAATCTATAAGAATTTCATCATGATTACTGGGCAATGAATTTTCTGGGCAGCATTTTCCTGAGCAAACAGAGCCCAGAATATAACCAATTAAAAATGCAGAGTAATATTTTCCAATAAACTAACTAGTTACCTAATGTGGACCTTGGAAGATTTCTATACCGACTTGTTCTTTGAATGTTAGGTGAATGAGGAGTAGACAATGATTTCACCTCTATTTGGTAAAATGAGTTTTTTTAATTTTTCTTTTGTTTTTGAGATTACAAGACAGTTTTATTTCCCCTTTCTTTTCTACCCTCCAATATAATATTCTTTGTTCCTTTTCAAATATATTTCTTGTTTTCATTTAATTATTATTACATACATATATCTGTATGTATGTACATGTTTATTCTTAAATATAAAAACACAGCCCTTTCAGTTTTTATAATGTAATGTATGTATGTTTTTAGGGCTTATCATTTTGTCTTGGAAAAGCAAATGTTTGTTTTTCTGTAAAACTATATCTCTTTTTGTCACCATTATTTAAGCACATGAAATATGTTGAAAATCAACTTTGTAAGTATAATTACTGGCACATATAGAAGACACTATTTTACAACATACAGCCTCATATCCTAGATTTTACCATGTTTCCTGACCCTCTTCCACAATGACACCTGAAATTTCAATTACAGGAGATGTTTGTATGAAATTATTTACATGACTGTGTACCACACTGTGTTTTGATTATTGAGGTTTTCTGCATTTTTTGTTACATGACCTATGGGCATTTATGAAACATTTTTCAGAGCAGATATGGAATTTTCATTTGAAGAGTATGTGGCTATCTATACAATCACACTTATTTATAGGATTTTTAGGTAGAAACTTGATATTTTGATGATATTTTCCATGTTTAGTTAATCTATATTTACTACCTTTTACATTTCTAAATAAAGCCCCTTTCCCTCCCCTTTTACTCCAACAGATCATTTGTAACCTAGAATGCTCCACCCTATTATTGTTTCTATTAGTTACCCAGGTAATTGTCCATTTTTAAAAATTTTATTGTTTCTGCACTTACACTTGCATAGATGTCCTGATATAAAAGGTTACACCTAGATGCCTCCAATGAGACAAAACATTTGGCATCTGTAACTGATGATCTAGATTACCACACTCATTATTAACTTTTATAGGTCAGTCTGTCTATAATAAAATATTACTTTCTATTATTGTTCACATTGTATTCTTACTCCATTTTTGTCATACTTTCACCAACTGAGGCATAGTTAGGTTGTTTCCATTTCATGTGTATTGTGACTTTAAAACTAGTAAACACACTCAAAGAAGTAACCATGCAGAAGGCTGTTGACTACCTTTGGACATATAACAAGGAGTGATACAACTGTAGCTTATGATCTTTATATTTAGCTTTTTGATATCTCTGGTTACTGATTTCTAACGAAATTGAAACCTTTTCATATCCCAACAGTGAGTGTTCCCTTTCCCCATATAAACCAAAGCATTTATTTTCAGATTTTTGTTAATGTTTCTTAATTTTTGCTTGAGTGATAGGAAATTTCAAACTCCTATGAATTTGAATATCTATATTCATAACTAACTGAGTGAAAATTTGAATGAGTACTTTTTTAGAACCAAGAAGGCAAAATACAAAGGTGCCTTTCTTAAAAGGAACTCAAGATAAAAGCTTTTTGCCAAATTATACCAGATCGTCCCATGGATATTTAAATATTCCACAAACAAGTTGGAACGTAACTTTTTAAAACTGAGGTATGACTTTGTGATGTGGAATGAGTTATTGATCACTGTAAATCTATTAGCCATGGAATTTGGAATTAGGTGTAGTTAAAGTTTAACAGCTTCTCCTAACATGAACTAAAATCGTTATTAAATGGGTTTTAACTCTGAGTTCCTGTGACTTAACTGAACAAATTGTTTTAAGAAAAGCTATTATAAAAAAGGTCTTGTGACTGTTTTATTCTATAATATAAAGAAATGCAAGTAAAGGATAACTTACAACACTCATTTTCCCCCTCTGGGTGCTAACTGAATAGACTAAAAAGTAAAATAACATTTAAATCACTCTATATTTAACTTAAGGATTGCCTTTTTTTGTGCTTATGATTCATGTGGGAGTTTAAAAACACACATAGACTAACACAAGTAATTTTAATATGCATTTCTCTTTATTTCATAAATGAAAACCCTAGTTTCTTTATATCAATTCTAGTATATCCTTCCAGTTCATCTAATGCCCATACCACCTATTGTCAAAATCATAGCCTCTTCAAACACAGTGGTTCATGTCTGTGTGTGTGTGTGTGTGTGTGTGTGTGTGTGTGTGTGGTCTGTCTGTCTACCTTTCTTTCCCTCTGAGTGTGTTCATCATATGTAGTAATATACTCAGATAAGTAATCATAGAGTATTTTAACACACACACATGTACATCAGAGATTGGATTGAATTTTCTCTTTTGAGCTGAATTCTTAAATAATATTCACTCTCCTTTATCTTAGTAGAGAATATTTGCCTGAACTTTTTCATCTATGTGTTAGGACATTTAGAAATTTCTACCTTTCATTTGACATAGTGATGTTATTGTGGGGTTTTTGATTATTCACAACTCCTCAACAAATGACAGAACATGAGTGTCAATATATACTTACAATTTCAGTGCAACTCAAATCTAACTTAATGTCACTTTGAGTATATTAGCCAAAGAAGTTCCAAAAAGGTGAGCTCATCAGTGTACATATGGGAGTGCCATAATTAGTGCTGGATAAAGACTTGGTGGTGCAACCTTTGGATTACAAGATACATAGTACAGTAAATAGTTCATTTCCTGGGCTTTATAAGTTAACACCATAAACCCATTAGTTCCCCAAGAGAGAACATTGGTGAAATTCTATACAGGTTTGCTTTGCAAATGTTAAGTGGAGGGTGAGGCATTCTTTATATCTCTGCTACTGGAACAATACTTTTAAATTATTTTGTGTATTTTGGGGGATTTTGTTATAATTATTTTTCCTATAATTTTCTTTCTTCTATCCCTCCCCCATATTTTATTGGATCTCTTCAAATTTCATGCCATTTTCACTAATTATTGTTATTTGCAAATGTACATATACACATAATTTCATTTTTTCTTAGATATATTGTTTATTTATAATTCAAATGTTATCCCATTTCCCATTTCCCCTCCAGATACCCCCTTTCTCATCTTCCTTCACCCTGCTTTTATAAGGGTGCTTACCCAACTAATCACTCACTCCCCACTCCGTGTCCTGGTATTCCCCTACACTAGGACATCAGGCTTTCTCAGGACCAAGGGACCCTCCTCCCATTGATGTCTGAGAAGATGATCCTCTGCTACATATGCAGCTGGACCCATGGAACCATCAATGTGTACTCTTTGCCTGGTGGGAGCTCTTTGGTTGGTGTACTCTTTAATTTCTGGGACCTCTAAAGTGTCTGGATGATTGGTATTGTTCTTCCTATGGGTTGGAAACCCCTTCAGCTACTTCAGTCCTTTCTCGAAAGACTTCACTGGTAACCCTGTATTCAGTCCAATTGTTGGTTGTAAACAGCAGCCTCTGTATTTGTCAGTCTCTGGCAGAGTCTCTCAGGAGACAGATATATCAGTATCCTGTCAACAGGAAGTTTTTGGCATCCACATGAGATGGATTCCCAGGTGGGGCAGTCTCTGGATGGACTTTGATTCAGTCTCTGCTCCACAGTTTGTCATTGTATTTCCTCCAGTGAGTATTTTGTTTCCCCTTCTAAAAAAGATTTAAGCATCCACACTTTGGTCTTCCTTATTCTTGAGCTTCACGTGGTCTGTGATTTGTACCTTGGGTATTCCCAGCTTTTAGATTAATATCACTAATTAATCAGTGCATAATATGTGTGGTTTTTTTGTGTCTGGCTTACCTCAGGATCAAATTTTCTAATTCCATCTATTTGCCTGTAGGGAATGATTAGATCACATGGTTCTTGAATCTTGTTGGGCTGTTGTGATTCTCATGGCTCCAAAGAGACTGGAACACGGGAATCTTGACTGAGTTCACTCCAAACATGGCAATGGGAGGGTGCTACAGGGCATTGCCTTGTGGGGGAGAGC
This sequence comes from Mastomys natalensis, assembly GCA_021653895.1. Lineage (NCBI taxonomy): Eukaryota > Metazoa > Chordata > Mammalia > Rodentia > Muridae > Mastomys > Mastomys natalensis. The sequence goes on along the minus strand of JAJTUV010001533.1, from coordinate 865,453 downwards.
TCTCACTCAGTCTGTTAGTTCTGCAGGGGAGCAGAGCTCTTGGATTGGGGATCCCCAGACCAGAAGATGACCTGGGACTGACTGACCTCAAGCCCTTGGGCTCTCAGATGTCACTGAGAGGTCGTGGAAGAGACTGGGGGAGTATGAGTGCATGACTGGCTGGCCCACATCTGAGAGAAATGAGGAGGGGGAGAGAAGAAAGAGGCCCAGTGTCACCCGGGGAGAGGGATTTGGTTACTGTACTCTCCTGGAAGACTCGGTTGCCTGGCTAGCTTGCTTGAAGGTATGAGTCCTGTGGCTGGAAGGCAGAGAGTTAGGCACAGTGGCTGCAGCAGCTCAACATTAAAGGCCTTCTCTGCATTTTCCTCATAGCAGGCCCCAGAGACACGAGAAAGTCCATGGTTCCAAAAGGGTTTACTTTCTATGGCGGATGTAGATGGATTGGATGTACCCCGTGAACTCATGGCAGACCTGAGTTAAATAGGGAGAGAGAAAGGGGGAGTGTCTGAGGAAGAATGCTTAATTGGCTCTGCCCTCTGGCATTCAGGTATCTCATTAATATGTAAATCCCTCTCGGGCCTGAGGCCTGTAATCATGCCCTCTACCTGTGCTCTTTGGGAGGGGCTGCAATGGCCTCTGTGACTGAACAGTGCAGGTTAATGGAAATGTAGGCCGCATGTGGGGGTCTGGAATCCAGGAGCATGGGGAGATGCATGCCATTCCTCACCAGGCAATGTTCTACCTGTTGGATCTCCTGCTGTCTCAAACCCAGTGCTCTATAGGGGAGGCCAAATCATCCCTTTGCCGAGCCATATTTGCCTAAGAATTTCATCAATTCATTGTTTTTAATAGCTGAGTAGTACTCAATTGTTTAAATGTACCTCATTTTCTGTATCCATTCTTCTATTGAAGGACATCTGTGTTCTTTCCAGCTTCTAGCTATTATAAATAAGGCTGGTATGAACATAGTGAAGCATGTGTCCTTGTTATATGTTGCAGCATCTTTTGAGTATATGCCCAGGAGTGGTATATCTTAGTTCTCAGGTAATACTATGTCCAATATTCTGAGAAACCTTCAGACTGATTTCCAGAGTGGTTGCACCAGCTAGCAGTCCTACCAACAATAAAGGAAAGGTGTTCCTCTTTCTCCACATCCTTGCCAGCATGTGCTGTCAACTGAGATTTTGGTCTTAGCCATAGTAATTGGTGTGAGGTAGATGTTGTTTTAACTTGAATATCCCTGATGAATAAGGATGTTGAACATTTCTTTAGGTTCTTTTCAGCCATTCAGTATTCCTCAGTTGAGAATTCTTTGTTAAGACCTGTAGCCCATTTTTAATGGGTTACATGGTTCTCTGGAGTCTAACTTCTTGAGTTCTTTGTATATATTTGATGTTAGCCCTCTATTGGATGAATGGTTTGTATAGATCCTTTCCCAAGATGTTTGTTGCTATTTTGACCTATTGACACTGTCCTTTGCCTTGCAGAAGCTTTGCAATTTTATGAGGTCCCATTTTTTGATTTTTCATCTTAGAGCATAAGCCATTGGTGTTCTGTTCAGTAAATTTCTCCCTGTGCAGATGTGTTTGAGGCTTTTCCCTACTTTCTCTTCTATTAGATTCAGTGTGTCTGGTTTTATGTGGAGGTCCTTGATCCACTTGGACTTGAGCTTTGTACAAAGAGATAAAAATGGATTTATTTGCATTCTTCTACATGCTAATCTCCAGTTGAGCCAGCACCATTTGTTGATATATTGTCTTTTTTCTCTGGATGATTTTAACTCCTTTGGCAAATATCAAGTGACCATAGGTGTGTGGGTTCATTTCTGGGTCTTCAATTATGTTCCATTGATTTCCCTGCCTGCCTCTGTTCAAATACTATGCAATTTTTTTTAATCACTATTTCCTCTGTAATACAGCTTGAAGTCAGGAACAGTGATTCCCCCAGAGGTTCTTTTATTGTTGAGAATAATTTTTGCTACCTTGGGTTATTTGTTATTCAGAATGAATTTGCAAGTTGTTCTGTCTATTTTTATGAACTATTGCATTGGAATTTTGATGATGATTGCATTGAATCTGTAGATTGGTTTCATCAAAATGGCCATTTTTCGTATATTAATCCTGCCAATCCATGAGCACAGGAGATATTTTCATCTTTGGAGGTCTTTTTTATGGGGCAGAGGTCTGTGAAAGGTTCCTAGCTTGGTTCCTAGTCGAGCACAGGCTTCAAACTCTGGACCATAATGAGATGACAGTAGGTATTCAGCCATAACCCCAGACTCCATGCTCCTGACACGAGGCCCCTTGCCCACACATGAGCTATACACCCTGCTGGTGGTGGAGGATTCGGGCAAAGCCAGCTCCAAGAGTATACCCTGCTGGTGCCCATGGTTTGTAAAGCTGGGGTGGTAATGAGGGATGCACAAGAGGCACATGTTGTTATTATCCTTTGGAGCTGAGCAAAGGGGAGTGAGGGAAGTAAGCATGAAGCCCTTTTATATATGTGTGTGTACATGGATGAAATTTTTTGTCTGATTGCTCAGTGGAGGCTATGAATGTCCCTGTTGAGGAAGTTTGCATCAGCGAATGCATTTCCCTCAGATATAGGACCTGGCAGGGGATTATGAGGTCAGATGTGCTGGATATAGATGATGGGGGCTCTCTCCTGTAGGAGGGTGGAGATATGTATGAATAGAGGGGAAAATGGGTTGTCATCTAGTTTGACAAATGATCTTGACAACCAAGGGAGCAAATTAACAGCATATACACTGTCTGAAAAGAGGTTAAGGGGGCCCTTGACTTCTTTTAGAGCTAGGTAAATGGCATGTAGTTGTTTATATTGGGGGGGCTGATGGAAAGCTCTTTGAATCAGAGGATATGGGGGTTCATCCTCAGGGAAGTCATATATTATAGCTGTAGCTCCCCTCTTCCCCCCATAAGTAAATATTGAGGGGGCTTCTGCTATGGGCTTTCTTGAGAATAGTTTCAGGGTAGCCATCGCAACAGAGGGAGGGCAGAGGCACATTTTTCATCAGGATAATGGTTTTCAATTTGTCCTGGGAATCCTATTAAGCTGATAGCGAAGTGGGAATGATTTTTGATTAGCCACTGGACGTCAGAGAGGGAGAAGAGGGTGACAAGAATGTCAGGTTCTTTTCCTAGGATGTGTAGGCCTCTATCCCTGCCATTTTTAATCATGATGCCAAGTGCATCTACTTCATTTAAAATTTGGAGTGCACCACCCATTGGGGTAGGGGGCCATTCCAGTGCTCCCTGAGGTTGATAAAGGGCTCCTACAAGCATAGGGGAGATGTTAAAGATAAGGAGATGTAGAGGTATGGTTGGGTCATACCTAGCAAGAGCTATATCTTTTAGGGCTGAATTGACAGAATTTGGGGCTTGGACTGCTTCTGAGGACGGTGTTTTGGGAGGAGGGACTTTTAGCTCATTTCAGAAGGTTAAAGAGGGGTTGAAGGAAGGTGAAGTGGGAAGGTGAAGTCAGAGGTAAAGTCAACTGAGGTTTCCCAAAATGCTCTGGAGGGAGGCAAGAGTTAATTTTTGAGGGAAGGAAAAGATGGACTTGATGGGGAGTATTGAAGTAAGGGAGATCTCTGTTCCTAAAAATGCAATGGAAGAATAAGTTGGATTTTGTGAGGGGCTATTTTGAATCCTAGGGCAGATAGGGAAAATATTTACTGGTCCTTAAGTTGGGAGGGGGAGGTAGAATTATCTCCCCATACAAGGATGTCATCCATGTAATGATAGACTTTGATTCCTTTGTCTAAATAGGGTTTTAATGCAGTGGCTACAGCCTCCTGATAAATGGTAGGACTGTTAGCCATTCCCTGGGGAAGAACTGTCCATTCAGATCATGAGGCTGGGCCAGAGTTGTTAATTGGGGGCACTGAGAATACAAAGCATTCACAGTCCCAGGGGTGAGAGGGATGGGAAAAAACAGTCTTTTATGCCTATTGCTAATAGTGGAATATTGGCAGGAATGACTGAGATGTGGGGTAGCCCTCTTTTCAAGGAGCCCTAGACTCGCATGGTTCTGTTAATTGCCCTCAAATCTTACAATTGTCTCCATTCCCCTTACCTCTTTTCAATAACAAACACAGGGGTGTTCCAGGGACTATGGGAGGGGCAGATGTGTTGTAGAGACAACTGTTCCTCTACCAGTTCTCTGAGGCTCTAAGCTTCTCCCTTAGTAGAGACCACTGTGGGACCCAGATGGCTTCGTCAGAGAGCCAATCAAGGCAGGGAGTATTAAATCCAACAGTGGCCCCTAGAATTGGGGGTGATTTGGAGGGGGTTTTTGGGTCTCCTTGGGTACTATTTTCTTCATAAGTAATATCTTCTATCTTAATGTGGTCTCTTTTTAGTTGGGTGGTAAGAACCACGTTTAAGGATTGTAAGATATCTCTCCCCTAAAAGATTGGGGGCTACTTGAGCCACCAGGGGGCGTATAAGGCCTGTAGTTCCATCCCGGTCTTCCCACCTATAGGTCTGTTTGGTGAAGAATGCCTGAGAGGTACCCCTATGCCTAGGAGCTGGGGTCCAAGGATCAGTTGCCAGTCTTGTGGGACCTCTTGCTGTCTTAAAATTGTCCTATTTGCCCCAGTATCAATAAGACACTTCAATGGTTTATCATCTATTTTAATGGCTAACTTTAGGACGGAGCCTTCTGAGATGCTGGACACCCATAAGACTTCTATGTGAGTAGCTGTCCATCTTACTGTTGGGGCTGAGAGGTACTTCGTTTGAAGTTTAAAGGCTCTAGTGGTTACCATTCTTATCATATAGAGTGATACAGTGTCTCCTCCAGTGGAAACCTTTTCTGCAGTGGGGACAGATTACCTTAGGGGGATTAGAATCTGTTATGGGAGGAGAGTTTTGTGGGCATTCATTCCTCCAATGTCCTGCCTCTCCACCTTTGAAGCAGATTCTTTCTGTTTTTACTGCTGCCACAAATGCCTGAGACATGGATGCAACCTGGTGTGATGGAGTTCCTATTTCTTGGGTTGCCACAATCCACTTATCGTGATGCTCTTCCCTGAGACCCTGGCAAGCTAGTCTAGACTCAGAAGTCATATCTTCCCAAACAATGGTTTTAAGAAGGTCCCTGGCTGTAGGGTTGGAGTTTTTTTCTTTCTAAGCTCATTTTAGTTCTGAGAATAAAATCAGATAGGTATTCTCTGGGCTTCAGATGGAGAGATAGCAGGGAGCAGGTGGGGTCTTGTGACCCCGAGGGTGGAGGGAGCCTATCTCAAGCTTGGGTTGCACAGAGGCAGACCTGATCATAGTACCATGCTGGCTGAGTTGCCTGTTGTGTTCCAGTAGAGAAATTTTCCTGTCAAAGAGCTCATTAAAACTCCATGGGTATCATCAACTCTCTCCCCATTTCACCTGACTTGTTGACAACATTTGTCATGAAAGAAGGCTTCCCACTCTAGAAACATTGAACCAGGAAGAGCAGAACAGCAAATATCTTTCCAATCTTTGGGGGTGTTTAAGTTGGCAATATGGCTCTGTAGGAGAGATTTTGTCCACTGTGCTTGAATACCATCTTCCTTCACGCTTGCTTGAGTTCTTTTTAGGTCTGAGGCTTGGAGTGGGTACCAGTTAAGTGGTTTAGCTCCAGTAGAGTTGATATTAACTGGGAATGCTTGAGCAGTTTGGGTTTCAAGTTCTATGGAATTTGTCAGAATTTTATGTACCAGGTTTGAATGTCTCTCATTTTTGTGGCTTGGAGAAGGGGGAGGAGATTTATCTCTCTTTGGCTGGATGGGAGTTGGTTGAGTAAGAGGAGAGGCAGGTGAGAGCTCCTTTGTTATTTTAATGGATCCTTGCCTTTGGGTAGGGGAGGGAGGGGAAGGAGGAGCAGATGATTTGTTTGGCGGTTCCTCCAAGGCATAAGGGGGAAGGGGTGGGTAGATGGATCTTATTTCTCTTATTAGTTGTGTGAGGGTTGTGAGGTCTGAAATAGGGTGATTTTGGGGAACTTGATCTCATTTGACTGAAGGGGTTCAGGAACTGTGTTGTTCTCAGTCTGTCCTATTTCAGATGGCTATTTCATTTAGATGTCCTATTTTGGCTGCTGAATTGCAGCTAAGATCCAAAAAAAAAAAAATCTCATGGGTTTTTTTTTTTTTTTCCTTCTTGGGTATCTCTGTTTTTGATGAAGGAAGCTACTCTGCTCCATGAATCTGCAATGTAAATATTGTAGTTAGCCATGCATGATGCTACCTGAAGGGCTTCCTCCCAAAACAAGGAGGCTTATTTTTGACTATTTTTATTCTGTGGGATTTTAGTAGGGCACATATTTGTCTGGCCTGGGGTGATTTTTTAGATGATGTTGAGTTGCTCATGACAGAAAAGAGGAGAAATGCTTTGCTTTGTCCAGTGGGAGCATTCCCTTGGCCTATTGGCTTTGGGAGATTCCACAAAGGTCCAAAATGCTAAACCTTCCTACAGATTTAAAAACTGACAGCCACCCTGTGGCTGTTAAGTGGCTGCTGCATTATCAAGATTTTATTTTTGTTTTAAAGAGATTCTAGATAGAGTGTCTTTGTCAATGCCCATTGTGGGTTGTCAGGATTTAAACAGAGGCCAGAGGGTCCTTCAGCAAGCACCAGAGAGCAGCTCTGGCCAAAAGCTTCAGTTGTTCCTTTGGCTTATCTAAATCCACAAGATGGCTCTGACTGAAAGCACAGCAGGAAAGGATAGGTTGTTTGTCTCCAGAGTTGGGGGGCTCACCTTCCTGCGGTATCAATTCCTGCAGCTGTGTCACTGTTCAAGCCAGACATTTGTCACCACCAGTGGGTCCCTGCTCTGGAGGGTTTCCCATGAAGATCTCCAGTCCTGCTGGGTGTGGGAGTCTAGGCCAAGAAGATAGAGTGTGAGCAGGGAGGGGGAACTGCCTCCGCTGCCTCCAGTGCTGCCCCTGCCTTCATCTCCACTGTCTTTACCCAGTTACTCCCAGGTGCTATACCTTTCTCTAGGTGCTGAGCAGGCCTCTATTGGATTGTTCTGAGAGCTTGGAGATACCTCATCTAAATGTAGGACAGCCTGAGGCACTATTCCTACATGTCTGATGGCCATAGACCTCTCTGTGGGAGGGGCTGTGGCGGTCTGAAGCTGAGTGAAAGGATCCAGGATCCAGGATCCAGGATCCAGGATCCAGGAGCCAGGAGCCAGGAGCCAGGAGCCAGGAGCCAGGAGCGCCAGGACACCTTCTGTCCCATTAGGGTCTGGGGTTTGAGGCCTGTGCTTGATCAGGCACCTACCTGCCTCTCACAGCCCACCGCCCCACAGAGGTCTTTTACAATTTCTTTCTTTAGTGACATGAGGGTCTTGTCATACAGATCTTTCATGTGCTTGCTTAAAGTCACACCAAAATATTTAATATTATTTGTGATTATTGTGAAGGATGTCTTTCCCTAATTTTTTTCTCACCCTGTTCATTTCTTTGAGTATATATGTTTGAATTAATTTTATATTCACCAACTTTGCTAAAAATTTTTTATCATGTTTAAGAGTTCTCTGGGGGAATTTTTGGAGTCACTTAAGTATGCTATCATCTGCAAATAGTCATATGTGACTTCTTCTTTTCCAAACTGTATCCCTTTGGCCTCCTTTTATTTTCTAATTGCTCTGGCTAGGACTTTAAGTACTACATTGAATAAGTAGCGAGTGGGTGGCTAGCCTTGTCTAGTTCTTGATTTTAGTGGGATTGCTTCAAAATGTTCTCCATTTAGCTGGATGTTGGCAATTGGTTTACTGTATATTGCTTTTACTATGGTTAGTTATAGGCCTAGAATTCCCGATCATTTCACAACTTTTATCATGAAGGGGTGTTGAATTTTGTCAAATTCTTTCTCAGCATCTAATGAAATCATCATTTTTTTTTTTTTTTTTTTTTTAGTTTGGTTAGATAGTGAATTACATTGATGGATTTCCATATATTAAACCATCCTGGCATCATTGGGATGGAGCACACTTGATCATGATGGTTGATCAGTTTGATGTGATCTTGGATTCAGTCTGTGAAAATTTTATTATTTTTGCATCAATATTCTTAAGGAAAAATGTGCTGAAATTCTCTCTCTTTGTTGAGTCTTTCTGTGGCTTATGCTTAAACATCATTGTGGCTTCATAGAATGAATTTGGTAGTGTTCCTTGTGTTTCTGATTTGTGGAATAATTTGAAGTGCATTAGGCCTTCTTTGAAGTTCTGATAGAATTCTGTACTAAACAAATCTGTGCCTGACCTTTTGTGGTTGGGAGAATTTAATGACTTCTATTTCTTTAGAAGTTATGGGATTGTTTAGTTTATCTGCACTTGATCTTAGCCAAAAGGCTGAGAAGCAACAGATGGTTTATCTGATCCTGATTTAACTTTGGTACCTGGTATCTGTCTAGAAAATTGTTTATTTTATATGATTTTTTTTAGTTTTGTTCAAAAAGATTTTGTAGAAGGATATGATGATTTGGGGGGGGGTTCTGTTTTTATGTCTCCCATTTCATTTCTGATTTTGTTAATTTGGGTACTGTCTCTGTGCCCACTGGTTTGTCTGGTTAAGGGATTTTCTGTCTTGTTGATTGTCTCAAAGAACCAGCGCCTGGTTTTGTTGATTCTTTGTATAGTTCTTTTTGTTTCTATTTGGTTAGTTTCAGCCTTGAGTTTGATTATTTTCTGCTCTCTACACCTCCTGGGTATATTTACTTCTTTTTGTTCTAGAGCTTTCAGATGTGTTGTGAAACTGCTAGTGTACGCTCTCTCCACTTTCTTTTCAAGGGACTCTGAGCTATGATTTTTCTTCTTAGAACTGCTATTATTGTTTACCATAAGTTTGGATATGTTGTGCCTTGTTTTTATTGAATTCTAAAAACTCTTTAATTTTCTTCTTTGTATTAACATGTGTTATTCTTTTAGGAATAATTTAACTTTTGTATTCTGTCCTTATTAATTGGGAACATATATTACTTCAAACTACAATGAATTTTCAGCCATTAACATTAAGAAAAACTGTGCCATAAAAAATGGCAAGCAATATACATTTGAAACTGTTAATGCAAATTAATGCTTCTTAAGGAAAGAATATTGGGGATAATTGGAAAGTATACACATGCAGGTCTGTGCTTTGTCAGAAGGTTGGTTATCTTGTGATGTGGAGTGTATAAGAGAGTCTTTGGTGCTTCTTGTCTTCAGCTACTGCTCACAGGGGAACTCCATAAACATAGTAGTATCTCATAAAATTTCAGTCAACTATCCAAAATATAAAGATAAAATTGAAGATAACTTTACAGGAAGGAATCAGAGTTGGAATTGAAGAAGCTTACATTAGTTTTAAGCATTTGATGAAATGGTTGCAGAGGGAAAGTAATATTTTTCAGAAAAGATTATCATCAGAGGGTACTCATGCCCCTGTATATGTCTTAGCATCTGAGTACATATCAACAGTGATAATTGAGATGAGTGTATATTAAATATCAAATTAAATCCTGGAGAAGAAATTAAAGTGATTTTAACATGACAATTAAAAGAGCCTTAACACATGCACTAACATTTATTTGAAATCTAGATCCTGTCCCAACTTTACCTCTTGCTAATATAAAATCATAAAGAACTGCATCTAACTTCCAAATAGGGCCCTGAAAATGTTCAGAACCAGCCTTCCAAATGAAAATTGTTATTTCCAATATTGGATTGATTTCTAGACCAGTCCATGATTGAGTACAAATAAGTGCTCAAATTTAGGAAAAATACGAGAGTCATTATAACTTCTCTTTTTGATTCTCTGTCACACAAGTTCTAAAAATATAGGGCAAGGCAACATGTCGCATCTGGGATATGGGCAAGCAAATCTGGGTCAGGAAACTATGTCCAATACAGCTTCCCAGTCACCATTGTTAGGGCACTCAGCAAGCTCACAGAACAGCGTCATTCTTTGTCCTAGCATTAGCATGTCGTCTCACCAATCACTGACAGCCACCATGCTCCTACAGCATCTTGCAAAAAAACAAAAACAAAAACAAAAACAAAAAACAAACAAACACCACAAGCATGCCCTCTTCCCCATATTAAATACCTGACTTGTATCATGCCATATGCCAATAAGTAGATCCTTCCTTTCCTTTTCTAGGCATAAGTATGCTTAGTTGTAGGGTACCAAATACACTCAGCAAAAAGCTCCTTAGCATCCATTATTTTAAAAAAAAATTTACAATAAAAAGAAAATGATTTAAATAATTTTGTGATGTATGGAGATATACCTCCCCCTTTTTTATTTTATGAAGGTATTATTTTAAAGTTCTATAGGCCTCTTTCACAATACCTTATCCATGAAGATTATAGGAATCCCAGTAATATGGGTAATATTAAATTGTTAACAAAAAATCTCAAATGCTAGACTGCAATAACCAGTTCCATTATCTGTTTTAATCTGATTTGGAACAACCATCATAGAAAAACAATATAGCTAATAACTAATTACATTTTAGTTGCTTTTCCTATTAAAGCAGTTGCAACTAGAAAGCCTGAGAGGATGTCAATAGTCTCATATACATATTTTAATTGTATAATATCAGAAATATGAGGAATATCCATCTGATATAATTGATTAGGTATGAGTCTTCAAGGATTAACAGCACTATGTGGTACAGGTAGAAATTGAGGACATTCAGGACAAGTCTTTAAATTTGAAGTGCACATTCTCTAGAGATACCAAGTTGTTGTCTCAAGCTATTATTATTTTGACGATGCAAGAATGAGATTGTTTGGCTAACAGTTCTTTGAAAGTCCTATTATCTGCCTGGTATAAAAACCTGCTATGACATTATGCACTAAGGGGTCCAAGTTATCCAGTATGAATTCCTAAATGTACTATAAAATTAAGAAACAGTATACTCTCTTCAATTGAGTTGTATTTGCATAAGTAACTGCAAAATTTGAGAATTACTTAGTATCAAAATAGGAACAGCTTCAAGTAGTTGTAAACCATGAGCTATATATTGGTTATTAATTGTACACTTTCTAATTGTGTTAGTTTGTTGAAACCTGGAATGTCTTTTACAGGTTCTATCAACCAGTTTTTGTTTTATTGCCATGTGGATTACAGGACCTTGGTATTTTGAAAATAAAAAGCTTGCCAGTACTTGAAGAAGTGAGTCAGGCTTTAAACAGGAGCAAGATGATAGTGGGCTTGATCATTACTGGTATAACAGCTTTAATTACATTAGTTGCTATTATCACTGCTTCTGCAATTGTTTTGACAAAAGAGGTTAAGACAGCAACTTTTTGTAATCATTTAGCAAAAATAAGTTACTAATGTGTTGAGTATACAAGAAGATTTAGATAGGCATTTGGAACAATGAATTGATGTTCTTTATCCTATTCAAATTATTGGAAGAAGTTTCAGAGTTTAAGAGTAAGGAGTCATCTCAAGTGTCATGTCTAATACCAAAGGAGTTGTGTTATTTCTAAAATTTACAATGATAGTCATTATAATTAGGAAAAAGATAAAGACAATTGCAGGGTATTTGGCATAATTCTAACACCTCTCTGGATGTTTTACCTTTGCAAAGATTGATTATGAATTTAAAGAATGTTCCTCTATTGAGCTGTGATGCTGCAGATACTGAGGATAAAATTATCCATGGCCTGAGGTCAGTATTCCCATTTTGGTCAAGCTTCAATAATGGCATATATGGCTTGATCATGCTAGCCCATTTTGTCCTGGGAATACTTTTATTCCTGCCCATCATGCTAAAGCTTGTCTTTAACAACATCAACATGTTGGCAGTAAAAGTATATGGCTTGAAACTGAAAATGTGCTCCCAGACAGAGTTATTAATTTAACAGGCTGGCAAGCCAAGGACAAGTAAGTTTCTGCAAAAAGCCTTACCAACCTAAGACAGAAGTGCATTGCTATTGATAATGTATATTCCATGACAGGGAATGAAAGCATTCTTGTCAGAATGACCAAAGACATGCTCAATATTGTTTATGTAATAAAAAAGAAGGTGATGTGGAGAGCTTTTGGGGTTTCTTGTCAGGAATCTGACATATGAAATAGGCTAGAACAAAGAGGTAATTTCAACATGAATCAAAATCTTAGGCTCCATCAAAGTGGGATTCAGGCATGAAAATAACTTTGGGCTTGAACAGGGAATTAGGCTAAGATATCTTGGTTATCCTGATAAGCCCTTAGAAACAGGATCATGGGAATGATCATGGGAATTTGTTTATTGCTGTACTTATTCTTTGATTATTTGTATTTATTGTCTTGCTTGTTCCTTGACTATTTGCATCTATTGTATTGCTAGCCCTCAACCTTTAACTTACCTTAACATTTGCATGTAATTAAAGTGTTATAAAAGCAGATTGGGATGAAAATAATGTAGAATCCAGTGAAAGGTATGTTGTATATGTTTTTATAGGTGAATACATTTAATTAAAAATAAAAAAAAAACAATATCAAATTAAGTGGCAATGATTAGTTATAAATAATATGAGAAACCCTTACACATTGAATATAATGGTTGTATTTTTAAAACATTATATGACATATGAATATTAAGTTCAATGTTTAGAAAATAGTGACATCTTAAAAAAAAATTCTATATATTCTCAAATAGAAAACATATCAAATACAGTGTTCTACTCTGCCAAAATAAAATAAACACTCATATATGCACACACAAATAAATGTTTGTAGTTTGTCTAGAATTTGGATATATCTTTTTAAAAATAAACTCATCTTCATATTTGTGTACCGTTATTATATTTTAAAATGCAGTGTGTTTTGTGGTAAACAGCTTGATGAAACTGGACACAAGTCTGCTTTCAGATAGCTTGAGTACATTTTTTGTAAGTTGTGATGTCCATAAATATATGGACTTGTGTGTTACAATTCCAAAAATAGCTCCTTACGTTATTGTCACAGGAAGATTACAAAGGTTCAGCTCTGCAGTGCATTTGACAGCTTGTAATTACAGGCAGCAGTCCCTAAACACAAATGGAGGCTTTATTATAGGTACTATTAGCAAAATACAGGCTCAAAGGCACTAGCATTACTGGAATGTTTCCTCTATTATTAATTAGAGCCAGAAACAAATGAATAAGTACATAATGTTTTGGTCTTTCTCCTCCTATTTCATCTTCATTTTTATTCCTGATGCAAAAGAAAGGGAGGGGGAGAAAAGATGGAGGAACTCTGATGGAAAAATCTCCATGGTAACAACAGGCTTTTGCCTTCTTTATCATTTTTGAGATCTCTCTCCTGATTGGTCCCAAACCTTTTCTCTATTTTCCTATGTATACTCAGCCAGTCTGAGTCAACTGCAGCTAAAAAATATATTATCTTAAATATATTAATGCTCCTGGTTGAAATCTAGCTCTCAGCTTGTACCAGGCTCTTGCTGTAGATTGACAACAAGCTGCTTCTTGTTGAAGGAGGAGTGTTCTGTAAACCTGCACATGAAAATGAAAATGTCAGCGTGGTCAGGTAACTTGCTATGATTCATCACATTCCTTCTCTGAATGAAACTGCTCCTGTTTGCTGTGCATGGTATTTGTTATTGTTTCTGGATGTTGCTTCAGTTTCAAGATCTATCATGCAGGGCTCATCCTGGGGATCTGATTTATCAGCAATGATGGTGTATTATGTCAGCTTTCAGTATCTAACAGGGAGAAGAAGCCTGTTGCTCCTTAATCAGCTTTGGGGGATCAAATCTGGAAAGGACTTATATCAGAACTGCAGTTCTCGCTTGTCACCATGAGACTTTCTGAAAATGTTCTGATACCACCTTACCTAGTATTCCACTGCCATCTGAGAGTACTAAAACACAAAATCTGCAGTTCTCCTTTGTTATCATCTTGCTACCATCAAAGGTCTCAAATGTTTTACATTACATTTCAATCCAAATTCTAAAATCACATTTATGTGTTATTGTTGGGGACAAACATTTTTCTGTGTTCATACTTATATGTCTGTATACATCATTCTTTAAGGACAGTCAAAGCAAAGTGTTTATATATACTTCAAAGAATATTTAATATGGGAAAATTACTTTTCCTTTTTTTTTTGGCTTTGACTTTTATTCTCAACTTATTAAGCCACTACCCAGTGTCCATAATTTGTGGTGTGTATGTTAGTTTAGTTTTATTGCTTTATTTTAATCACAATTTAGAATCACTGAACATTATTTTCAATTGTGTTTATTAGATATCATTCTGTGTTTCTTATGTGTTCTTTGGTAATTTTATAACATTCATGTTTTTGTTCTTGTGCATAATCTAGGAGTCTCAGTTGCATTTAGTTTCATGTAAATATTGATATTAGAAGAATCAATTGATGCTATTAGGTTTAATCTATCATACTATATCATATCTGGCTTATATTTAATATTGGTATCTCTATAGTTTTGAACCTGCTAACATATTTTAGAACAGAAGATGTTCTTATTAATTCTTTACCAAGTTTATCATCTCTATTGTCCTGGTAAATACATAGTTAATTACAGGGTTGTTGCTCAGTAATTTTCTAACTCTTCTGTTCCTCATCTGTATTCTTTTTGCTTCTATATGTCTAACATAATGCTAAACTTTGAGGGTTTATCAGATTTTGGGGCTCATTCAAGAGAACTGGATGTGCATCTGAACATACAAGCATGGAAAATTATTTAAAAATGGCTGCAAAACTGAGGTTGGAGTAGAATTCTTGGGAGCTTTATTGTGTTTTGCACAAGTGATACCTAAAAAGGTACCTGGGAAAGATTACAATAGCCTTTGCCTATTATTGGATAAAGTACACACTTATAAAAGCAGATAATTTTTGAGGCCCTAATGTTTTAAATTATGAACTCCGGTGATAGAAATGGGTTGCCTTCATAGTAGTTTTGTTTTCAGATTCCTTGGAAAAAGGATTCTATATTAATAAAGTCTGTTAACTAATTTGTTGATTACATTGCAGGACTGACTGAAATGGAATGTTCTGTTTCTCATGATGCTGAATTTATTGGTTGTTTGGCCTGGATATATAAATATACAACTAGTCAAACACATTCCATCCTTGTGAGATAGCTAACATATCCCCTATAATTACTACAGAGCATACAAGTAACAAACAAATTGATATTCTAATCACTTTGAATCTTGCATGTTTCATATTAAGAAGTGACAGTCAATGTGTATCTATCACTAAGTTCAAAAAAGGTATCATGGTTTTACATAGAACCAAAATTCTTATTGTGTTAAATGTTTATTCTCACAGAGGCAAGTATCTTTTTTTTTTTTACTTAAATGGGTCACTTACATTAATACTTATGAAAAAGAAGTCTTAATCTCCAATAAAGAAATATCTGGTAATGATTGGTTAACTATATAACCATGGTAAATAATCTCCTACATTTATTTCTGTTCTTATAAATTATTACTGTGTTACATGTGTATTAATTTAATGTTTCCATTTCTTAATTTTCACCATTTGCTTCTCTTTTACATTGTACTCAGAAAAAAAAATTCACCAGATTTTCTTTTTTTTCCTTCTTTTTTATTGGATATTTTATTTATTTACATTCCAAATGCTATACCCTTTCCAGGTTTCCCCTCCACCAATCTTTTTTCCAATACCATACAGTTTTTATCATTATTGCTATGTAGTAGAGCTTGAGGTCAGGGATGGTCATTCACCCAGCCATTCTTTTATTGTTACCAATTGTTTTCTTTATTCTCGGGTATTTGCCTTACCAGATGAATTTGAGAATTCCCTTTTCCATGTCTTTGAAGAATTGTGTTGGAATTTTGATGTGGATTACATTAAATCTGTAGATTGATTTTGGTAGCATGGTCATTTTTAATGTTAATTCTACCAATCCATGGGCATGGGAGATGGCTTCATCTGAGATCTTTGATTTTATTCTTGTGAGCCTTGAAGTTATTGTCATAATATCCTTCACTTATTTGGTAAGAGTTATTCCAAGAGATTTTATATTATTTGCTGCTGTTGTAAAGGGTATTGTTTTCCTAATTTCTTTCTTACTCTGTTTATCATTCATATTAAGGAAGTCTACTGATTTATATAAGTTAATTTTATATCCTGCCACTTGGCTGAAGATGTTTATCAGCTAGAGATGTTTTGTGGTAGAATTTTTGGGTTTGCTTATGTATACTATCATATCATCTGCAAATATTGATACCTTTATTTCTTCTTTGCCAATTTGTGTCCCCTTTATCTCCTTTTGTTGTCTTACTGTTCTAGTTAGCACTTCAAGTTCTTTATTGAATAGATATGGGGAGAGTGGGCATATTTGTCTTACCTCCAATTTTAGTAGGATTGTGTCAAGTTTAATTTGATATTGGCTGTTGGTTTGTAATAAAATGTTTCTTTTATATTTAAGTATGGGGCTGGAATTCATGATCTCTCCAATACTTTTAACATGAAAGGTGTTGTATTTTGTCAAATTTTTTTCCACATCTAAGGAGATGATCATGTGGTTATTTTTCTTTGAATTTGCTTAAAAAGGAGATTATGCCCTTGGTTTCTTGAATTTTTATATATTGAAACAACCTTGCATCCCTAGGATGAAGCTTATTTGATTCTGGTGAATGATAGTTTTGCTTTAGCTTTGTACCTGGAGATAAGAATGGGTCAATTTGCATTCTTCTACATGACAATTTCCAGTCAAGCCAGGACAATTTGTTGAATATGCTGTCTTTTTTCGACTATCAAAGGTCAAGTGACAAAATGTGTCTGGGTTCATTTTTGAGTTATCAATTCTATTCCATTGATTTACATGCCTGTCTCTGTACCAATATTTGAAGGTTTTTTTTTTTTTTAATCCCTCTTGCTTTGTAATACAGCTTGAGTTTAGGGATGATGATTCCCCCAGAAGTTCATTTATTGTTGAGAATAGATTTTTGCAATCCTGAATTTTTGATTATTCCAAATGAATTTGCAAATTGTTCTTTCTAACTCTATGAAGAATTGAGTCAGAATTTTGATGGGGATTGCATTTAATATGTAGATTGCTTTTGGCAAGATGGCCATTTTTAGTATATTAATCCTGACAATCCATGAGCCTGGGAGAACTTTCCATTTACTTAGGTCTCTTTAATTTCTTTCTTCAGAGACATGAAAGTCTTGTCATACAGGTTTTTCACATGCATGGTTGGAGTAACACCAAGATTTTTATATTATGTGTGATTATTGTGAAGGATATTGTTCCCATAATTTCTTTCTCAGCCTGTTTTTCCTTTGGATTTATGGAGGCGACTGACTTATTTTAGTTAATTTTATTTTCACATACTTTGCTGAAGTTGTTTTTGTTTATTTGTTTTTCGTATGTTTGTTTGTTTGTTTTATCATGTTTAGGAGTTCTCTGGTGGCATTTTTGGAGTCTCTTAAGTATGCTATCATATCATCTGGAATAGTGATATTTTGACATTTTTCTTTCCACTTTGTACCTCATTGAACTTCATTTTTGTCTAATTGCTCTGGTAGTTATATCTCCTTTGAAAGTCTGATAGAATTCTGCACTAAAACCATCTGGCCCTGAGCTTTTTTGTTGGGAGACTATTTTTTCTTTCCCTTGGTTTCTTTGTTTCTTTCTTTGTTTCTTTCTTTTCTTGTTTGTTTGTTTGTTTGTTTGTTTTTTGTTTTCTTTCTTTCTTTCTTTCTTTCTTTCTCTCTCTCTTTCTTTCTTTATTCATTTTTTTCTTTCTTTTTTCTTCTTTCCCAACCTATTTTTCTACCATTTTAATTACATGCAAGTATTAAGGTCATTTCTAGTTTGAGGAACTAGCAATACAACAAATGAAAATAGTCAAGGAACAAACAAGACAATAAATACAAAGAGTCAAAGAACAAGCAGGGCAATAAACAAAGTCCCTTGATCACTCCTGTGATCACTGTTTCTAAGGGCTTATCAGGATGACCAAAATATCTGAGTCTTCTACCCTGTTCTAGTCCAAAGTCATTTTCATTCCCGAAGTCTACTTATATGTTCTAGCCTATGATTTAGATTCCTCCCTGTAATTACTTCTTTACTCTAGCACAAGATTTAGATTCCAGCCTGAAATTACTTCTTTGTTCTAGACTGATGTCAGATTCCTGCCTGAATATCATTTCCTTGTCCTTGGCTAATGTCAGATTCAAGCTAAGTAGCCCATTTCCTTGTCTTGGCCAATGTCAAATTCCTGCCAAGAAGCCCCGAAAGCACTCCACATCTCCCCAATTTTTATTTCATAAACAAGACTAAGCCTGTCTTAGTTCATTCTGACAAGAGTGTCTTCCTTACCCATCATGGAATATTCACTGTCAAAAGCAATGCACTTCTGTCATACGTTGGCAAGGCTCTGTGCAGAATCTTACCTGTCATTGGCTTGGCAGTCTGTTAAACTAATAAATTTGTCTGGAGGTTCATATTCAGCTTCAAGCCATGACTGTCAACATGTTGATATTGTAAAAGACAAGCTTTAAAACCATGGACAGGAATAAAAGTATTCCCAGGACAAAAAGGGCTTACATGATAAAGCTGAATATGCCATTCTTGAAGCTTGACCAAATGGAAATATTGACCTCAGGCCATGAATAATTTAATTAGCAATATCTGCAGCATCACAGCTCAACAGAACAGCATTCTTTAAATTCATAATCAACTTTTGCAAAGTTAAAACTTTCAGAGAGGTGTTAGAATTATGCCAAATACCCTGCAAGTATCTTTAATTTTTTTCCTAATATAATGACTATCATTGTAAATTTTAGAAGTAATACAACTTTATTGGTGTTGGGCATAACACTTGAGATGGCTCTTCACTCCTAAACTCTGAACCTCTTTCCAATAATTTGAATAGGATGAAAAGCATCAGTCCATTGTTCCAAACACCTTTCTAAATTCTCTTGTATATTCAACACATTAGTAAAATTTTTTTGCTAAATGATTAACAGAAGTAGTTGTCTTAACTTCTTGCGTCAAAGCAATTGCAGAAGCAGTGGTGCTAGTAATTAATGAAATTAAAGGTGTGATTCCAGTAATAATCAAGCCTGCTAACTTCTTGCTCCTGCTTAAAGCATGACTCACTTCTTTCAATACTTGCTAGCTTTTAACAGAATATCAAAGTCTTATAATACTCAGGGCAATAAAACAAAAGTTGGTTGATAATCCCCTGTAACAGACATGCCAGGTTTCAACAAACCACATAATTAGAAAATATACAACCAATCCAACTGACATTAAATATAGTAGAAGAAACAAAAGTAATTTTAACATGAGAATTAAAACAGCTTTAACACATGCAGTAACACTTGTTTGAAATCCAGATCCTGACTCAACTTTATCTTTTGCTAAGGTACCATCATAGTAAACTGCAGCTAGCTTCCAGATATGTCTCTGAAAATGTCCAGAACCAACCTGCCAAGTGAAAACTGTTTTTACCATTATTGGATCGATTTGTAGACCAGACCATGATTGAATCTGAATAACCCGTCACATTTAAGAAAAATACAAGAGGCATTATCACTTCTCTTTTTGATTCTCTGTCTTATAACATCTAAAATCTTTAGGGAAGGCAGCTTGTCCCATCTGGGATATAAGCAAGTAAAAGTGTGTCAAGAACATAATTCCAATACAACTTCCCAGTCACCATTATCAGGGAACTTAGTAAGTTCACAAATCAGCATCATTCTTTGTCCCAGCATCAGCATGTCTCACCAATAACTGGCAAACACCATGCTCCTTCAGCATCTTACAGAAAAGACACAAGCATGCTCTCTTCCCCATATTAAACATCTGATTGGGATCATGCCATATGCAAGTAAGTGGATTCTTCCTTTTCACCTAGGCATAAGTATGCCTAGTTGTAAAGTACCAAAGACACTCAGCAGAAAGCTCCTTAGCATCATTTTTTTTAATTAAATAAAATAACATGATTTAAATAAATTTGTGGTGTATAGGTTATACCTCCCCCATTTTTATTTTATGAAGATATTGTTTTAATCTTCCATGGGCCCATTCCAGAATATCTTGTCCTTGAGGATTATAGGAACACCAGTAATATGGGTAGTATTAAATTGTTGACAAAGTCATAAATGTTCAACTGTAATAGCCAGTTTTTTATCTGTCTAGAATTTTTTTCATTTCATCCAGAGTTTGCAGTTTTGTTGATTATAGACTTTTTCAGTAGGACCTGATAATATTTGAATATCTTCAGATTCTGATATTATGTCTCCCTTTTAATTCCTAATTGTATCAACTTGGATACTGCCTCTGTGTTCTCTGGTTAGTCTGGCTTTGGTTTATCTATCTTGTTTATTTTCTCAAAGAACTAGCTCTGTTTTTGATCTTTTGTATAGTTTTCTTTGTTTCTACTTTGTTGATTTCAACTCTAGTTTGAATATTTCCTGCCATGTTCTCTTATTATGTGTATTTGTTTCTTTTTGTTCTAGAGCTTTCAGATGGGCTGTTAAGTTGCTATTGTATGTATACTCTCTCTCTCTAATTTCTTTATGGAGGCACCCAGATCTATGAGTTTTCCTCTTAGCACAGCTTTCATTGTGTCCTATAATTTTGGGTATGTTGTGCCTTCATTTCCATTAAATTCAAGAAAGTCTTTAATATCTTTCTTTATTTCTTCTATGACCTAATTATCATTGAGTAGAGAGTTGTTCAGCTTCCATGTGGATATGGGCTTTCTGTTGTCTTTGTTGTTATTGAATATGTCTTTCATACCTGCTGCTCTGATAGGATACATGGAATTATTTTAGTCTTCCTATATCTCTTGATGCCTGTTTTGTGACCACTTATGTGGTCAATTTTGTAGAAGGTACCATGAGGTGCTGAGAAAACATATATTCATTTGTTTTAGAGTGAAATGTTCTAAAGATATTTGCTAAATTCTTTTGGATGGTAACTTCAGTTAATTTCACCGTGTCTTTGTTTATTTTCTGTTTCCATGATCTGACCATTGGTGAGAGTGGGGTTTTAAAGATTCTCACTATTACTGTGTTAGGTTCAATATGTGCTTTGAGCTCTAGCAAACTTCCTTTATGAATGTGGGTACCCTGGAAGAACTACTGTCTCTGGATAGGACTGGGGTGTGGGGATGGACTGAGGTCCAGATAATTGTGGCACAGGGTCAAGCTGAAGAAAACCAGAAGGGTCATGTCCCCAACTGGCGTGTGGTTCTTAGGTCCGGTGGGCTCCAAGCAAGTCCTGCATGGGCCCAATTTTGGGCAACAGTGTTGGTCTCACCTGTGATCTTTGTTTTGTTAGCACTTGTGGAAGACCTGCTTTCTCTGGCTGATCAATTCTTGATATTAGAGTCTGAGACATATTTATTCTGTTTAGGAAACTTCCCCACCAGGCTAATGAGTTCAAGGTTCTTCCCTACTTCCTCTTTTATTGGATTTCTGTATCTAGTTTTATGTTGTTGTTCTTATTCCACTTGGGCTTGAGCTTTGTACAAGGTGACAAATATGGATTTATTTTAATTGTTTTACACAGACTGCCAGTTAGATCAGCACCATTTATTGAACATGCTTTCTTATTTCTATTGTATGTTTTTGGATTCTTTTCAAAGATCAGCTGTCCATAAGTATGTTGGTTTATTTCTGGGTCTTCATTTCTTTTTTTTTTATTGGATATTTTATTTACATTTCAGATGTGATCCCTTTTCCCCATTTTCCTCCTACCCAGGTACCCCCTATCCCATCCCCACTCGTCCTGCTTCTATAAGAATGTGTCCTCACCCACCCTCCCACTCCCATCTCCCCACCCATGAATTCCCACACCAACTGGGAAACCCAGCCTTCACTAGACCAAGGACTTCCTCTCCCACCTATGCCCGACAATGCCATCATCCCCTACATATACAGCTGAAGCCAAGGGTCTCTCCCTATGTGCTTCTAGGATGGTGGTTTAGACACTGGGAGCTCTGGTTGTTGGTATTGTTGCTCTCCTTATGGGACTGAAAAACACTTTTGGCTCCTTCAGTCTTCTCTCTCACTCCTCCATTGGGAACCCTATGATCAGTTCAATGGTTATCTGTGAGCATCCGCTTCTGTATATATCAGGCTCTAGCAAACCTCAAAGGAGACAGCTATATCAGGCCCCTGTTAACATGCACTTCCTGGCATCCAAATCAGCGTTTACCTTTAGTGACTGCACAAGAGATGGATACCCAGATGGAGCAGTCTCTGGATGGCCCCTCCGTCAGCTTTAGTACCATGTTTTGTCTCCATATTTGCTCCCATGTTTATTTTGTTACTCATTCTAAGAAGGACTGAAGCATCCACACTTTGGTCTTTCTTCTTCATGAACTTCATATGATCTGTGAGTTGTGTCTTCGATATTTTGAGCTTTTGGGCTAATACCCAATTATTAGTGAGTGCATACCATGTGTGTTCTTTTGTGATTGTGTTACCTCACTCAGGATGATATTTTCTAGTTCCATCCATTTGCCTAAGAATTTCTCAAATTCATTGTTTTTAACAGCTGAATAATAGTCAATTGTATAAATGTACCACATTTTCTGTATCCTTTCCTCTGTTGAAAGACATCTGGGTTCTTTCCAGCTTCTGGTTATTATAAACAAGGCTGCTATGAACATAGTGGAGCATATGTTCTTGTATATGTTGGAGCATCTTCTGGGTATATGCCCAGAAGTAGTATAGCTGGGTCTTCAGGTAATACTATGTCCATTTTTCTGAGGAAAATCACCAGACTGATTTTCAAACTTGCAATCCCACCAATAATGCAGAAGTGTTCCGCTTTCTCCACATCCTTGCCAGCATCTGCTATCACCTGAGTTTTTTATCTTAGCTATTCTGACTTATTCAACTGGAGTCAGCAGGTAGAAGAATGCAAATTGATCCATTCTTATATCCTTGTACAAAGCTCAAGCTCAAGTGGATCAAGGACCTTCACATAAAACCAGATACACTGAAACTAATAGAAGAGAAGGTGGTGAAGAACCTCAAATACCTGGGCACAGGGGAAATTTTCCTGAATAGAACACCAATGGCTTATGCTATAAGATCAAGAATTCACAAATGGAACCTCATAAAATTGCAAAGCTTCTGTAAGGCAAAGAACACTGTCAATAGACAAAATAGCAACCAACAGATTGGGAAAAGATCTTTATCAATCCAACATCCGATAGAGAGCTAATATTCAATATATACAAAGAGTCACTATAGACTCATAATCTTTCCTTGGGAAAAACTATAAGTGCAGTATTTTGATCAGAACTCACATACTACAGTAAGGAGACGGGTACAAGTGCTCTTTGAGTTAACATGATAAACTCATTCCTAGAGAGAACCTAGATGGTATGTTGTTTCTACTTGTTAGGACATTAAAGGGAAGGATAAATACTAATTCCATTAATTGTAAATTTAATATGTAATGTTTACTATTCCTTATTTAGATATTAATATAATCATATATTTGAATTCCACTTCCTTGCTCCATTCTTCCTTACACCTTTCCTTGCTATTGCCTATCCCTTTTTACCATGTCCCTATGATTTAGTGCATAAGATATTTTGTAGAAATATTCAGTGATGGAGTTCCTAATTTTATATAGATTTTTGTGGTTTTGACTTTTTTTTTTCTTGATACTCTGATTGTTTGAAGGAGCATTTTTAATGAAGGTACAAAAATAACTTTGAAATCAGTATGTTGATCTACATAATGACTTCTATTGTTTCTTATGAATCTACTTAATGTGATTAATACTCCTGTTTGTGGACTTCCTTCTATAACTTTATACTCTTTATTCTGTATTTACCTTTTTTCATTGTTCTGTAATTAAATCTCTGCTTTCTTTCATTCTCCACATCAGATTGCTTATAAACAAATAGTCTATAAGATATTTTTCTCCCTGCCATTCATATAGACAATGTTTCCTTATTATTTCCCATTTCTTCCATTTTGAAACATGCCTAGCATCTTTGGATGATAAATGAGGGAGTACTCATATCACAAGTGTCCAGGTAATTTTCATTTCAAATATTTCAACTAGAATACCCAAATTGTGCACTGTATTCAGAAATTGTATTCTTAAATTTAAGAAATTGTATTCTTAAAATGCCTCAAAATTGTAGCTCTCAAAAGACTCCATTTTCTGGGATCAACATTTCTGAGACTGCGAACTCTTTGGAGAGTTCCATATCAGGTATAATGCATATCAGATACTTATATTATGATTCAAAATATTATTAAGTAATGAAAGGTATTTTCATGATTCTAGGTCACCTCAACATGAGGGTCTATATTAATATCACAAAGCATTAGGAAGTTCGAAAACCATTTTTCTAGATGGATTTTTGCATGTGTATATTTTGACATATTATTTTCTTTTGTCTTGAAAATTAAATTTTTGTCTTACATGTAGGTGGATTACATTTTGTGCTTTGTATTTCTTTAAATTATTGTTACATTTTTTAAAGAAAAAATATATTGTTTTCTAGTGAACAAACAGCGAAGTAAAAACTATAAGCTAATGTATTTTCCTAAAATGAGACATGGCTATCTGAATTTCTATTAATATTCTTCACAGATCTCCACATGGAATCTTAAGCAGAGAAAAAAAGTGATTGTTTCCTGGTTGAATATTTGAGGGTTTAAAATCTAGTATTAGTATTAGTATTCCTAGTAACTATATTTCTCATTTAAATTACAGAGGCAGAGGCAGCAGCAGCGGCAGCAGCAGTGTCAGGAGCAGCAGCAGCAGCAGCAGCAGGAGCAGCAGCAGGAGCAGCAGCAGGAGCAACAGTAGGAGCAATAGCAGGAGCCGGAGCAGTAGCAGCAGCAGCAGAAGCAATGCCAGTAGTGCCAGTAATGCCAGCAGCTGCAGCAGCAGCAGCGAAGGAGGAGAAAAAGCAGGAGGAGCAGGGGAGCAGGAAGAGCAGGAAGACCAGGAGGACCAGGAGGACCAGGAGGACCAGGAACACCAGGAGGAGGAGGAAAAAAATAATGAGTGATTGAGTCTACATTTATGTGAAGAGTTTGATGGGGTTGTAATGTTGGTAAATATAGTATTCAAACAAGAAGTTTTAATGAAATAAGTGACAGATATCAGTAAGTCCTCAAAGTCCTGCAAACATTATATACTGTAAATATAGTAAATTATATTGCTAATTCTACTTTTTTGATCTATTGCTCATTTGAAAATTATTTCAAAAAATTTCTTCTCCACTTAGCAGTATGACTCTTAGAGTTATGCAGTCTATGTTAGGAGTGTTTAGATTTGTGCTTTCATAAAACATAACATGTTTACATATTTTTATTTTCTATTTGTATCTTTGCATAGCTTCTTTGGAGAAATTTATACCCAAAAATTACTCATGTAGGTAAGATGCTTTTTGGTTTTTTACATTTACAGTAGGTTTGCATGTCATATACCTAGGGTGGTACTTTCTTCTCATATTTATGCTATTAAAATCTGTTATTTTATTGTTTGAGATGTCTACACTTAGCAACAGTGAGCTCAAATTTTTATATTAGTGTTAAAATTTTATTAGTTTACTTTGGCTCTCATAATTGCAGTAGTTATTATTTTGAGTGTAATTACTCCCTGGATGTAAATTGCGTGAGAGAGAGAGAGAAATGGAGCAAAACTGATGTTGCATAGAAAAACTGTAGGAAAACAGAGGTGCTAAGTGTACCACATCACCTGTGGGATGTATGAAAGCTAACTACTCCTGTGTTCAGGATTTCCTCCTCATGCCCTACTTCTTTTACGTAAACATTGTCAAACAAAATTGATCTTTTTATTTGGCCCATACTGACTGTTGTAGTGTATAATTCAAATTTCAAAGTTATTTAATTTTGCTAATTGGGACATATATTTCAAGTATTACTTCTGTGGCTACAAATATTACCAATTATTATTTTATCCAAGGCAATAAGAAGTAGCTTACAAGACAGTTAGTAATTTGAAAATTTTTACTAAGTTTAGCTTCATTATTTTATGGACATCATTTTGAATTAATTTTTTTATTGCCTGAGTGGGAAAACCAATTTACATTTGCTATTAACTTCAATATATACCATACATACATACATATGTGTATATGTGTGTGTGTGTATATATATATATATATATATATATATATATATATATATATATATATATATAAAATCTTCTTTAGAGAACTGTGTCCTCAAATACTTACTTATGTAGGTATGACATTGTTTCTTACATTTACAATAGGTTTACATTTCCTATAACTAGGTTGGTACTTTCTTCATATATACATACTTGAGTAAATGCATATGATATATATGTATATGCATATGCATTTGTATATGTATATTATCTATTCAAAGTTCATCATTGTATTAGAGGTGTTGTTGACTTAATTTTTTAGTTTTTTTTTTATTTTAAATTATATATAAGCTCAAAACGATGGCGTTGTCTTCATCTATAATATGTATTTTATCAGAAGGTCTTTAGTTTGTGTCCTTTGAATTTTAACATATATATAGCAAAGTAATAAATTGACAAGACATTGTCTATCTCTAATTCCAGGTTGGAATAGCTAATGTATTAAGTTTACTGATATTAGTTTCTAGTGATCTAAGTTTAATGATAGACTGTCTCAAAATATATGGAGGAAATTGAATGGAAAATATATAATCTTGATCTCTTTCCACAAAATACCTGTGTTCACACCTCACATTTATGTACAAATGACCAAGTATATGCACATATACTTTCACATATTTGATATCTAATTAAACATATTTTGGAAAAGATCTACTATGTTGCCAAGACATAGCACTCCATATGTAGTTTGAGGTGTCTTAAAACTCATAGAGATCCATGTGATTTAACCCTCTCTATGCTAGTATTTAAAAGACACAGACCACTACCCTTGGCTTAATTGTATGTTTTTGAGGAGTAGATTTTATTCCATTGAAGTATATATTTAAATATATAACAATAGAGGATATCATAGATATAAATATTTCAAATAAAATTGTATATATCAAGCTCTCAATTAAATTATGATTTCAGGATCTTCTTTCAATGTTGACTATTATGGATTTTCTTATGAATTTTAAATTGTCCATAGAACTAAGTATAAATTATCTGCTTTGGAGGAGTGTAGTCATAACCTCTAAATAGCTTTTTGAATTTGGGGCTTATTCACAATGCTAAGATTCTAGTGAATTAATCATAAGATTGAAAGTGTATATGGGTATATTTAATAGTTTTAAATATGTGTTTGTGGTCATCATTAAATAATTCTAAATTGCTATGTTAACAATTTCTTACACATACAGAGATTTCATATTGAAAGCATTAAAATGAATGTTTATTAATATGCCAAGTATGGTTTCCTAAAGGTCAACATACTTTCAAGACTCATGGAAAGTGCTAAATCAACTTAG
Source organism: Mastomys natalensis (assembly GCA_021653895.1). NCBI lineage: Eukaryota > Metazoa > Chordata > Mammalia > Rodentia > Muridae > Mastomys > Mastomys natalensis. The sequence continues at coordinate 838,054 of JAJTUV010001533.1, read as the reverse complement.
TGCTGTCAGGACTGAAAACTTGTGTTTATATCACAGAATTATAAACCAGTGTCTGGTATATGAAGTAAGTTAGCATATGAAATTAAACTGATTTCCTATTTTAATAGCAGAGGAAATTACATGGGTTATCACCACAAGAGCCAAATCATCAGAAAGCTTTATATAATCTACTTACTCCATGTAAAAGTTTACAATTTTAATTGCATAAGGCAATTCTGCATAAAATTAAAAGAAATTTAAAGGAGAAAGATTTGAATGTAGAATTTTGGATAATATATCAGATATAGTTACTATATATAATATGTAATGGCTTAGGTTTTCTATGCAATTTTATTGTATTTATTCATAAAGTATATGGAAACACTTCATTCACTAGTTTATTTTCATTTGGATTATTGCAGTCCCCTGTTCTTTCAGATGTCATATGGTATCTTTCTTGAAAGGACTACACATTATTCATATGTTTTTATTTTTATTTTATTATTCAATTTGCATCCAGATGACAGCCCCTTCACTCCTCTGTTCTTATTTCCACTCTTACAAATTATGAGTTAAAAGTTTCCACCTGCACATTTTGGTTTTATTTTTCTCTTTTCTTTTACTGGATTTTTTAATTTACATTTCAATTGTTATCCCCTTTCAGGATTTTCCTTCTGGAAACACCTTATCCCATCCCTCCTCCCCCTGCCTCAGTAAAGGTGTTCCCCCACCTACCCACCTACTCCAGCCTCCCTTACATACCCTACACTGGGGAGTCAACTTTCACAGGACCAAGGACCTTACTTCCCATTCATGCCCTACAAGGCCACTCTCTGTTATATATGTGACAGGAGCCATGGTTTGCCCATGTGTACTTTTTGGTTGGTGGTTTAATCCCTGGGAGCACTTGAGGATCTCTTTGGTTGATATTGTTGTTCTTCCTCTGATGTTGCAAATACCTTCAGCTCCTTTAGTCCTTTCTCTAACTCCTTTATTGTGGACACTGTGCTCAATCTAATGGTTGGCTGCGAGCATCTGCCTCTTTATTTGTCAGGCTGTGGCAGAGCCTCTCAAGCTCATGTCTGGAAGCACTTCTTGGCATCCACAATAGTGTCTAGTTTTAGTGACTGTACATGGGATGGATCCCCAGATGGGGCAGTCTCCTCATGGCTCCTCCTTTAGTGTTTGTTCCACACTTTGTCTTCATATTTCCTCCTCTGAGTATTTTCTTCCCCTTTCTAAGAAGGACCAAAGCACACAAACTTTGGTCTTCCTTCTTCTTGAGCTTCATGTGCTCTGTGAGTTGTATTTTAAATATTCTGAATTATGAGAATCAGAGACCCACTTGGTTACCATCCCACCCTGAGCCACCTTGTTCTCTATGTCTAAGCATAGTTTTTCCCAATGAGGCAAAACCAGGGTGTCCAGGTAGGGGACAGGAATCCAATGGCATGGAACAGTGACCAACACAGCCCACACTCCACTTCTTAGGGGACACATATGAAGACCAAGCTCACATTTGCTACAAATGCATAAGGACTCTATGTCCAGAGCCTGCATGGTACCTTATTAGTAGTCCATACTCTGAGAGTCCACATGGACCCATATTCCATGTTTGTTATCACTATGGGTCTACTTCTGGTGTCCTTTACCCTTCTGTCTTGCTCACTTCTATCTCCCACTCTTCCACAAGACTCCTGTCATGCTATACTTGTTGTTTGACTGTGGGTTTCTGTATCAGTGTCCATCAGCAGATGGTTGAAGCCTCTCAGGAAACAATTATGTGAGTTTACTGTCTTCCAGTATAGCAGAGTTATCAGTAACAATGTCCGGATGTCCGTTTCACATGAGATTGCTTCAAGTTGAGGTAGTCATCAGATGGCTATTCCTTCATTGTCTGCTCTATCTTCATCCTGGCACATTTCTAGGCAAGACAAATTTTGTCTTGAATGTATTCTGGGTGAATTGATGGCATTCTCTCTTCTCTAGAAGTCCTGCCTTGCTACAGGGGTTGGCCTATTCAGTCTCTATATCCTTTTCTTTTAGGATTCTGAGCTAAAGTCACCCTCTTATACACCCTGTATCCTCTCTCATCCTAGGCCTCCAGAGAGTCTACAGAGATATCTCTCCATCTATTTCCATTCTCATTCCCAGGCCTCCTCTTGCTTCCCCTCTTCCCAAGCCTAATCACCATCCCTTGTCCCCTCATCACCTTCTCATCTATTCTGTCCTGTCTCTCCACTCACCTCTGATGACTATCTAGTTATGAATTAGATTTGTGCATCCTGTCTTTGTCCCTCCATATCATGGAGTCTCTTTGGGTCTCTGGATTTTACTATATTAGTCCTGCATCTTATGGTTAATTTCTACTCATAAATGTGTACATACCACATGGCCTTCTGGCTCTGGATTACTCCACTAATGCTGTTATTCTCACATTCTATGCATTTCCCTGAAAAATTCATGATGTCATTTTTTAAATAGATGAATAGTATTTCATTGTGTAGATGTGGCATATTTTCTTCATCCATTTTCAGTTGAGGGACATCTATGTTATTTTCAGTTTCTGGATATTTTGAACAAAGATGGTATGAACATAGGTGAGAAGTATCCCTGTGCTATATTTTGGCATCTTTTCGATATATGCCCAGAAGTGGTATAGCTGGGTCTTGGGGAGAACTATTCCCTATTTCCTTAGAGACTGTCAAATTTATTTCCAAAGTGGTTTCAGAAGTTTATACTCCCACAAACGTTGGAGGAATGTTCTCCTTACATTTTTACAGGTATAATATTGAATTTCAGGTTCATTTTGATTTGCATTTCCCTGGTGACTAAGGATGTTGAATATTTTTAATCTGTACATGATTTGTTACAAAAGCTCTTAGCACTTACCTTAAGTTTAGTTATGGAATATTTATCTACATGCACTTTTGTTTGTAGTTTAAAATATCCATATGTTACATTTACCCCAGTGTTGTTTTTAATGGAATATATATGTATATAATATATATGGAATATATATATTACAGAGTTTCACTGTGCTGTCATCTGAGACTTCAAGTTCATTACTGAAACCATGCTTCCTCTCAGCATCATGAGAAGATCACTACAGATGCAGATCACCACAATTAGCTAGTGGTATTGTAAAATCTCTTCATTGCTGAATTTCATTTTTGCTTGCTTATGTATAAAATTTTTCAAAAGTTTATATAATCTCATTTACTACAGGATTATTTAAATTAACTTTAGATCTAACCATATTTTTATTACTTGCCATGTGTTTTTTTTTTTTTTTGAATTACAGCAAGACATTTAAACATTGAAGTATATTATGTTGTATTTTCTTTTTCATTATTTAAAACAATATTTTAAATCAAATATTCAATTATATTATACTAATCCCTCATGTTATTCAGATTTTCTCCCATTTTCCAGTCAACATGTGGCTTTTTGCCAAAAAAGATACAAAATTCCAATTGAAAACAAACTCCTTACAATCTGAAAAATAAAACCACATTCAAAACATACAATAAAAAAACCAAACAAACAACAATAAACAAAACAATAAAGAAAAAAAACCCCACCAAACTGTAACCATATAAAAGAACATTCAAAAAGTCAGAAAACTGTAGCATCATTTCTTGATCAAATACTGCTGAAACTGAAGCCTCTTCTAGTTGATGTACCTAGTTTCACTCTTTATGGAAAACTAAATTTTGAATCTCTGAGTAGTTATATGTGAGAGTTCAGATCTTAAAATTTACTATAGTGCTTACATTTTCACATGCACACACATATGTATGTATGTATATATATGCATATATATATACATATATATTATTCATCCATTCATTCATTCCTTTGTAAATTATAAGAAATTTAAGTATAATAAAATAAAGCAAAACTATCTATAATATTAATAGACTAATCAATACTGGCACAGAGTTACTCCCTGTCTCAATGTATTTGTATTTTAATGTTAATTGTGTCTCAACACTTGTTTACAGGAGAAGATCTGCAAGTAGCATCTGGTGACATGTCCCCAGTTAATTCTGATTGGTAAATACAGTTACCAGGAGCTAACAGTTGGGGAGGAGAGAAAGCTACAGGATTTAAGGTTCTTAAGTTAAGAACCATGAGGAAGAGGAAGGATAGAGAGATTCAGTGCCTGAGGAGTATGCAGGGAAGAAAAGCATGCATGTAAAGGGGCCACTAGAATGTGGCCCAGAGGGCTGCTCAATTATGTCAGGAGAAACCAAAACAGAACAAAGAAATTAGCAAGTAGTAACCCAGAGTAATCTGTGTGAGGTCAATTTGAACAGGATAGAGGTAAAACAGTTGCTCAGCTGTTGTGCTGCTTAAATTATATTAAAGATAAAGGCTGTGTGTTCTTTCAAGAGCATGAACCATTGAAGCAGGTAGTCACCAATGATATATTAATTTAAAAATTGACACTGCAACTATGTTAATGGCATTGGGCAAGAAAATTCCACAGAAAGACAAGAGCCCAAGGCCAAACAGAATAATCAGAGACCTACATATTTGTATATGAGAAGAACCTTGTACATTATTTAATACTCTGGAATATAGCAGTACTGTGTGGGAACTGACTTAACGTGACAATTTTAATGACATTTCTAAGTACTGTAATCAGCAATGGAGACTTACTGTCTTTTGGGGAGATAACCTTATATTTTTGGCAACAACTTAGGTTGTTTGGAAATTTCTGTTCTATTTATTACATTCATTTTTGCCCATAACTCAATTAAATATAAACCAATTCCAGTGGTGGAAGCTTTGTTTGGTGACAAGTGATGGCCAGCTGAGAACAATTATTTGAATTTGAGGATTGAATTTAGATACAGACACACAGACACACACAGACACACAGAAATATATGTATATTATATATTTATATATATATACATTATATGTATATTACATGTATACATATAATGTATATATGTATTAATATACATTAACATTTTTATTGTACTATGTTTCTCTACTACGAGTCCAGTAACCCTCTAGTGCCAGGTTATTTTTATCTATTCTTCCTGTATTCCTTTCCACAATCCACTTTCTTCACAGTAGCTGTTTCTCCCTGTTTTGTTTTCCACAGTTTCCTCTCTTTCTTATTCCTCACTTGATTCCAGGCCCATTCCCAGTCTGCTTGTTCTGTCTAGTCTATAACCTCTGTCAGATTATGCTTTATGAAACTTGTAATTATCTAATATTTAAGAGAATTAAATCCTAATCTTTACTTTACTTAATGACTACCTTGAACACAGCATCTGGGAGATTGTCAGATGGAAGTGGCATTAATGTGTAAGGGATGATTTTTTAAAAGGGCAGATATACTGATGTATTTATTATTTGTACATATAATTTTTGACTTATGTTTATGGAATTTCATTTTTATAACTATTGTTTGAATTATTTTTCAAATAATGAAAGTGGCTAGGGATTTTCAAATATTTTTATTTTCTTTTACTGAACTTTCAAATGATCATGTAGTTTTTTTGTCATTACCTGTATTAATGTAGTATTTTCCATGAGCTCTTTATTTATGTTAAGTTATTCCAACACATTTAGGTCACATTTACAAGATAATAGCATAAAATGTTTCCTATCTGTTGGATGGTTTAGATTGTATTTGTTAGTAATATAACTTCACTTTGTATTATTATTATTTGATGATTTTCATACAATATATTTTAACTAACATCTTTCCAATTTTCCAACTACTCCCAGATCTTCCTGTTTCACTGCCAATAAACTTTCATCCACCCTTGGTTGTGTACAAAGTAATTATCTCTGTGTATGTCTCACCCCTTTCAACAATAAAAACAAAAGAAAATTACATAATTAATTACCCAGTAAAGCAAAACTGTACAAAAATAAAATGAATCAAATACCCACAAAAGAACAATAAAACAATGGATCTGTTTTCAGTGTTCCAGTCTTTGGGGCCTGCTGTAGAATGTGGTTGATATAAACAATTGCATTCCATTGGAAAAAAATGAGGTTTGCCTTTCTACAAAGCAGGTATAAATTACAAATAATGTCTTGGTTAAGGATGGTACTTTGTGTTCACTTTCTTTCTTAGTACTAGTATTTTTCTCTCCTTTGAACCTGTGCTAATCTTATTGTGTCCTGCTATTGTCTCTTGACTTCCTATATCCATTACTGGGGCAAAGTTTGATGAATACATCCCAATGAGGAACTACTACTCTGAAATTTTGGATTTATGTTCTCCTATATATGTAATCACAAATGCCTTAAATAACTAGTTGTTATTAAAGAGTGAGAAAGTATATGAAGTTAGGTGGAATAGTGAAACTAGTGTCGTGGAGTATTCAAGGATAGGAAACATAGTATATTTTTCAAATTCAAATGATTCATATATGATATTCCATCAACTATTTTATCAAGATATATTCTTAATATCAGTAATAACGTATGTTGTCTGCATAAGCAAGTAAAGAATTGCTGAGAATATATATATATATATATATATATATATATATATATATATATATATATATTTCTTTTCTAAAATAAATGTCTTTTATTATTTATTTATCATTATTTCACTCAGGGATATTCTGTTAATCTGTGTTAATTGGATATATTTCCTTCAAAGAGATTGGATCTACAATTATTTTTTAGAGTCCAGGAAGCTTTTATGGAGGAAATTATAATAGAGATAAATGTGTTATATACTGGTATAATTCATGTGTCTAATCATAGCAATTATGGAAACTTCCATAATCATATCATGAATAATCAAAAGTAAGTTTCACTTGGGTACCCAGAGTCACAATCAGAAAATTGCGGATAGAAATTGATGCTTTCCTGTTGATATCCAGGATCTAATCACTTCAGACTCCTGATTCATGATCAGCAATTAGGCACGAAAGGCTCTTTTTGTGCTATTGATAATTGAAAAGAGAGCTCAGGATAAATAGCAGTTTTTCCTGTCTTCCACTTTCTATTTGCTCGGGGAAACAGAGCTATAGCTGAATCAGCATTCACGAAGCTTTTGCTTTCTTTTCCTACTTGAGAGCTCTTTCCTGACTGGTTTATAAACCATTCATTTTTGGATGTCCAAACTCCTCCAGTCAAATAAAAGAAGATCCAATAAAATTGTCGGTAGTGAGAGTTTTTACCAGTGAAGCTCCTGAATATAGTCCAGGACTCACCGGGTTCTGGGTATAACCAAAGCTTGACTATGAAATGCTCAAGAAAAGGAAGATGGTTTCTGAAATCCACAGGAGACAGAGACAATAAGAAGTAGAAATAGTTTGTTTGATTCCCAGGACTACAATTCTAAGTTACTAAATCCTGTCTCCCATGCCAGAAAAGTGTGTGTGTCTCTCAAGCCACTGATTATGCTTTCAGATATGGCAGGTGTTTTGTGATGCTTGGAGTACTGCATCATCTTCAATAGACATAATTCAATTTCTGAATAAGTTTCTGAAATAGAACAAGGATTTGCTGCTTGTTTCATTCCCTGAGGGAGATCATTGTGAAGAATTGCTATAGGTCTAAGTCCCTCAAGGCACACCATTGTCCAAATCCTGTCTCTCATGAACTCCAACCCCCAGATTGCTTACACTGAACACTAATTGTAGTAACAGCTGGATCCTGCTCCCTGCTTACTGGGTAAAAAGAACTACGTTTGGACTTGAAATGCTGGAAATTTCCAGAAAGTTCAGCCCCTAATGAGCTTAATATGTAACCTGTCTTCTATTCTATTCAGTTCTTGCTTCTTCTAGACTGAACACAGGAAGCCAAACTGTTGGTCTTTTCCTCCAAATAAATGTGAGGCTTTGCAGAAGAGGTTTCAGAAGAGAAGAATTTAGCAGAAAGTGGCCAAATGATAGCAACCACCTCCATTCCCTCCTCTTACTGTTTATTGATAATAAACAAAAAGGAAGAATTCTAAACTGCCTGGGTCACACAAGTGTCCACCCTCTGTGCCTAATGACCTGCAATCACTGTGTTCCACCCACAGTACAATACCTACCCTAACAGCCAGAACCTATCACAGGACTACAGAGTAAAACGCCTAAGCTCTTGATATAAAAATCCACTAATCACCATTCTGAAAATTTCCAGAAAGCTCTGTCTTCAAGAAACCTTATACAATTCCTGTTTTCTGCTCAGTTTTCTGTTCTTGCCTGAAGAGGGGCTACCATGTTACTGGGTCTTTCCTTCCAATAAATCTCTCATGTGAGTTTTGATACGTGTTTTGACTTTCTGGTATGCTTTGGTTCTCATCTGCCAGAATACATTCCCCCTCAGAGTATAATATTTGCAAAGGCAGGGAGAATTCTTACCTGGACCACAGACACTATCATCTCTTTAAATTGTAGGATTTTCACACATTGTCATCATATATTTGCATAAGATAGTCTCATAACAAAGAAAAATAACACTGGCAGTCTTATTTGTGATTTTTCTAGAGCCAAGAAGGGTCTCAGAGATTCAGCTTTTCCAATCTATGTTATATAGTCATGGCGCAATTGTCATTTTACTTTGGCAAATACTAGTTATACTTTATACTTTTTTACTTTTTCTCAGTTCCTTGTCTGTCCACCCTTTTCTAGGAGTCAGGCATATATTGAGAATATTAGAAAATCAATTGCCTCTCCATATATGATATAGCATTAGTAATTTATACTTCTACTGAAAGAGATTTACACAGAACATTTATTTGTCATTACTTGAATATTAATCTTCCACTGACACTGACAGATGACTATCTCTTCATTAGCATTCTGTTCCACTAATTATTTCTATACCATATACAGCTGTAGTTATACATCTTTGTCTGAATTGCTGATGGCAATCACAAAACATTTTTTCAATCCTATATATGACATATTATCTAGTATTCTCCCTTACCATCTGTAATTTTATTCTGTCCTATTATTCTTCTTATGAAACATCAGATATGGAAAAAATTAACATAAAACTAATGGTCAATTGATACACAATATAGACATCTCTAAAAGCACAAGCACCAAGTGTCTCCAAGATTAGATGTATCCTCTCGCACTGGGCCAATACAAGGCAGTCCTCTGCTACATCATATGTGCTGGGGTCAGTGACAAGCCCATGTATGCTCTTTGGTTGGTGTCTTAGACTCTGGGAGCTCTGAGGAGTCTGGGTTAGTTGATACTGCTGTTCTTCTTATGGGTTTGCAATCCCCTTCAGCTCTTTCTGTCCTTTCCCTAACTTTTCATAGTAGTCCCTGACCTCAGACAAATGGTTTTCTGTAACTATATGTATCTGTCTCAGTCAACTGGTGGTAGGGCCTCTCATAGAACAGCCATGCTAGGCATCTGTCTACAAGCACAACATGGCATCATTAATAGTGTCACAGTTTGTGGGCAGGCACCAAACACTAACATTTCTTTTTCATAGCTTTGTAAATGATTTACATCTTAGCACCCTTCTGTAATTTTACCTGAAATAGAAGAAAAAGTTTGATGCATAGATTATTATAGAGATTTATGTCTCAAAGATTACCATATAACTCAAGCAAGCAATTAGTTATTATAGCATGCCTCTTCTTTTCCTTCTTCTATTTCCTGTATCAGTAGGAAATTGGATTTCTCAAGAAACACTAGAAACATAGCATGCTAGATGCCCTGGAAACAAAAACTGTGGCTCCATCTAGTTAGTTTTTCTATCTATCTATCTATCTATCTATCTATCTATCTATCTATCTATCATCTATCTATCTACATATGTACATATCCATCTGTCAATCTATCAATCAGCTATTTGTTTCTAGTAAACCAATTGAGTTCAACTAGTTCTGATCATAAGTACAAAAATATATAATCATTTACTGGTATATTGACATCCTAGAAACAGCGTTGCATATACCTAGAGGTACCTATTTCTGTCCAACACTCATTTACTGCAAATATTCTCAAAGCATATAATAGAAATTCCATTTACCTACCCCTTCTGTACTCCGATTTTTATTTCACTTGATTTTGTGTAGGTTTTATTCTGGATACTGACTGTAAGAGGTGGTAAGGCCTGAGTAGAATGGATTTAGCAAGTGACATGGACAGCAGCTTGAATTTTCCCTGAGCCACTGAAGTTCTTTTGTCTTTTTCTTCATTCAGAAAAGGAAGAAATATTTCCAAAGGTCACAGTGTTAATTTATATTACCTACAGCAGCAATTACATCGTTTTTATTTATGTTTCAAAGATTTTGAAAGATATACTTATTCAAGGAGCATGAAAGAAAACTTTTTTTTAAAGATTACATGATAAGGTTCAATAATCCCATCTCTTGTGCCATTTTAGACATAGCTAAGCAGGTCGCAGAGACCTTGCTCTCCTCCCCATTACAACCTTATAGTTACAAATACTAGACAGTGTAAATTCTGGAAATATTTATCTTTTACACGTTATTATAACAAGGAAAGCAAAATCTTTTTGTTTTGTTTTGTATTTCAAGACAGGATTTCTCTGTATAGCCCTGGCTGTCCTGGAACTAACTCTGTAGACCAAGCTGGCCTCGAACTCAGAAATCCACTTATCTCTGACCCCCAAGTGCTGGTATTAAAGATGTGTGCCACCACTGCCTGGCAGAATGCAAAATCTTAATAATCTGAATTATATTTTTGCCTTTCACTATAACATTTTAATTGGCAAATAAAGCTTTACATATTTTCAGAATATCATGTGGTGTTTAAGGTATATATACTGCAATGTTTAAATTAAGGTAAATATTTCTAATCCTCATGCACTTATGATTGGTGCATAGTTTTTCACAATCCTTTCATGTAGCGTTATAAATGTAGACACACCTGTTTCGTGAAATATTAAATTATAATCCTTGCTACTATTGGCATGGCACTGGAGGGCAGCCTGGCCTGTTCTCATGCCAGCAGACTCCCTGACTCAGAGCTCTGAAAACTCTCCATTCAGCTCACTAAATTCCCATGGCAGACCATTGCCACACATGCCCTGTACTTCCAAATATGGCTGGCTGGGGTGCCCTGCTACTGTACCTTTCTTTTTTTTAATTGGATGTTTATATTATTTGCATTTCAAATGCCATTACCTTACAATAAATCCCCTCCCTAGAAACCCCCTATCCCATCCCTCTCCTCCTTTTTGCTTTTATACCATTTTAATTGCATGCAAATATTATGGTCAGTTCTAGGTTGAGGAACTAGCAATATAATAGATGCAAATAGTCAAGGAACAAGCAAGAAAAAATACTATTTCAAACTTTGTTATTTCTGGTTTTCTATTTCTTATATATGTCTCTCTAACATGGTCTTTATATTCATTTCATCATAGTGTGAACAGAATGTCAAATTCTATACTCTACAAAGTTACTGTCCTTATTGTTTAATATTCATCCCTAAAATGCAACAGGAATTGTAATGATTAACCTAGGTCCTTTGAGTCTTGGCTTCCTAACTCTTTGGGATATTGTTTCTTTGTAAAAACTTACTCAGAATGATATTATCACTAGATAAAAAGCAGGAAATGTTCCCATTTTTATTTGTGGGTTTTTTCCATGTCCACTTCTTCGGCCTCTGTCCCAGCCTCTGGTATCAAGATAAAGAAATTCCATTGATGACTTTGTTAACTATGATTTTCTTTTTGATCCAGGTAATTTTCCTGTTCTGTAACTCTACCCCAGATCATCACAGAATACCAAGATTTTTAGTATTTGCAAAGTTAAAAGCAAATAGTGAACAACAGAAACAGTTTTATAGATAACTTTATTCAAAACAGCAGGAGCCAGACAACTCACTGCTGAAAGCTAGAATTTGACATGAAGTCTCATTAGACCTGGATGTGTGTCATGTAGTCTCATTAACATTTTGTCAATAGCTCTGCATGTCTTACACATGATTTTCTATGAATTCACAGGGCAATAGGCATGCCAATAAAGAAAGACAGTATTTTCTAATTCTCTTGCTCATTTTCCTGCTATTATATGCAAATTATATTCTCATTCCTACTTTCATTCTCCTTCTTTTCAACAGATTGATGTAGATATTTCATCAGGGACAGAGTGAAGAATATTGGCAGAGACATTGGTAACAGGTAAAACTCACTGACATGGAGGATTTTTACTCCTGAAAGACATTTCTAGGTCCAATGATGACAAGGCCCTGATACACATCTCTAAATAGGAACAAACATAAAATTTGACGACCCCTGCAACTTTTTATACATTTAACACAAATCTTACTTACGAGAATCCTAGACTTATAGTCAGTCTGTCCCTAACTGATAATTGAAAGGCTTGTTAGTTTGGCTCTGTCTAAATCCTGTCTTAGGTCTTTCCATATAAATGAGCTCAGGTATTGTCTAGATGATGACAATTCCCCATATTATTGTATTGGGGATTCCATCTACAATTTTTGAAGACCTCTATTCTAGTTAAATTACCTGTTAGACAATCATGGAGAAATTCATGATTGTATAGAATTTTCAAAGACTCTTTACCTGAGAGGCAGAGTTTGTCATAATAACAGTATTCTCTGAAAGTTCAAGAACAATATTGTTCTCTGACCATGGAAGTGTGTGGTTTGATCTTATATTGCTGTGAGATGATTTCTCCTGAACAATACAGAGAGCAAGTATCATCCTTGACAAATATCTCAAGGAATTTTTCCTTGAAAAATTAAGGAATGGGTTATATAGGATAGAGTACCCTAAAAACACCCAAGAATGGCCAATGTAGACAGTCACACTTTTGCTTAATTTGTTCTTAAACCATATTCAGATTTTTGGACAATAAGCTGTGAATTGCTAACTGAAGCCATATGAGTCTAAAATGTTTGGTAAAAGAGAAATGTTCAAATTTCTCAATATCTTCAGCTTGCATGCAGAATGCTTGAAGTTTTCTGATGGACTAATAATAAATAATTTCTAGTTTCAATCTGTTCAAGGTTAGCAGGGTCTGACAATTTAAAAGAGGTGACTCAAGTGAATTAGGAGGGCTAATTTCGTTTTGGTACAGATCAAAATTCTTGGGGCATGACTGCCTTTAGGGGATGTATTCATCCTGAATCACAGGCGTACAAGAAGCTATTCTTTGTGAATCCAAAGAGGCCTCATGAAGAGAGGCATGTTTCTGCTTCCTCATAGATTTAACACCACAGGGATGATACATGTTAAGGAACCTGGGCCTTTAATTTCCTGGTTTATGGGATAAAATGCAGCAACTCCAAAAGATCTAAATGGAACATATTCCCATTCTCCCCTTCTGTCTCCCTTCTTCCTGACTTTATATGCCAAGAATCTTTTGTAATTAGTAAAGGCATTAGGAAGAAAATGTTAAGAGAAATAACAAAGTTTGTGAGTGATTGAAGAGTGTTTGACTAAATATCTGATGCCTTGTGTCCTCTCTACATTAATGAAATACAGGGTATTAGGGGAAAATTATTTTACTTCAACTAAAGGAGACAACAGGGTTTTTTTTGTTTTTGTTTTTTATTTATTTTATTTTTTTACCTTTGTGACTATGGCATCAAGAATGCTAAATCATGGAAACATTTACAATAATCCCAAATTATGATCTACGCAAGCCATATCAACAGCAAACAAAAGCAAAAAACAAAAGAAAACAAACAAACAAAAAAAGATAAGCCTATGTTCGTGGGAGCTTGGAAATTGTGTTATCTCACTTGTTCATATACATACATTTATTTTCTAACAACTCCTCCTTCTACTACATTGTTTATAAAATCAAACGACATTGAAAATGCTTCCCTTATGCTAGCTGCTAGGTTTTCTTTCTTGTTTTACAGTTATTTGAAGTCAATGCATTAAGCATTCCACTAACAATCAAACCTAGATATATGAGGTAAATTTTTGACACATTACATATTTGCTTGTTTACATTTTGTAAATTTGCTAAAATGAGTAAATGGGAACAATCACTCCCATAATCTCCCCTCCCTCCACTCTTCCCTGTCGCTCTTCCCAGAATTCTCTATTTAACAGATCAACTACTCTTCCATTTCTCTTTAGAAAAAATGCTAGCTAAATCAAACCTGGGAGAACATGTTACAATGATATGAGGGCACAAAATCTTATTTTTAAGTCTTGCCTAGTTAACCCAATAGGAAAAAGAAAATGCATCTTGAAAACAGTCAGAGCTGGGGAATCCCACAGAAAACGAGGAAAAAGACATGAAGGAGGAAGTATGGACAAGGACAGTATGAGAAAACAGACCATAGAATCTACTTAGCAGGAATAATAGCTACTCACAGAGACTAAAAAGACTACAGCAGATGCTATATGGGTCTGAGTTAGGAACTCTGCATAAACATAATAGATGTCTAGCTTTGTGTTCCTTTCAGACTCCCAATTACAAAAATGGGGAAACTTCTCAGAGTCTCTGGCCATCAAACATTTTTTTTTTTTCAAATCAAAGTTCCTATATAGGAAAGACAAGATTAGGACTTATATAAGGTTACTGGAATTGGATAAAGTAATCATTTTCTGAGCTTCCATATAAGCATCAGAGTAGGTGCTTCATGGGTAGCAACAAGCAATCAGTCCAGCATGGTCAGAAGAATCAGAGAGGTAAAACTCTGAAGCTCGGTATTTAGAGTGCTCTGTCCTAAGCAATTGGTTTTATTCCTTTATAAATTCTGGGCCTCTATGTTTGAAAGTATGGAATATATTCAGTTTCACTTCTATTCTATTCCTCACATTCCTTTTCTACCTTTAACATTCTTCAATAGTGTACAACTCTTCTGATCTACATAGTTAACACTTAAAACGGTAAGAACTTAGTGTTATCTTTTGGTGAACAGTGGTATTGCTAATGTCTACATGTCATATCATGGATCACTGTACCCTGATGACCCTTAGAACAATTATAGCTTGCACAAACAATTAGATACTCCTTTCCAGTACAAATTATATCTTTCAGCGTGATGTTTCACACACTCTGTCATTGATAACTGTGCAGATTTAGCTTCATCTAATCTTGTATACTCAGATTTGTGGTTCTGCAGTAAAATTTAATAAGGAATGTGAATATCGATACATATCTTACTTTTTAAAGTGGACAGGCATGAGCAAATAGCAGAAGCCCAAATGCATGACAAATACATGTGTTTTTATAAGTTGATAACCAGGTTTGAAAAAAAAAAATAGTGAGCTGCAAATAACTAGTTTCTTTTCATTAGTTCTATAATTTGTTCTGAGATCAAGTCATTAATCTCTAAAAGGTAGCAGGTATTTCTCAGAAATAACTCCATTATTTTCATATAACATGTAAATGATAAACACCAAACTCAATACTGAGAGAGATGACCAAAATTGTTCATCAGCTATGGCTGGAAATACTATTTTTTTTTCCTCTGAGATTTCTGAAGTTTGCTCTCTAAAGCAGAGTATTCTCTATGCAGTACTACTGACATCTTGTGGAATTTAGCTGTGCCAGCCTGTGAAATATTCCTAGCTTAGTTTAATATTTATTTCCATACACATAAAGGTGAGCAAACTGATAGAAGACACACTTACCTGAGTATTCAGCCACACCTTCCCTGCTCTTACTGACAACTCCTCTTTAAATACTACACCACAGAGAGTATTGTATATAGTATTGCAATGGGTTGTGTGTATTTTTCTATGATATTCATCATTTCTGTTGGGAAATGATTTTTTTTTCTGCATTTAGGAGGAAGCTATTACACTCAAAAAAATAGCTCAACACCTATGATTTGCAACTATGTCCTGGAGCCTCATTATTTTTCTAGGAGAAAATATTGGTAGACATGTTATATGGTTTTGCTTTTGGTACCTAATAGAGAAGTTTTAGGCATTATTTAACTTACTCACCAATGTAAAAAAAAATAGTATACCTCTTAGTAGATGGGAAGTTATGAAAAAACTGAGAATGAGTTTGAGAGCAAAAGTGATGAATTATTTGAAATAGGAAATGCTATGGGTAAAAGAAACAAAATTGAATATGGGAATGAATTTTACAGAAGAAAATTTTACATACTTTTTTCCTCTATTCGATTTAGGTGTGAACAATGACTGGGGGCATGGTTAGTTTAATGGTTACTGAGATATGGTATGTATTTGCGGCAACTGGGGCAGGATATACACCTTGGTAAATCAAAGGACACCGATCCTTTTCCATGTGATATTCCTCATTTATGGGCAAATGTTTGGCTTATGCACTAGATGTAATAAATCAGGGGAAATATAACATTTAATAGCTAGAAAGGCTAGGTAACTCCTACTCTTTGTAATATAGTTCTGTTTGTAGGCAAGGAGACCAACCTGAGAGCAACCACTGGAATAAATTTGGAATTGAGTTAGAAAAACATTCTAGGCTTACATCTTTGGCATTTACCTCTGACATATTTGGTAAGTTGGATAAAAAGAAGAGAAATTGAGCCACTGGTTCTTTTAGTTACTATTATTTGTTTTGTTTGTTTAAATTCTAAATGGACCTAGAAAAAAACAAGAGATGCCCCTTATTCCTTAGTTGACATAGAGCAATTGGAATTAGGAAAGTACTATGTAGATACAAGATGCAGTTATGATCAGGTTTCAGAGGCAAATATAGTATAAGAGAACTGAAACTCTAAATTGATAGAAATAAAACATGTTCAATTAAGAACAAAGCATCTCTAAAAGTCTAAATTTTTATTTTTGGGAAATGAGACAGAAATGATCCTTCTGAGAGTTGTAGAATCAAAGAAACTGAGCATTATTATCACAATAGTCACCCTTGACAAATGCTGTATAATCGTAAACATTGCTAATGGAACCATCCCCTGATGTATGGTTACATAACAGCAATTAGAAGTACTTTGGCATGACAAAAGTTTTACACACAGATGTCAAACCTGATGAACAATTGTGACATATCATAACCTAGGGAACGTGTATGATACCTAAGTTTCTTGTGTTGGCCTCTATAGACTAGATTAAGATTTAATGGCTTGGCTGATACTGTTCATATAACAGTATATTTAAATAACTTGAAAATGCATTGGTAGATCTAAGACTATCATGTCTCATGTATCTGCATAGTGAAAATGCAATATAGTGAATAAAAGTAAAACATAAGCAGAGAAAAAGATTTATTTGGAAAGTGGAGGCCAGCTGTGAAAATATTTGTGTTGAATCTGAGTTTCTAAAGAAAAAATGATGAATATCAAACTCTGTGCTTGTGATGCAGTTGGAGAATTTAAATCCTGAGAAAATGCTAATTGAATGCATCCATTATAAATCATTATATACGGTAAAAGAAGAGTGCGAATCATATGGACAATTGTCCAATGGTATTTGTTCATTATGGTGCTTTTATTTCTACCATGAACTGACTATTAATTTCCACCTTCCTTATTACATTATACTAGACAGACATGGCACCAAAATTTCATGATTTCAACAAATAACACCTATATAGGAAATAGGTGGATCTCTAGCAAGGAGAGGCATGAAACTATTCCTAATAAGAGAAGTGCAAACTTTCCAAAGAGCAATCATATAGACATTTCCAGGCACTACAGGTAGTCATATGAAAGGAAATTCTCTGGTTGCCTTTCCTTCAGTTTCTGCTCCATACTTTGCTTCCCTAATGGCTCCTGTGAGTATTTTATCCCCCATTCTAAGAAGGACTGAAGAATCCACACTTTGTTCTTCCTTCTTCTTGAATTTCATGTGGCCTGGGAATTGTATCTTGGGTATTCTGTGCTTTTGTGCTAAAACACACTTACCAATTAGTGCATACCATGTGTATACTTTTCTGACTGTGTTTCCTCTCTCAGGATGATATTCCCTAGTTCCATCCATTTGTCTAAGATTTTCATGAATTTCAGTCCTTCTTATAGAAAATATCTTAAACCTGATATAAGATTCTATTAGTATTTATGTATCTGTTTGTGTCTACAAGTTTGTGCAGGATCATGCATGCTGGTGCCAGAGGAGTATACCCTTCCATATGATACTTGCCCTCACCCCGTAGGTATTACACTGCAGCTGTAGCTTAGGGGGCTACAAAAAAGCTCCAGTGATTGCAGTTTTTCTTTTTTGCCCAAAATGCGAGGTACATGCACATACAGCAACATTTGTCTTTGTACATTACTTTGAGAGAACAAACTCCAAGACTTTATGCTTTCTCAGAAGGGGTTCTTTCTCACTATTGAACATGGTCATCTTGAGACCTGAGGACTGCTATGGCTGAAGTGTATGTGGGCAAAGATGCATCCAGACCAACCTTTAACATCTCTGTAGCACTGTATGGGTGGACAGAAGACACATAGAGCCCCAGTTCCCCAAATGCAAAGCAATGCAAGATGGAGAAGGTGTTTACACACTCACCAGCTTCGATGCAGCACAGACAAATGAGGTCACCCAGAGACCTGCCACATGTGTGCCCTACCTGGAGTTGGAACCACTACACTGTGCAAATATGTGGTGGACATAAGGGAGTGAAAATCAAGTGGAACAGTTTGAGCATACTTAAGTGATGTGAAACTGGATGTGCCAAGGTGGAGAGGAATAGCC
The DNA here is from genome assembly GCA_021653895.1 of Mastomys natalensis. Classification (NCBI taxonomy): domain Eukaryota; kingdom Metazoa; phylum Chordata; class Mammalia; order Rodentia; family Muridae; genus Mastomys; species Mastomys natalensis. The sequence goes on along the minus strand of JAJTUV010001533.1, from coordinate 819,529 downwards.
TGTTACAAATACCCAGCCCATCCACCTGAAAATGTGGTGAAGTGCCTGGCCATATTGCCTCTGAGGGCTATGTCTGGGTTTAAGCCCATACGGTGGCAGGGACAAGTGTCAATATCTGTGGCTCATACTATCACTGGAAAACATGGGAATGTTAGTGGTCTGGACTGCACCAGGGATAATGTGGATTCCACATTTTGTACAGAACTGGTCTGGCCCCTCGCAGGCTCCTCCTCACTGGTGTTTATGAAATCAAGTCTCACTTCACACCTGATGCAGGACTTAGGAGATTGGGCTCTCTACCTTGCCAGGCCATCACAGTGGAACTGGCTTGTTTGTGGGGTCCTGTAAGGCACATGAATGTAGGAGGGCTTACCTGGTCTAATCTGATATGGGGTGACCCTGACAAGGAGATAATGCACCCCTTTCCAACAAACGTGGCAATTATTGCAGTTGGGAAAGGTGACCTAAGTATCATGAGAGTGGGAATGCTGGCACTGTCTCTCACAGGCTACAGCATTTGGAAGAATGTGTCCTGACCCTTGATTAGGCAGGGCCTCAGAGTGTAGCTTGGTCTTGTGTCATGGATGTTGTTGACCTAGCGTTGATCCAAGGGCATGGGAGATGAATTAATAAAGTAAAAATGAAGAAGATGAGGAGGAGGATGACAAAGAAGAAGAAAAGAGAAAGAAGCAGCAGAAGAAGAACTAGAAGAAGAACCAGAAGAAGAAGGAGGAGAAGGAGGAGGAGGAGGAGGAGGAGGAGGAGGAGGAGGAGGAGGAGGAGGAAGAAGGAGAAGAAGGAGCAGGATCAGCATCCTTCTTATCACTGACATAAGGGAATTTGTGCTCTTACCTTAACATAAGCCTGTGGTGCCTATTAGCATGTCAAGATGTATAGTAGCTTCCGGACTCCTTCAATCACTATTCACTAATATCAGTTATGCATTTCAAAGTCCTCAGTCACTTTTACGGGTTCTTTCCCAAGTAACTGTTTGTTTTTAAACTGCTCATGCCCTTGTCGTTTTTCTGATTTCCTGTCATGATATTATTAGCACTTTGGAATGAACATTCCCCTTTTATCAACTGACCTGCTAATTTTGGATTCTTGCCATTGCATTTTGCATTTCCCTAGTGATTGCAAGACAGAGGAGTGGCATAAATGATCCTGTCTTCAAGGGGATCAGCTTTCCTAGTATAACTAACCTACCCATTTTGCCCTATTTGATACAGACTGCTTGACCAGAGTGACTTATGCAGCCCACCATATATGTCTCCAAATTCCAGAGTCCAGGTCTAGAATCCAGCTGCTCTTCCTCAACCTTTCTAAACATCCAATTCTCCTCAACTATTCATAGATTTGAACTGAAGATCTAGTATCACAATGGAACTTTATAATCAATAAATATAGTTCATAAAGGAACTGGAAACTTTTTTAAATTTTGTATCATATATCATAATAAAATATAAGAGTTTCTCACATGGTTAAATTTATAAAATATCCATAGCTTATGAATAAGGTAAACAAAGTACTAACACTGTAAACTATTCAATGTATCTGAAATTAATATATCCCAAATTAACTGTATCTTTAGTAACAAATTTCTTGAGCTAGCTCATGTCATATGTTCTTTATATCTCAGAATGGAATAATTTCACATGGTTTAAGATTAACTAAGCATACACATTTAATTACTCTCAGCAAGTAATGGGTTTTAAATATGTCCAATAGTTTATAAGTCAATAATCCTGCTTTTGATATTGAATTTTAAAGTTAATTTTAAATTTTATTTAATTTTTTTGCTAATTCAAATTTCTACTTTACCACATCCACTGAAGAGAAAGCCCACAGGTGAACCTGAGGTTCTGGTAGCTGGTGATAGGAGAAATAAACAGCATTCATTCAGACACCCAAAATTAAAAAAGACATAAGTATTTTTTTTCCTTTTATTTTTTTATTATTTATTTTTTGCTTATTCACTTTATAACCCTCCCAGTCACCCCCTCCCACAATCCTTCCCCATCTCTTGTTTTCTGAGTACCCCCTCCTCTTGTATCCCCCACCCTAAGTATTTTTTTTTATTGGAATTTTATTTACATTTCAGATGTTCTCCCCTTACCCCATTCCCCCTCCTTCCCAGGAACCACCTATTCCATCCCCCTCCTCCTGCTTCTATAAGGGTGTGCACCAACATATCCCCCCTCCGCACCTCACCTCCCCACCCTCTAATTACCCCCACACTCTAATTCCGCCCCCCATGACATCCAGCCTTCATGGGACCAAGGATCTATTCTCCCACCTATACCTCCCTTGCATATATAGCTGGAGCCATGGGTCCTGTGGTTTAGACTCTGGGTGCTCTGTTTGGTTGGTATTGTTGCTCTTCTCATGGGGTAGCGAATCCTTTCAACTCCTTCAGTCTTAACTCTAACTCCTCTATTGGGAACCCCATGATCAATGAGTTTAAGGGTTGGTTTTTTTTTTTTTTTTTTTTTTTTTTTTTTTTGGTTTTTCTAGACAGGCTTTCTCTGTATAGCCTTGGTTGTCCTGGAACTCACTCTGTAGACCAGGCTGTCCTCAAACTCAGAAATCCGCTTTGTCTCTGCCTTCCAAGTGCTGGGATTAAAGGCCTGTGCCACCACCGCCTGGTTTAATGGTTCTTTTTAAATGGTTCTTTTTTTTTTTTTTTCTTTTTGGAAATTTTATTTACATTTCAGATGTTTTCCCCTTACCCCATTCCCCCCCTCCCTCCCAGGAACTCCCTATCCCTTCCCCCCTCCTCTTGCCTCTATGATGGTGTACCCCCACCCACCCTCCCCCATACCTCACCTCCCCGCCCTCGAATACCCCCCCACAGGACGTCCAGCCTTCATGGAACCAAGGATCTCTTCTCCCACTTATATATAGCTCTCTTGCATATATAGCTGGAGCCATGGGTCCCTCCCTAAGCGCTCCCAGACTGGTGGTTTAGACCCTGGGGGCTCTGGTTGGTTGGTATTGTTGCTTTCCTCATAGTGTGTGGAATCCTCTCAACTCCTTCAGTCTTCACTCTATCTTCTCTGTTGGGAACCCCATGATCAGTTTAATGGTTAGCTGTGAGCATCTACCTCTGAATATGTCAGACTCTTGCAGACCTTTAAGGAGACAGCTATATCAGGCTCCTGTCAGCATGTACTTCCTGACATCCACATCAATGTCTACCTTTGGTGACTGCATGTGGGATGGATACCCAGGTGGAATGGTCTGCAAATGGCCCCTCCTTCAGTTTCTGTCCTGCATTTTGTATCCATATTTGCTCCCTTTAGACATAATGTTATATTATCTTTTCTTATACTTTATAACCTTAAAATTTCACCATAATATAAAGTATACTTTAAACAAGTTTTGATTCACACATATGGTATTTTGTAAAAATATATCTCTTTGAATTTCTATCATCGTATAAAAATCTGTATAATCATAAAATATAAACTTGTTGCTTTCTTACACAAAAATGAGATACACTAACAAACAGAGTTCACTAGGAGTTAGATGTTCAATATTTGTTACTTAATGCAATGTAGTTTTCTTTTTTTTCCTTTTTTCTTGGATATTTTCTTTATTTAAATTTTGATTTCTGAGTACCCCCTCCTCCTGTATTCCCTACCCTGCCACTTTAAGTCTCTGAGAGGCTAGGTGCTTCCTCTCCCATTGAGGCCAGATGAGGCACCCAGCTAGAAGACCATACTCCATATACAGGCTGCATGTTTTGGGATAGCCCCCGCTCCAGATGTTTGAGACCTGCATGAAAACCAAGCTGCACATTTACAACATATGTGCAGGGAGGCCTAGGTCCAGCCCATGGAGCTAGATCTGTGTAGACTAGGTATGCTCCACGGTTGGTGATTCAGTCTCTGAGAGCTCCAAGGGTTCAGGTTGGTTTACTCTGTTGATCTTCCTGTGCAGTTCCTATCTCTTAGGGCCCACAATCCTTCCCCTATTCTTCTATAAGAGTCCTCAAGCTCCATCCACTGTTTGGCTCTGGATGTCTGTATCTGTCTGAGTCAGCTGCTGGTTAGAGCCTCTCAGAGGACAGCTTGCCCCTGTCTGTTCTCAGGCTGGAGGTTTAGATCCTGGGAGCTCTGGTTGAATCTTTTCATACTCGTTCTAAAAAGGACAAAATTTTGAATCTTATCCCCTTTCCCAGTTTCCTCCAGAAACCCCCTGTCCCATCTCTCCTCCCCCTGCTTCTATGAGGGTGTTCCCCTACCTACCTTCCCACTCCTGCCTCCTGGCCCTGGCATTCCATTACACTGGGGCATTGAGCCTTCAGAGGGCCAGAGCCTCTCCTTCTATTGATGACAGAAAATGCCATCCTCTGCTACATCTGCTACTGGAGCAATATGGGTCCCTCCATATGTACTCTTTGGTTAGTGGTTTTGTCCCTGGGATTTCTGGGTTCTGTTCAGTTGATATTGTTGCTCTACCTATGGTGTTTCAAACACTTTCAGCTACATCAATCCTTTCTCTAACTCCTCCATTAGGGAATATGGTCTTCTTAAGATAGTAAAGTCGTGCTCCAGGTTGTAAACCATTTCAACATGGTTGCTACTTATGATGAGTTGCATCCAAGTGACATGCACATATACACATATGGAGTTTAGCTACTACACACATACATATACCCTAAAGAAGAGTACTTAAACACATGTTCTTTAAATGTTTCTCTTAAATAAATCTATTTTATATATTAAATTAAACTTAATTTAATATGTTTTATTATATAAATTTAAAGCCAAGTATTGTTCCAGACTATATGGATGTTAAATCATACACAATGAGCAAACTACAAATCCTTAGATAAAAGTTGACAACATAGTGTTGAGATATTTTCTTTCTTTCTTTCTTTCTTTCTTTCTTTCTTTCTTTTTTTTTTTAGAACAAAGTGCAAAGAAATAAAAAAAATAAAGAATTTCTAAGAATGAGGAATTATAACATTTGAGATAAGAGTGTTTGTGAGCCTAGTGCTAAAAGTTTAGATAAAAAATAATTGGGAATCGTTTGCTCATGGTAGTGAGAGGGTGAAAATCAGTTGTGTCAATTTCAGACCTCTGAATGGAGATAAGTTTTGTAATGATTTCTGAGTTAGTGAAGAGAAGGAAGGAGAACATGCTTGGCTTAGCTCAGTCTGGCTTTAAGAAACCAGAAGGAGAGATGGGGCAAAGATAACTGAGGTTCTACATGGGTTAGGCTGAGAACCAGAGGCACAGAGAGGAACGAGATTCTAGCTAGTTTGGAATCCAATTCACAGACAAATAATCATGAGTACATCAGCCATTAGCAGGATCAGATGTATGTGTTACTGTCCCTGTACCTACCTTACCATAATCTGTTGCAGCTTATAGACAAGATGTTCAAGCAGTATGAGTAGGATACCCGACAGAAAGAAGCAGGTCTTAGAGGAAAGAGAAATAGGAAATAGAGAATCTCTTTCCTTTCCCCTAATTTCTTGTATTACTCTTAAAGGTCCCTAATAAAATCAGAAATTTAATTAGACAGGTGAATAAATTTAAGGCCATTCAAGTTTGTTTCATGTGTAGAGGATGCAGGTTTTCAAAAAGGGATCTCAAGGCACAATGAATGAGATGTTATTCTAGATACTCTTCTCCCAGATGAGAGGAACAAAAATGTTACTGCAGCCTACAGTCCCCAGGATTCAGGGAGGACTGAATGAGGAACATTCAGTTGGTCTTAATTACAATCAATGAGGTCAATGGCTTAGCCTGGCTAAGGCATAGGAGAGTCTTGACACCTGGTACCAGGGCTTTCATAGTTAGATGGGACTAACAAAGAAATAAAAATAAAAAAATAAAAAATAAAAAACAAAAAACAAACAAACAAAAAAACAATTCTAAGTAGTATCATCTCATCCCAATGAAAATTTGAGGAAGATTGTCACAAAATCAATATGGCCTAGAGGAGCTGTGAGATTAACAAGTGTTTCCAACCTGGGGTGGTAGAAGAGAATAGGAAAGAGACAATAGCCCAGTAGGGCTATGGAGACTACAGAGGTGTAGCTCTAATTATAGTGGGTTGGGGAGTGGTAAAAAACAATCACCTTGGCTTAAATGGCTATGACTAGGAATATCTTTGTCTATAAGCATATCAAAAGAGTGCTGGACATTTTAAAGGTCACCTTCTTGAACTTATGAAAGGATTTACACAGACTGATATGGAAACTTACCCAATTGTTGGTCTTAGATGTATTGGTTAGTGATCAGATTTTTTTGCAGGTAGCTGAGGGTTAAAAGTAGAGTGCTGGTGTATGGCTTAGACCCAAGAGAAGTAGCACTAGGAGAGCCTATTGAGTCTCAGCAAAAATATCATGTAAAATAATGTGATGTGGGGTAACTGGCCATCCCATGCCAAGTTGGTCCCTTGAGTAATTATAACATGCAGCATGGATTTATTGGGAGAAGAGAGAGGAGCAAGCCATGTAGACAGGCCGACAGACAGACCAATGAAGAGCAGAAACATGAGGGAAAAGAAATGGTAACACTGTACAGAGGACAGAAAGGGGTGAGAGAGAATGCCAATCAGAGATCTCAGAGACTGTGTAAGAGAGCACTGGAGTGGGGTTCCTTTTATCAGCACACAGACAGACACACCTGCCAAACCTGGTTGTTGCAGCAGATAGATGATGACAGTAGCGATTTCTGGGTCCCTGAGTACAGCCTAGTAGAATCATCTGTAAGCTAACACTTAGACTATACTTCCTGCTTACTCTGGTCAAATTTATCCTTCTGAGATCTCTGTGTTGTCTGTAAATGGCTGCCCTACCAGATAAAACTACAGGCTCTCTCCTCTGCCCCATCTGGGGCCATTTGTTAGCTCACTCCATCCTTGTTATACCTAGTTGACCAACTCCTTTCTTGTGCAGAGATATCATGAATAAGTTAAACACTGCCTTTTGTTTTCAACTAACTTTCTCTCTAATACTTCCTCCTCTATCAGTCTTGGAAGAACCCTCTTTCTGATCCTAATTCTTAATCCTACCTCCAAAAGAATACACTCTTGATCCAAGATTGTGGTACAATTCTTCTGCCTCAATAACCTCCAATCATCTGCCTTTTAAGATTCTACTCTTGGTGCCTACCATTCACTCTGTTATTCTAAAACCATATTCCACAAAAATATAGACATAGCCTAAAATCTTCAGAGTACCATTTAAAAGGTATGTACAAGCAAACTCACTCAGCCAACAACACTCTTATCTTTGAAAACCCAAAATGAATTTGAGGAGCCACAGAGTAGTAGGAGCCAGATTGATCAGTCATTAGTGGATAAATGAAAGAATGTCACTCTAATGTGCTCTAAGGAATTGAAAGTGGAAATTCTCAGGGGAAATGAATCTGTATTTCACATATCTAACAAAGTTAGTGCCCCATATGTCTTGTTTTATAGCCAATCTTGATATGATAAAGACACAATTAATATTGACAGGTACGATCTATGCATATTCTAATATACAGGGCTTATATTTGATATTGTGTTTTGACAATTTTTACACTAGCTCATAACAAATATCCATAAAATTTCAAAACACTTTCCCAAGTTGTGATCTCTGCAGCCTTACTGTTCATTATTCCATGATAGTTCTGGTATTTTCCCATCCTTTCTCTCTCTCTCTCTCTCTTTGTTTTAGTATAGTCTTCATGGTACCTAGCCCCCTATATGCCTAGTAACTACCAATGAAGAGGCTATGCATAAGTATATTCCAGAGTTCTACTCCTTTATACAGCTTGCATTTTTCACAGTAAAATGAATAAAAAAATCAGTCAAAATGTGTCACCTATTGCAATAATACCATGAGAGGTTATACATAGAATTAAATTTCCTGTTGTGTTACATATACATTTCTGTTTCCAAAAATTATATATGTATAGGTACTTAGGCAAATATTAGTGACAAGGGAAGTCAGAGACTACAGGGAAGAAACATGTGCTTTGGTTGGTGAATGTAATACCTGCTAAGTTTCCCAGACATTTCATATATTATTACTATTTTCCAAGTCTAATCATATTTTAGTGTTTCGCATCAAAGATTACCTTGGCAGATCAGGGCTGAGGAATGCTGCAAAGCTACTACAACATAATGCACTTTGCAAAAGAAATGTACTGGGGAGTGGGACTTCTGAACAGTGAATGGAGAAAAAGAAAGCAGGGTGATTTATGGGCTTTAGAAGGGTATGCTACTCATGATGACAGTAGAATCATGTTACATTTGATGGCTGGTGTTGATGTAACTGCTGGCTCTCTGACCCAAAGGTGGTTTGATCCTGGAATTTGGGCATTTCTAAGATTCTTCAATTTTGCTTATTACAAAAGATGAGAAAGTTGAAAGAGATGGCTGGCAAGGCAGTAATGAGGTAACAATGTACTTTAGATTACTTTTGACTGACTCTAAGGTCCCAAGAAAACATGGAAGTTTGTCAAGTCCAGGTAGAGCAGGCTGTTTCATTCTCAGTTCAGGTTTATGAGGATAATCTGATGTAGGCAGGTTTTTTTTTTTTTTTTTTTTTTTTTAATTTAAAGTCTGTTTTATTGGGTTCGTATACATCTACCTCTCTTGCAATACTTATTCATTCTAACAAACCAACACTAGTTAGAAGAGAAAGAAAGTTAGAAGGAAAAGGGAATGTGGACCTCTATAATGTATTTCCTTTTGAGGTCCCTTGAGGCAAGTCCCATCTTTGTTGTCAGGAAATCCAGCAGTCCAATAAACCAATAATAATAAGTAGAGCAGCAGAAAAAGCCAGCAGCAGAAGGGACAGGAACAAGTGGAGAAGCAGCTGCAGGACCTCTGAGGGCTCTCACATTTGTACCCTCTTAAGTGTTCTCAGAATTAAATTATCTACAGCTAGCAAAGACCATGCTTCTCTCAGAGCACACATGAGACAAATAGTTTGCTGCTTTGGATAATCTGCAGCAGCCTCATATTCTATACTATCATTAAAGCAAACACTAATTCACATAATATAATTGATTTTATAGAGAAAATAAAATTCTTACTACAATCTAGGGTTATGAAAATGCAGGCTGCTTCTATAAGTCTGGACCACATGGGGCTACTTTAAAGCTGTCTGGAATGGAAGTTTTCATGAATTTCCTGGAGCTGTTGGGTTGCTGGAATAGATACATATGTTAGAGACAGAAAGCAACATAAAAGTGTTTAGGAGGGATTATTTTCTTAAGTGTATATTTGAAACTTTTAGGACCATGCTCCTGGGTTTGGGGGAGGGCAGTCCTAAGACCTTGGAGTGTCAATAAGGGGATATATCCTTCCTCTAGAAATAATCAATAGCCAGGCTGATAAAACAGACTCCTAATCAACTGTACTTATCAGGAGTTCTGTTAGAGGTTGATTCAAGTAGATTCTCTGAAGCTCACAAGAACTTTTTTAGTTTAAAAAATGATGTAACTTTTAGATATGTTAGCATTATCACTAGTTGTAATATGTATAGAAATCTGCATAAAAATATGCACTTTAAAAATGGATGTAGACTCACAGAATTAGGACATATTAAAAACTGATGAGCCCAAAATGTTTTGGGGTTCAAAGTATTAACACATTTTAAACATGCCTTTAATTCAGGGAAAAAAGTTTAAAGGTTTTTATTGGTTATTTTGTTTATTTAAATTTATTTTTTTTATTTTATTTTTTTATTTAGTTTTTTATTCCCCCAGTAACTTTATTTTAAGGAAATTTTGTCACTTTTGTTCTTGAAGAAAGCAGTGGAGGAGAAAAAGGTGTTTTAAAACAAAACAAAAACAAAAAAACCCTTTCTTTCACAGATATCAACACTAAATTACAGACTATTTTTGAAACACCCAGCAAATATCCATACTAATTCATGTAACTCTACCAGTGGTCCCTTATCAAGTCTATAGTTACTACATTAAATGCATTTATCCTTCAGCAAAGTTATTATGTTATGAGCATTTTCATTATCACAGTCCTTTTATTACAAGTTTCAATTTCTTTAATCTCCGTTTGCATATTCCTTTATTGCTTCAAAGTCTGGACTAGTTATGTGGACGTCATTATTATAAATCACTCCTGTAGAGAGAGGACGAGAAGAGCTGCCTGCCCTCCAATGAGCAGCATCCATGGTGTAGAAACCGGTGTTAGCATACCATTGAGATGAGCATCTAGAGAATGTAGTCACGTCTGAAGGCTGAAAATAAGAGAGAAGGTACTATCCCTGTGGGCAGCAGAGTCGAGAATAAGATAAATTATTCAATATTGGCCCCTTCCTGGTTTCCCCTCTGAAACCCCATCCCATTCTACCACTCCTCCTGCATCCATGAGGATGCTCTCCCACCCACCTACCTACTCCTGCCCCATCACCCTGTCATTCCTTATGCTGAGGCATCAAGTCTTCACAGGACCCAGGACTTCTTCTCCTACTGATGCTAGGCAAGGACACCCTCTACAGTATATGCAACTAGACCCATGGGTCACTTCATGTGTATTCTTTGGTTGGTAGTTTAGTTCCTGGGAGATCTGGGGTGTCTGTCTGGTCGATATCACCCACAGTGATACACTTTCTCCTACAAGATTACCTCTATTGCAACAAGGCTACACATCCTCATAGTGCTGTGTGCCCTGGGACAAGTGTATTACAACCACCACAAAGTGTGCTCATTAACATTACAATATTCTAGAGGAGATAATGGAAAAAATAACCAGAGAAAGAGTTGTAGCTTGGACAATAGAAGAAAAATTTGAAAAGTTTGTTTTTAATCTGAGTTCTTAAGGAGAATAGTAAGAAAGAAAGAAAATTCTGTGCCTACACAATTATGGCAAGCATTGAAGACTAACATAAATGTCATAAACTCTTTCATGATAAAAGAGTTAGAGTAAGACAAGTCTACATATCTATGGGCAATGAACCAATAATGTTTACTTAATTATACTTATGATTTTAAAACATTAATTGCCTATCAATATCTACATTGCATATTACATTTAGCAACATATTCAATGTTGTTGGAACACATAGCTTCTGTTTAGAAAACCATGTTATAGAGTATGGATCTTCAATATGGAGAGCCCTATCTTTCTATAGTTGGGGAATGTTATCTAATTGGGGAGGAAAATAATAACATTCCTATGGATCATTTATGCATAAGGATATCTTGCATGACATGTAGGCATTTACAAGGGCACTATGTACCAAAAGGATTATTGTGAATTCTTAATGTTGGAAACACTAGCAGTATAAAACCTGCCAAGTATTGTCTAAGTAAAAGGTATCTAATTTGCAAAAGAAATACGGAAAAGAGAAGCAGAAAAAAAGAACTACATCCATCAATTCTATAATTGATGGGGAAATCTTGGAGAAACAAAATGAAGAGTTCTATGTCTTTAATCCTAGCACTTGGGAGACAGAGGCAGGCGGATTTCTGAGTTCGAGGCTGGCCTGGTCTAAAGAGTGAGTTCCAGGACAGCCAGAGTTATACAGAGAAACCCTGTCTCGAAAAAACCAAAAAAAAAAAAAAAAAAAAGAATAACTCGGAGGGTGACTGAAGAATTTTTATAGCTAACATATTTACTAATTCATATGCACTCTATCATTTCCAACATAAATAGATCATATCTACATATTCTCTAGTACACATGCCTTATATTTGATGTTAGCATCTTATTAGTAATGATTAATAGTTGTTTTCTCTGATGACAGACAAGCCAATTAACATGAAATTAAGGTATATAAGGCAGCTTATTGGTTTATTAGTCAAGCAGTTGTCATGTAGATGGGAGAAAGAGGTTAGAGGGTAGAAAAAGAAAGAAAGAAAGAAAGAAAGAAAGAAAGAAAGAAAGAAAGAAAGAAAGAAAGAAAGAAAGAGAGAGAGGGAGGGAGGGAGGGAGGGAGGGAGGGAGGGAGGGAGGGAGGGAGGAAGGAGGGAAGGAAGGAAGACACAAACAAAAAAAACTAAGAAACAAAGAAATAAACAAAAAAGAGAGCATGTTCATGCATCAAAATGATATGCAGGGAGAGAGAGAGGGAGAGAGAGAGAAAACAAAATGAAAGAGAGAGTGACAGATGAGATACAGAGAGCAAACTCTCTTACTATTAATAAAATTTCCTCTGAAGTAATCATCTTGTAAACATAAATTCTAAACATAAATTCTAAACAGAAATCCTGAATGTGAGACAAATATATATATTGCCTTCTACAGTACCACTAGGACATAATAAGAAAAAATTATCATGTGTCTATTTGGCAAAGGCTCATGGCAAATGTATAAGGATTTTCTGTCCAGAGAGGCAGAGGTGGATCATGGTCCAGTCTGAGATCTGCACTCAAGCATTTAAAGTATAGGCCAACTTCCAAGTTTATATGAATGTTCTTTATTTTATCTATTCCTGACCACCCAGGATGAGTTCACTTTTTAAGAAATGAAATATTAAAATAATTAAGATTGAGAGTAAATATCTAAATAAAACTATATTTCTGACACATCACACACACACACCTCCCCCCCATATACATATATATATGTAAATGTATACTATATATATTAATTATAGCCAAATATCTATATATATTCATTTATATATATATTAATTATTGTCAAATATCTATATATATTCATTTTGGAAGAATGCCCACTAAAATTTTTACAAATATTCTCTGGGCATTAGTGAAAATGATTTAGATAGATTGTCAGAATATTTATTGTAATCAGATCCAACTGTACTGTCCTCTCCAAATATTTTTATCATGTATGAATGAAAGCTGATTTTGTATATGCTTGGCAACAATCTTCCATATATTCACTCTCATTCCACTAAATCAAGGAGTCACCATCAAAATTAGCTCATTGATCTTTAAGCTCACATTTATATATTTGTTCATTTGTTTGATTTTTGTTTTTGTTTTAAGCCTATTGCATCTACTTTTTTCTTTATACTAACAATTCCGTGTGGTAATTCACTTGAAATTGATATTCCACAAAGAGTAAGAAATGTGACTCACTCTTGCTTGCATCTTTCTTTCAATATACAACATGACCTCCATATACTTCCAATTACTTACTGAAGTTTTTGTGTCATTTGATTTTGTGAAGGGTTGATTCAGGTTTTTATGTGAGTGTACCGTGAAATAAACACAGCTTGTCTAGAAAATAATATTTTGTACCCTGAGATTTTTTGAGAACCTACTTTTAATAAGGCTTCTCAAATACATAAACCTCTCTTATAGCCCACTATTCAAGATATGGAGTAAAGATGGTAAATAGGACAAGGGGATGTGGACCTGTTTAGAATTAGAACATTGGGGAAATTGTAATCTTTTTTCTTTTCTTTTATTTTTTCTCTTTTTAAATCCTATTTGTTAAATATATTCACATAGAAAAATATACAATATATCTTTCACTAGATTACACATTCTTTTTTTTTCCCCAATGTGCTTTTATACCATGTTAATTACTTGGAAGTGTTAAGGTCAGTTCTAGGTTGAGGAAATAGCAATAAAATAGATGCAAATAGTCAAGGAACAAGCAAGAACATAAAAACACAATAATAGTCAAAGAATAAGCAAGACAATAAACAAAGTCCCTTGATCATTCCCCTGATCACAGTTTCTAAGGGATTATCAAGATAACCAAAATATCTGAGCCTACGTTCCTGTCCTAGCCCAAAGTCCTTTTCATACCTGAAGCCTACTTTTTTTGCTCTAGCCTAAAATTTAGACTCCTGAAATTGTAATCTTTGTCAGGATACCAGAAGTCCAATTCCAATTTAGCAGTGTCAGGATACCAAACAAGAGTCACCAACAGTGGCATGATCAAGCTGAAACAGCTGAACTTCCACCAAGTCAGCACAAGTTAGACAGAGACCGATACCACAGGGGACACCAGGAAAAGTTCTCTACTGTGTTTCATTCAAGGAAGTGAACATCACCTAAGACAAGAGACCAGCAAAGCATTTCAAGGCTACCATTGCAAGTGCCCCAGGCATTGTACATTGAGTCCTACTTATTTTTTCTCCAACAAAAACACCATGAAAGTATGCATCAGAAAACATCACTTGAATATGTATCTCATGACCAGACCAGAATCCAGTACTTCAATATTTTCTACTTCTCTTTCTCATTTTCCTATCCTTACTTCCCTTTGTTACTGTTCCTACTTTATTTATGCCTCTCTGTTATATTTCATATTCACATATATATTTCACCAATAGCAGAGTGAAGGAGAATTGCAGAGACATGGGTAGACAAAAATCAGATACAAGCCCACTTAAATGCTCACTTAAGTGTTCTGGAGAACTTCTTGTCTGATATTTCCAGAAAAAGATGAAGAGAAGTTCCACAGATAGAAGTAAATACATAAATATTAGTAGAAATGGAGGACACAGTTTCCTTTTAAAACAAATATTCCAAAGGTGATTTATCAAAATTCCAGATTTGTTATGGTATAATATCTAATGAATACTGGAAAAACATGTTAGTTTTACTTCTCTAAAAGTCTTATTTACTTAACAAGAATAAACATCATAATTATCCATATCACCAATATAATATATCCACTTCCTTGGGAACATTCATCAGAGTGCTCCATGGAATGAGTTATAGTTACCCAGGTTAATAAACTATATTGGAAATCCTTATCAAAGACTTAGATATAGCCATGAATCCAATTTTAATTTTGAATTAAGGGACTAACACCACCATGGCAAGTAAAGTGGGAAACCCCTATCAGTTTCCACATTCAAGAGGAATGAAGAAAGTGTTAGAATTCTCCTAGTGTGTATCTGTGAGGTATAATTTTGTCTTCGATGTAGAGCTATCTCTTTAATTATTCTGGCAAGAAGAATTTGCCTGGGAATAGAGTCCAACTTTTAAATACTCCTTTAGGGTTGGGTAACAGTGTGTAGGTGCCTCGTACATACACCTTGACATTCTCAAGATGTAAATAAACTCTAAATCTTAATCTCTATGTATTGTACTCTCAGATCCAAAACATATCAACTAGAAGTATATAAGTGTAGCCACCAATGTCTAGATTGTCTGGACAAAATCAGACTGTCATAAGTTTTTGTTTCTTCACTCTAGTGTAGTCTTGTTGTTTTCTGTTATACTGAAAGTAGACATTACCAAGCTTGCTTTATGTTCAAAGTGGATTGGGTATGGAATTAAGAGGAGGAGACTAGAACAGTTAGGATGGATGGATCTGTCTATCTCTTGTAAAATGTATTTTAGGCTCTGGCTATCCTAAGAAGATATAATATTTTGTTCAGAACTCACAGATCGACTAGAAGATAGTCCTTATATGTCATTTTCTATCTCAGTATGAGAGACATGAACAGGCTTAATCAACAGATTATCACCACAATGCTGATGCATAGTATGGGATCTGTGCTAAGACTGTCCTATGGAATGTAATATGACATCTTTAGGAGGTATATGGTAGAGCAGAGTCAGTGCATGTTTGGCTGGACTGATGAGAAATAACAGGTATGCCATTAGAGATGCCACCATTATAGATGGCCTTGCTTTATAGTGGGTTCCCTTCTTTTGTACTTTGTGTGTAAACACTCTTGCTTGCATTGAAGAGGAAAATAAATTATTTTTGTCTGAAGTGATATATCACTTTCCCCTACATTTGCAATTACTATCATAGGATATTACAATGTGTTCTGTCTATTAACAGGATCTGGTAGATCATCCCACAACATGCTCCTGTCAGCATGCACTTTTTTATATATACAATAGTGCCTGGGTTTGGTGGCGGCATATGGGATAGATGCCCAGGTGGAGCAGTCTCTGGATGGTCTTTCCTTCAGTCTCTGATCCACTCGTTGTCCTTGTATTTCCTTTAGACAGGAGCAATTCTGGGTTAAAGCCTAACCTCTGAATATGATCTCTAAAGATTCTCTCCTTTTTTTTTTTTTCTTTTGCTAATATCATCCCTGTTGAATCCTGGAAGCCTTTTTCTTTCTTTCCTGGCATCTCGGACTTTCTAGTGGCTACACCCAGTTCCCAATCCCCCACTGTTACAAACATGTGTTCAATTTCATGACCCTCTGTACATCTCCACAGGCTCTTCACATACCTGATCTAACCCCCTTTCTCTCCTTCCTTTTGTCTCTCCCTTTCAAGACCCTTCCTATTTCAACCTCTCATGATTATTTTGTTACCCCATCTAAGGAGGACTGAGGCATCTAAACTTTGCTCTTATTTCTTCTTGAGCTTCATAATATCTGGGTTGTACCATGGGTATTCAGAGGATGTTTTCTACTATCCACTTACCAGTGAGTACATGCTAGGTGGTTTCTTTTGTGACTGGGTTACCTCACTCAAGATGATACATTGTAGTTCCGTCTATTAACTGAAAACCTTTTAAATTCCAGTCTCTCTCATTCTGATGAAGTTAATCCAGGTTTCTTCCTGAAGACTACTTTCCCTAATTACATTTCTTGGGGATTTTCTTCCATGATTTTAGAATCTTTTACTCACGATAATGTTGATGAATAGCAATTGCTGAGAAACACTTTGATGTGGAAATGATTGTCCTACATTCTTGAGAGCAGCTCCTGAGTGAGGGGATAACATTACCTGAAGAGAAGAGTTGGAATTCACAGTCTGTTTTTTACCTTATGCAATATTAAATAGAAGAGGATGATTGTGTTCCCATGAACTTGTGAAGTTTTATCTTTTATGTCTATTAGAGAATTCTTCTGTATAAACTAGAAAGGACTCATATGCCTGGGAATGCAGGCAACAGAAACAATACAATTCATGTAACCAATTCCACTTTGATATACATCATGAAATTTTTAATGTGGACAGTCACTTTTCATTTTAATCATCTCTTATTCCACACTCAATTCCTGGGATATGTATTGTGAATACATAAGTACATGCCTCCAAATCTAGGCTGTGTTACTAAAATGAAATAATCATAGTTTGATTTTTCAGCCAGAGATTGTCTTCAGGGCTTGTGATGTACTGAAAACTATTGATAAAAATGGTGTTTGGAATTCAAGGTGGTTTTATGCCTCAAATTCAAAAAGAGTTGGTTTGAGCACATTAGGAGAAAATGTACATATTTGGGACATACATGCTTGAGGGAATTCAGACTTTAGTGAGAAGTCACAGAGTAGGTAATAGTCCTTTGTGTCCTTCAAGAACTCAGAAAACAAAGCATGATCATGGTGCTTGAAAGTTTTTTCACTGTAATACTGTACTGCACTATGGAAAGTTGTAATTTTAATTTGATGTGGGTTCAATATGTGAAGCGAATCTTATTCTATGAGGAACGAAACTGGTACAGACTGTATAGCTAGACTACCTAGCAGATGACAGCCATGCCCATGTAGATGTTCCAACACTTACATGAACTCCTTCTTTATTATATGTAAAAAGAACTCAACTTGCCTTGTCAAAGAACTAGGTTTTAGAGTTCCTCATAATAAGTTTGGAGAAGTGAAAAAAAGTGCGAGAAAAATAACTGTAGAGCCTATGGAGGTAGATCAATGATAGACAACTTGAATAAATACACTAAGTTATAGTTCTTTGGCAGCAAAAGAACAGTCAGTCCACTTGAATATAAACTTATTTTGTTGAAAGTAGCCTTAACTGTTTGCTCAGTCTTGTTAATCTAACACAATGATAGTTAAATAATCATAGCTCATGTTGATTTGTATCAGCTCACAGCCAGGTAATAGACAATCTTCTTCCAGAAACATGCAGAATAAAAATAGTATTTAGCATGCTTGATTGGGAAGTTAAATAATTAGGGACTCATGGGACCTTAATACTTACTTTTGCTTTCTAATACTTTCACAAAATCCACCGTTTTAAAAATTTAAGTGGCATAAAATATTCATTTTTTTCTATATGTTATTTTATATTTCTTCGGTTATTTGTGATCCAGAACCGGAACTTGGCCCAAACTGGATTCTCTGGACTGTTGAGCAACACCAGGAAAACTGACAGGTGGTGTTTGCTTTCTTCATCAACCCCATTTGGGTATACTTTCAAACACCATGCCATTTCATCATTTGCCTCTAATGGGAACACTGGGCTTGTAATCTTTTTCCTAGTTCTCTCCATGCAAAGTGAAAAGTTGCTAATGGTCCACTTGTAGTAGAATTTCCGAGCACTGATATGTGTGTAGCCCCAGCTCTTGGCTTCAAGGTTCCCTAACATTTCTTCTGGGTGTAGTTTGGATGTTGAAGGTGATTTAGTCCTAGAGGTTTGAAGTCTCAGATGTTCTTCAGTATATGCAGGAATTCTGGAGAGGTACGTTCTAATGCCAGTGAAGTTGAGAGCAAGCATGCCTCCTCTTCATTTCTTTCTTTGTTTTTTTTTTTTTTAACTTGCTTTCTTTTGTTGTTTTAATGGTAGCTCTTATACAGCCAATGAAAGATTAGAAATTATTTAAAATTATGGAAATTGTATGAAGAAATATTTTTCAGAACATCCCCTGAAAGCAAAAGGTGGGTTTATCAGGTTGTCGTTACAACTGTTCAGTCTTGAAGTATGAGATCCAGAAGAGGTTGAAAACTGGGTCTGTGAAGTGAGAGTTAATAATTCTGAGCACCAGTGAATATCATTTCCCTAATTTCTTGATTCCTCTGTTCAGCAGTGTTGTGGAATACTATCATTTCACTTTTCTCCTGATCCTCGCATTATGTTTTTGCTCTAAATTTCATCCCAAACCTTACCTCTATTATAGTAAATAGTGTTTTTCCAGTGGTGATAAATCATTGATATTGAATTTGTATATAGAATACTTGAAAATGTCTGTAGGTCATGTCCTAGATGAAACTTTCTCTCTTAATGATCAGTGAAACTGTCACCTCTCACTGCAATTTAGTCATATCCTCTCTGTATGTTGATAATCTTGTCCCTGTAGAGTTTCAACTTTAAAGTGATTGCTGTCTGTACAGGTGAAACTTGATCTAATCTTGAACCCTTATACTAATGACTGTGTAATAAAATATAATAGGGGTTTTGAAATTAAGAGAAAATTTATTTTGTAACCTGGAGTATTGTGAACATATAACAATGGCCTGAATGAGGCATACCATTTTTGAAGCATTGCTGAGTAAATTTGAAAGGAACAGTTAGCCAACTGTTTTAGCTGCATGTAATTAGTTTGTTTTAACTTTTTCTATATCGTGTGCCTGGTTACAAGTTTGATGATAGTAAATGTATCTGTTGTCTTTCAAAATTACATCCAACCTGCTTATCTGGTGTCCATGTAGGAATTTGGTGAACTATAAATACAAACATGTGAGGAGGAAAATTCCTACCTTTCAATTGATAATTCTTACAAATTTCCAGGGATTTTTACAAATGATTGTCTTACACAGGCCTTTTGTCAAAGTCATAGCACATCTCAGGGAATTCATCTGAGTCATCATATAAAAAATCATCACAGTTTGAATTCTTGACTAGTTTTATGTACACATAAAAGATCATTCAGTGTTAAGAGACGGTTTTCTGAGAGTCCAGTCTCATACTCCCAATAGTTATATGCAAGCCTTTTCTAAAATAACATTGTTTCTAAGAGGTATAGTACATACTTGTCAGAAAATTATAGTGGAGATAGTTTCTATAAATACAACTACTTGAAATCCATTATCTCTAGTAATGAAAGACATTCTGGTTCAATTTTTGTGTTGGTGGTATAATGATCCATTAGATAGCCCATTACCGTTGCTTTGCAAATAAGCCCAAGAACCTCATTTGTTCCCCAGAGTAAATTTTGGTAAAGTTTTAAATTGGTTAGCCATTAAGTGGAGTTTGAGACATGATTTATGCCTTTACCTATGAAAAAATAATTTTATTTAACAGCACTCAAGATTTTTTTGTGATAATTACAAAACCACAGATGAGTTTTCCAGGAGAATTCGTGCTGTATTTGAGGTAAGAAATGAGACAGGCAACTGAAACCATGTTGATTGAGGAAATTTAATTTTATAGGACAATGGGTACATGCTTATTACTCTAATTTTGGTTAAGATTAATATTGACAGGAGCATGATGAATATGTAGAATAAAACATGCCATTAATGTAAGGCCAACAGATCAGAGGATGTCTATACATTAAATCAGAGTGAGGTAGTCTTTTTCCATATTGTATGTAGTTGCAGAATTCATTGATCAAAATTTCAGAGTCCCACATCTGGGAAAGTATCATTGGTAGCTACCTGTGACACCATAGCTCCTACACCTTGTTCAAAAAAACAAAAAAACACAAAAAAACAAAAAAACAAAAAAACAAAAAAACAGATTTGCCACTAGAAAAGATAAAAGTTGAGAAATAAATGTTTTTAATGTTTTTGTTTGTTTGTTTGTTTCTTTTTTTATCATATCAACCTGGACAACTACAGAAGTGGACCAAGATTAAAAAAAAAAAAAGATATAGTGGGTTGATATCATGCTGCTTGCATTCTTGTGCTGATTTTGGGACCCCAAGACTTGCTATCCCAGAGAGGAGATAGTTCACATGTTCTAACCAACATGAGCATCGCTTTGAAAAATCTGGAATATATAGGACATAAAAGAGTATTTGGAGAGGGGTGGCTCTATCAGTAGAGTCACAATATACCCATAATCCTTGCTTGGGAAAGACTATTAGTGCAGCCTTTTGATCAGAACTCACACACCACAGTAGGGAGACAGGTACAAGTGTTTTTTGAGATAACACAATAAACTCATTCCTAGAGAGAACCTAGATGTATATTGTTTCTACTTGTTAGGACATTAGATGGAAGTATAAATACTAATTTCATTACAATGTAAATTAAATATGTAATGTTTGCTAGTCCCTCTTTAGATATTAATATATGCATATTTTTGCTTTCCCTTTGCTCCCTACATTGTTTCATTACACATTTCTTTGTTATTGCTTATCTGTCTTTTGCAATGATCCTGAGGTTACTGCATAAGATATTTTGTAGAAATATTCAGTGACTGCATTCCACATTTTATATAGATTTTTTTTTGAATAGTCTGATTTTTTAAATGAGCACTGTCTTTACCCAAAATAAAAAAAATAACTTTGAAATATGAATGTTGATCTATATAATGACTTCTATTTATTGTAGGTACTTCTTAGGAATCTTCTTAATATGATTACTGTTGATTTTTGCAGACAACCTCCTATAAATTTACATTCCTTTTTCTGAATTTATCCCACTTTACCCTCCCTAATTAAAGCCCTGCTTTCTTCTCAATCTCCACATGAAATTGCTTATAAACAAATATGCTCTGATTTATTTCTTTCCCTGTCATTCATATAGATAATGTCTCCTTATTCCTTCCCAGTTCTTCCCTTTGAAGCAAGCACAGCATCTTTCCATGTTAAATGAGGGAATTCTCTTAAGACATGTATCCAAGTCATTTGGAATTCAAATCCTTAAAACAGAATGTCTAAAGTGTGTACTATATTCAGATATTGGATTCTGCTCTTAAGATCATGAAAAAACAAAATAATTGGAGAATACACTATATTATTTACAAAATTGTTGCAGTTCTGTTCCCATCAAGCATTTACAAATGAGGATATGCATATTAGGAAAAAGAGTTTTTTAGATTATTCTACTATTATAGTACATTATATTAAAAAACAATATAAGATTTTATATTCTTTATACATGCATGCATATACACTTGCATGCATGCGATATAAAATTTAAATAAAAATATAATAATGTTTACCTGTGGCTTTTACACTCATGGTGTGTGTTCCTTATTTTGACCCCTTCTTAACCTTAGTACAGTCTTCTTCTTTACCAAAAACATAAACTTCCATATCATATTTTTCATTTACATCATTTTAGCTGTGTTTGTCTAAAATTTTCCCTCTGACAGTGATCCATCAACTACTTTAGACCCTGTAGTTCTCACAATTTATCTATTTACATCTAAGATTCAGTACTAAATGTAAGAGAAACATCATGCTCTATTTATTGCTTGTGGTGTTGATAATACTACATGTAAACTACTTAGAGTGCGTCATTACAATTTACCAGTGTGACAGTACACCTTGTAGTTTCAGCAAAAATAGACAAAGATAGAGTTGTTTTAAAGTAAAAGTAAATTGCTTACTCAACTTCTTTATCTTTTTCTTATACAAGCACCTAGGGAAAAATAACACTGTGATTCTAGGTACTCAAACTGTTATCAAAATACATTCAATCAAATTCTTGGTATATCACTCTGTAGAACTAAATAACTTTTATTCTGAGATTAAAAAGTTATCAAATATTAAATTTACATCCAGTCATCAGACAATTTTACTCCAAGCATTTTGAAATATTCCTTATTATTTATACTATGTATAGCTCAGGACCTCTGTATTGATGAAGGACCCATAAAACTTTTTATGGCATGTTTTATTCCATGAGATATCTGAAGACAGAATCTATGGAGTAACTGAGTCCCTCCATATCTTGGAATATTAGCTAGATAGAACACTATTGACAAGCCTAACTATTCCAACCATGATTTATAAACTTTCAGCTTATACTGAATGGGAACTTCGGCAACCTAAATTCTGTCTATGAACAGACCGAAAGAACCCTGGTTGTTTTTACAAAACCCCCTTAAAGTACCTCAAGATTGCAGCTCTTAAAAGTCCCCATTTTCTGGAATCAATTTAGACTGGTGATCATTAAATTCATTTTAGTTTTGATCTTTGTCTTTATATAGGAAAAGGGGCCGCAGTGGAGGAGTCCTGGAGGTTTCCAGGTGGCAGATCCCACATACAGGAGAAAGTCTAAGGTTCCAGAGGCTGGAAGCTTTGGTGATGGCAGGCTCCAATGATACAAGGAAGTCCTTGGTTTCCAAAAGGGTTTATTTCAATGGCTGGGTGGTGGATGGATCTGTATGTACCCCCCCTAAAACTTAGGGCAGACCTCTCTCTAGAGCCTAAGTCCTATACTCACACCCTCTACCTGTGCACTTTGGGAGGGGCTGTAATGGCCTACCTGACTGAATAGTGTAGGTCCATGGAGATTAGACTTCTTGTCAGGACCTTGGGTTCTGGGACGTGGCCAAACTCCCTTTGAGTCTCGGGGTTCCAGGCCCATGCCCAGCCAAGAACCAAGACACCCTTGACACAGTCCCACAGTTTGTCCTGTAAGAACAATGCCCAGATTTCACAAGACTTTAAATATTTTGTTTGTGAATATATAAGCCACTTCTGAGACATTTCTTTGATTTGAAGGATATCATAAAGTCTTACTGTGTTTTAAACAGTGTCCTTGTATTTGCATAGCTAAAACTTTGGTCCTGGAATCACTGGTATTCCACCATATTTTAGGAACCTTGGAAGCCTGAGGTAAAGGGAACACAGGTTGAGAGTGTTGGTTCATGTGAGAAGCAAATATGATTTAATATTTAATATGATATAATTAAAGGAATATAATTGATTCCTATTTAGTGATTAGTACTCTTAAAACATTAATCAGAGTGTCACTATGCTATCACTATAACTATGTTAATTATAGTATAAGTATCAACCATTTTAAACTGAATACACATTCATTTGAATTCATTTGAATATGAGTTTAACAGTAAGAAAGAAATAACAGGGAGCACAAGCATGACTGTTCTCAGGCTTTCCTCTTTAACATCCTTCAAGAGTTCCACTAAAATATTCAGGATATTCAACTGTTACCTCTGATAAGCATGCTGTTTCTACTTTCTTGGATCGATTGCTCATTTGAAAATTATTTCAAAAATTTTCTTTTTCAATTAGCAGTATGACTTTTAGAGTCATGCACTCTATGTTATTATCACTTAGATTTGCACTTTCATAAGGCTTAACACGTTGATATGTTTTTTTTTTTTTTCTATTTGTATCCTTGCATAGCTTCTTTGGAGAAATTTATACCCCAAGAAATAATCATGTAGATAAGAGATTTTTTTTAACACTTTCTGGGATCAACATTTCTAAGACTGTGCTTTGAAACCTCTTTGGGAGTTACATATCAAATAAAATATACATCAGATACTTAAGTAATGATTCAAAATATGTTTAAATAGTGACAAAATATTTTCATTGTCATGGGTCACCTCAATATGAAGATCTACATTAATGTCTCAAGAACTGAGAAGTTTGAAAACCACTCTCTTAGATGGATAAATCCTAGACTCTACCTATTAAAATCTTTACAGTCTTGATCATTGCCTTTATTGTTGGTCCTGTAAGAACAAATACCCACATCTCACAAGACTTTAAAAATATTTTTTTGTGCATGTAAACGCCACTTCTGAGACACTTCTTTGTCTTGAAGGATATTATAAAGACTTACTGTGTTTTAAATATTGTCCTTATATTTATATTGGTAAACCTTTGGTCATTGAATCACTGGTGTTCAATATACATTCACCATGTTTTAATAATCTCAAAGAGCCTGAGATAAAGAGCCAGAGTGTTGATTTATACGGGAAGCAAATGTGATACAATATTTAAAATAATATTACTAAGAATTTAATTGATTTCATGCCTATCTAGTAATTAGTACTATTGAAACATTTATCAGATTATAACGATACTATCACTATAACTATATTAATGATATTTGAATACCAACCATTTTATACTGCATATGCATTCATTTGAATCTGAGTTCAACCATAAGAAGGAAAGAACAGGGAGCACAAGCATGACTGTTCTCAGGCTTCCCTCTTGAACACCCTTAAAGATTCCACTCAGCTATTCAGGTTATTCATCTACTACCTAATAAAAGCTCCACAGATAAAGATAAAGTACAATTTTTTTTTTTACTTCTCTTATCACTTTCTTCCATGTACAAGTGCATATCTATCAGTCCTCAGAGCATGTCAGGGAGTAGGAAGTGGAAATAATGGTTATACTAAGTTTTGAATCCATGATGACTCCATTGAAATTTTATATATATATATATGTGTGTGTGTGTGTGTGTGTGTGTGTGTGTGTGTTTGTGTGTGTGTGTGTGTGTATTGATCCTTCAATCACTATTGTTCAGTTTATATTCACCAAGTTTTCATAATCATGGGGAGCCAGACAGTATATATGAGACAGTGACAGAGATTAAAATATGACTAATTTTTATTATGAATCAATTTTGAATTTATGAAAAATTTCCTGTACCTCCTGTCAGGTAACCACATTTTCACATTTGTACATTGTGGCAAATTGTTTTGTAGTGAAGTCAAGTTTGTGTCTTACAAACCTGTGGATACATTTTAAGTTTCACTTTTCTTCAGATTATTGTTATATTTTCTCAAATAAAAGTGTATGGCTTTCTAGTGAACAGGCCACAGAGTCAACTCTATAAACTAACATATGGGTCTTATTGGAGACCTGACAATTTGACTTTCTAGGAACCTTCTTCATAGATCTCCATCTGGAATCCTGAGCAGAAAAACAAATGATGGTTGCATAGCTAAATATTTTATATTTTAAAATCTGATATTTCTATTAACTATATTTCACACTTAAATTACAGAATCAGTGGCAGAGGAAGCAGCAGCATGAACAGGAACAGCAGTAGCAGCAGCAGGGGCCACAGGGGCTGCAGGAGCTGCAGGGGCCACAGGGGCAGCAGTGGCCACAGGGGCAGCAGGGGCCACAGGATCAGCAGTGCCAGCAGGAGCAGCAGCAGCAGCAGGACCACCACCAGCAGCAGCAGAATCAAGGGAGGAGGAGGAGAAAAAGTAGGAGGAGCAGGAAGAGCAAGAAGAGGAAGAGGATCAGGAGAACCAAAAACACCAGGAAGACAAGAAGAAGAAATAATGACTGATTGTGTCTACATTTATGGGAAGAGTTTGATGGGTAGAAATGTTGGTAAATATAATACTCAAACATGCATTTCTAATAAGTAAAAGATATCAGAAAGCCTTCAAAGTCCAGCAAACACCATATACAGTATATAGAGTAAATTACATTATTAACTATACAATCTTAGAATTATTGCTCATTTGAAAATTATTTCAAAATGCTTTTCTTGGAGAGTCAAGCAACGTATGATAAGACTGTTTTGATTTGTGCTTTCATAAGACTTAATATTTTGATATGTCTTGTATTTTCTATTTTTATTTTTGCATAGCTTCCTTGGAGAAATTTGTACACAAAGAATTACTCATGTAGGTAAGACAATGTTTTTTTTAACATTTACAGTAGATTTGCATGTCGTATACTGTGGGACTGCATAAGGGTATCTTGGTTCTTGGCTGGGCATGATCCTGGAACCCTGAGACTCCAAGGGAGAAAGGGCAGGAGTTCGGCCACATCCCCAGAACCCAGGGTCCTAACAAGCAGTCTAATCTCCATGGACTTACATTGTTCAGTCACGCAGGATAGGCCATTGCAGCCCCTCCCAAAAAGCAAGGGTAGAGGGTGTGACTAAAGGCCTCAGGCCCTAGAGATTTACATACTAATGAAGGTCAGAGGGCATAGCCAATTAAGCATTCTTCCCCAGAATCTCCCCCTTTCTCCCTCCCTATTTAACTCAGGCCTGCCCCGATTTTTCTTTTTTGGGGAGGGAGGGTACATCCAGATCCATCCTCCATTTGCCATGATAATAAACCCTTTTGGAACCAATGACTTCTCCGTATCATTGGGCCTGCTGTAGCTGAAGCTTCCAGCCCTTGGAACCTCAGAATTTCTCCAATGCCGCCCGACCCTTTGGGCAGCCTCCACTGCTCTGGTCCTGGGCTGCTCCATGTGGGCCGGGGCCTCCTGCTGTGGCGCCCCTATTACCCACAATATACCTAGGGTGGTATTTTTTCTCATTTGTACGCTTTCAAAATCTGTTATTTATTGTTTCAGTTGTGTGCACTTAGTAACAGTGAGCTCAAATTTTTCTATTATTATTAAAATTGTTAGTAGTTTTCTTTGACTCTCGTAACTGTAGCCGTTATGGTTTTGAGTGTAATTATTCCCTGGATGTAAAATCCAGGAGAGAGAGAATGAACGAAACTGAAGCAGCATAGAAAAACTGTATGAAAACAGAGGTGCTAAGTATACCACATCTCCTGTGGGATGTATGAAAACTACTACTCCTGTGTTCAGGATTTCCTCTCCATGCCCTACCTCTCTTAAGTAAACATTGTCAGACAAATTGAGCTTTTATTTGGCCCATACTAACCTTTGTAGTATATAATTTATATTTCAAAGTTATTTAATTGTGATAATTGGAATATATTTTAATCATTATTTCTGTGGCTATATATATTACCAATCATTGTTTTACGTAAGAAAATAAATAGTAGCTTGTAAGATATTGTATAATTTGAAAATTTTTACCAAGTTTAGCTTTATTTTATGGGAACTATTTAAATTAATTATTTTACTGTCTATGTAGGAAAAGAAATTTACATTTGTTATTCACTACAATATATACTGTGTGTGTGTGTGTGTGTGTGTGTGTGTGTGTGTGTGTGCGTGTGTGCATGTATGAGTCTGTGTGTGTGTTGTTAAATATAATCTTCTTTGGAGAAATGTATTCTCAGATTTCTTCATGTAAGCATGACACTGTTTCTTATATTTAAACTAGATTTATATGTCATAAAACTACAGGAGTGCTTTTTACTTATATACATATGTGAGGAAATATATATGAATTTATATATATATACTATTAATACACAGTTCATCATTGTATAAGAGCTGTTTTTTTGTCTTGATTTTTTACTAATTTTTTATTTTAACTAATATATGAGCTAAAAAGATGGGAGTTGACTTATTCTATAATATCCATGAATTTGGGCAGAAGGACTTGTGTTTGGGTCCTTTGAAACTTCTTATGTATAACTAAGCAAAAAGATGACAAGACATTGTCTATCTGTAATCCCAGCTTGGCCTAGCTAGTGTATTAAATTATGATCATAGTTTATAGTGATCTAAGTTTCATGATAGACCCTGTCTCAAAATATATGGAGGAAATTGAATACAAACCTATGTAATCTTGATCTCTTTCCAAGACATATCTGTGTTCACATCTCATATCTATGAACAAATGAACAAGTCTATGCACATATAGTTCCACACATAAGATGTGTACTTAGACTTTTACTTTTAGAAAAGTACTACTATGTTGCCTAGGACATAGCACTCCATATGTAGTTTGAGTTGTCTTCAAACTCACAGAGATCCACAAGCTTTTAACATTCTTTGTGCTAGGATATTAAAGACACATTGCCACTACCCTTGGCTTAATTGCAGGTTTTTGAGAAGTAAATTTTATTCCACTGATGTATATATTTAAGCATATAAAAATAGAGAATATCATAGTTATAATTATTTAAGATGAAGAAAGTATATATCAAGCTTTCAACTCAATTGTGATTTCAGGATGTTCTTTCAAAATTGACTATCATAGATTACTTATAAATTTAAATTGTTTGGTTATAGAACCAAGTATAAATTATCTTCTTTGGAGGTATATAATAGCCTCTAAATAGCTTTTTGAATTTGGGACTTAGTCACAATACTAAGATTTTAGTGGATTAATCTGAACATTTAAAGCATATGTGGGTATTTTTAATAATTTTAAATATGTATTTATGATCATCATAAAATTAGTTAAATTTGTTCTGCTAAAAATTTCTTATGCATATAGATTTCATATTGGAAGTATTTAAAATGAATGACTAATATTATGCCAAGTATAGTATCCTAAAGAGCAACCTACTTTAAAGACACTTTAAAGACTTTTTTTTTGGAAGGAGCCATGGCTCCAGCTGTATATGTAGGGGAGGATGGCCTTGTTCAGCATAGGTGGGAGAGGAGATTCTTGGTCCCATGATGGCTGGAAGCAGAGTGTGGGGGAATTCAAGGGTGGGGTGGTGGAGTGGTGGGTGGGTGAGGGCACATCCTCATAGAAGCAGGAGAAGGGAGATGGGATAGGAGGTTCCTAGACTGGGGGGGGGGAAGTCAGGTAAGGGGATAATATCTGAAATGTAAATAAAATATCCAATAAAAAATTAAAGACTCTTATAAAGTACTAAGTAAGCTTAGTGTTATAAGTACTAAATACTTGCTTTTATATCAGTGAGTTATAAGCCAGTGTCTGGTATATGAATGAAGATAACACATGAAATTACACTGATTTCTTATTTTAATAGCAGAGAGAATTACATGGGTTATCAGTACAACAGCCAGATCATCAAAAGCATTAGAAACTCTTCTAACACCATGTAAAATTGTGCAATTATAATTAGATTCACTGATACCAGAAAATAGAATGCTGTTTTTTTAAAATATGCTTTTGGTATAAAGCAGTGTTATATGAAAAAAAATGAAAGAAACTTAAGTGAGAAATATTGGAATGTGAAATTTCTGTAATAGATCAGTCATAGTTACCTATACAATGTCAATGGCTAAGGTTTTGATTGCAATTTAATAGAATTTATTCATAAAGTATATAAAATCAATTCATTCACTAGTTCATTTACATATGACATTCCCCTGTTATTTCAGGTGTCATATGTATCCATCTTGGAAGAACTGCAAATTATTGGTTTTTTAATTTGTATTTTATTTTTCACTTTACATCCCAATGACAGTCCCATTCCTCCTCTCTTTCTACTCCCCACTAACAAATTCCTCTCTCCCACGACCCACACATTTTTTTTATGAGAAGTAGAGTCTCTCTAGACTACCACTCCACCTGAACCAAATAGTTTTGTAGGTCTAGGAACAGCTTCTCCCAATGAGGTACCACCAGGCTGTCCAGGTAAGAGACAGGGATCCCATGGCAGGGAACAAAGACCACCACAGCCCTCACTCCACTTCTTAGGGGACCCACATGAAGACCAAGCTCACATTTGCCACAAATGCGTAAGGAGCCTAGGTCCAGGACATGAATGGTCCTGGCTAGTAGCCCAGGATCTATGAGTCCACATGGTCTCATGTTTTTTTTTTAAACTCTATGAGTCTTCTTGTAGTGTTCTTTAACCCTGTCTTGCTCACTTCTATCTTGCAATCTTCCAGGAGATTGCCTGCATGTTCTACATATTGTTTGACTGAGGGTTTCAGTTTCAGTCTCTATCAAAAGATGTTTGAGGACTCTCAGGAAAAAAAATATGCTAGTTTTCTTTCTCCCACCATAGCAGAATATCAGTAACAAGAGCAGGATGTCCCTTTCACATGAGATTGGTCTCAAGTTGGGCAGTGATCAGATAGATTCCCTCATTCTTTGTTCCATCTTCATCCTGGCACATTTTGTAGTCAAGACAAATTTTGTGTTGAATGTATTTTGTGTGAATAGATGAAACTCTGTCTTCTCTAGGAGTCATGCCTTGCTACAGAAGATGGCCAATTCTGGCTCTATATGCTCTTCTGATAGGATTCATAGCTAAAGTCACTATCCTATACTCACTATATCATCTCCCATCCTAGGACTCCAACTAGTCAACTGAGATGCCCCTCCACCTATTTCCATTTTCATTCCCAGCCCTCTCTCTCTTGCTTTCTTCCCAAACCTGATCACCATCCCTGGCCCCTCATCACATCCTCATCTACCCTGTTCTTTCTCTCTATCCACCTCTGATGATTATCTAGTTTGAGTGAGATTTTTGCACCCTGATACTTTTTGGATTAAGAGCTTGAATATAAATATAGGGCTAGTGAAACAAATACCTTCATTAGGAAATAGTTCAAATATCCTCTATAGGTACCACTTAGCTTAAATCCTTCTAATTTTGGAATCTCTCATGTTTCACCGTTAGAAGTACCGGTCATTATGTATCTGTCACCAAGTTCAATAAAGATATGAGGGTTTTACTTTGAAATAAAGTTTTTATTAGATTAAATGTGATTATGGTAGAGGCAAGAATTGACGTTTCTTTTTCTTTTTATTTTATTTTGCTTTTTAAAAAAGGGTCACTTTTGCAAATACTTGGGGAAAAAGAAGTCATAGTCTCCAATGAATAAACAGTTAGTAATGATTGGATAAATGTAGTAGTAGATAAAATACACTGCATTTTTGTTTATTCTCATATACTATTACTATATTTCATGTCTATTAATTCAGATGTCCATTTCTTAATTTTCACCATTTGCTATACTTTTGTTATGTACTCAAAAAGAAAGTTCAACAGATTTTCAATAAAGATTTTCCAGAGGGGGGCTATACTTTGCTCCTGTAAGTACTTCTTGGCATCAGCAATATTGTCCGAATTTGTTGTTAGAAGATGGGATGGATCCCTAGTTAGTGCAGTCTCTGGATGGACTTCTTTCAATTTATGTTCCACTCTTTGTCCCTGCATTCCTTTTGCCAAGAGGAATTCTGGATTAACTTTTTGCATTGGGTGGAGAACCCAATTCCTCAACAGGGGGCCATGCCTATCCTCTGGATATGGTCTCTACAAGTTCTATCTCTCCTTTGTTGAGTATTTCAGCTAATGTCCTCCCTTTTGGGTCCTGGGAAACTCATGGGTCCCTGGCAATTTAGACTCTCTAGTGGCTACTGCCAGTTCCCCCTTCCCCACTACATACCTACTTTCAAATTCCTGAACCTGTACTTCTCCCACATATCCTCTCATATCTGAACTGCCCATCCTTTTTCCTCACCCATCTCTCTCCCTAGCAGATCCCTCACTCCCTCTAGTTCCCAGAGATTATTCTCTTCCCCCTATTAAATAAGAGTGTAGAATCCAAACTTTGGGGTGATCAATCTTCTTTCTTCTTGGGTTTCATATGTCTGTGAGTTGTATAGTGGGTATTCTGAGCTTCTATTTAGCTAATATCCACTTATCAGTGAGTACATGCCATGTGTGTTCTTCTGTGACTGGGTTACTTCACTCAGGATGGTACTTTCAAGTTCCTTCCATTAGTCTGCCAATTTCAGGAAATCATTGTTTTTAATAGCTGAGTAGTACTCCATAGTGTAAATGTAACACATTTTCTGAATCCATTCCTTTGTAGAGGGGCATTTGGGATGTTTCTAGTTTCTGGCTATTATAAATGAGGGTTTTATAAACATAGTGGAACATGTGACATTTTTATATGTTTTAGCATCTTTTGGGTACATACACAGAAGTGGGTTCTCAGGTAGAACTACTTCCAATTTTCCGAGGAACTTACAGACTGATTCACAGAGTGGTTGATATAGCTTTCAATCCCACCAGCAATGGTGGAGTGTTCCCGTTTCTGCACATCCTTGTCAGCATCTGTTGTCACCTGAACTTTTTGATCTTAGCCATTCTGGCTGGTGTTAGGCTGAATCTCATGGTTGTTTTGATTTACACTTCACTGATGACAAACGATGCTGAACATCTCTTTAATTGTGTCTAAGCAATTTGACATTCCTCAGTTGAGAATTCTCTTTTTAGCTCTGTATCCATTTTTAATAGGGTTATTTGGTTCTATGGAGTCTAACTTCTTGAATTCTTTGTATATTTTGGAGAATAGTCATCTACCAGATGTGGGGTTAGTACAGAGCTTTTCCAAATCTGTGGATTGCCATTTTTTTCTTATTGACAGTGTCCTTCACCTTACAAAGGGCTTACAGAGGATTTTCATTAGTAAAAATCTTGATCTTAGAGCATAAGGCGTTGGTGTTCTGTTAAGAAAATTTTTCCCTGTGCCAATGTGTTCAAGGTTCTTTCCCACTTTTGTTCTATTAGATTCATTGTATCTGGTTTTATGTGGAGGTTGTTGATCCACTTGCACTTGAGCTTTGTACAAAGAGATAAGAATGAGTCAATTTGAATTCTTTTACAAGCTGACTGCCAGTTGAACCAGCACCATTTGTTATAAAAGCTGTTTTTTTCCCACTAGATGTTTTTGAGTCATTTGTGAAAGATCAAGTGACCATAGGTGTGTGGGTTCATTTCTAGTTCTTTAATTCTATTCTATTGATCTACCTGTCTGTCTCTCTACAAATATCATGTAGTTTTTATCATTATTCTTCTGTAGTATAGCTTGTGGTCAGGGATTGTTATTTGCCTAGAAATTCTTAAATTGTTGAAAATTGTTTTTAATATGCTTGGTTTTTTTCTTCCAGATAAATTTGAGAATGGCTCTTTCTATTTCTGTGAAAAATGAGTTTGAATTTTGATGGGGATTGCAATGAATCTGTAGATTTCTGTATGTTGTCCATTTTTACTGTGTTTATTCTGCTGATCCATGAGCATGGAAGATCTTCCATCTTCTGATCTCTTTAATTTGTTTCTTCAGAGACTGGAAGGTCTTATCATACAGATCTTTCACTTGCTTGGATAGAGTCACACCAATATATTTAATATTATTTGTGACTATTATAAAGGGTGTCATTTCCCTAATTTCTTTCTCAGCTAATTTACCATGTGAGTAAAAGATAGTTACAGATTTGTTTCAGTTAATTTTGTATTTGGCCAATTTTCTGAAGTTGTTTATAAGCTGTATGAGTTCTCTCCTGGATTATTTGTTTTCGGTCACTTATGTATACTATCATATCATCTGCAAATAGTGATATCTTGACTTCCTCCTTTCCAATTTATATCATTTGATCACCTTTTGGTGCCTAATTTCTCTTGCTAGAGCATCAAGTACTACATTGGATAGGGAGATATTGTGCATCCTTGTCTTATCTCTGAAGTTAGTAGGATTGCTTCAAGTTTCTCTCCATTAAAGTTGATGCTGTCTATTGTCTTACTGTATATTGCTTTAATTGTAGTTAGGTCTGAAGCTTGAATTCATATTATCTCCAATAATTTTAGCAAGAAGATGTGATATATTTTGTCAAAGGCTTTATTTTAGCATTTAATGAGATGGGCATGTGTTTTTTTTTCCCTTTGAGTTTGTTTATATAGTGGATTATGTTGAATGAATTTCTGTATATTGAAACATCTCTGCTTACCTGGGATGAAGCCTACTTGATCATGGTGAATGTGTTCTTGGATTCAGTTTGCAAGAATTTTATTGAAAATATTTGCATCAATACTCATGAGAGAAATTGTCTGAAGTTCTCTCTTTTAGTTGAGTATTTTTGTGGTTAAGGTATTAGTATAACTGTGGTTTCATAGAACATATTAGGTAGTGTTCCTTCTGTTTCCATGTTATGAAATATTTTGAGAAGAATTGGTATTAGTAATTCTTTGAAGGTCTGATAGAATTCTACCCTAAAACCATCTGGTCCTAGGGATTGTTTTTGTTGGGAGACTTTTAATGACTGCTTCTATTTCTTTAAGGGTTATGGGATTGTTTAGATGTATTGTCTGATCCTGATTTAACTTTGGTACCTGGTATCTGTCTAGAAAATCATCCATTTCATCTAGATTTTCCAGTTTTGTTGAGAAAAGACTTTTGTAGTAGGATCTGATAATTTTTAAAATTTTTAATTGTTTTTTTTGTTTTGTTTTGTTTTTTTGTTTGTTTGTTTGTTTTAGTGTCTGTTGTTATATTTCCATTTTCATTTCGGATTTTGTAAATTTGGATACTGTCTCTTTACCCTCTGGTTAATCTGAATAAGTGTATCTATCTTGTTGATTTTCTTATAGAGCCAACTCCTGGTTTTGTTGATTCTTTGTATAGTTCTTTTTGCCTCTACTTGGTTGATTTCAGATCTGAGATTGATTATTTCCTGCTGTCTAATCCTGTTGGGTGTATTTGCTTTTATTGCTCTTGAGCTTTCAGATGTGCTGTTAAGATGCTAGTGTTTGTTCTCTCCAATTTCTTTATGGAAGCACTCAGAATTATGTGTTTTCCTCTTAGCACTGCTTTCATTGTGTCCCATAAGTTTGGGTATGTTGTCTCTTTATTTACGTTAAATTCTAAGACGTCTTTAATTTCTTTCTTTATTTCTTCCCTTACCCATTTCTCATCGAGCAGATTGTTATTCAGCTTTCATGTGTATGTGGGCTTCCTTTTGATTTTTTGTTGTTGAAGACAAGCCTTAGCCCATCTATGGTTATCTTTTAGGATGCATGGGATTATTTGAATCTTCTTGTATTGGTTGAGGCTTTCTTTGTGTCTGATTATGGTCAGTTTTGGAGAAGGTACTGTGAAGTACTGAGAAAAAGGTATATTCTTTTGTTTTAGGATGAAATGTTCTGTAGATATCTGTTAAGTCCATTTGGCTCATAACTTGTTTTAGAATCACTGTGTCTCTGTTTATTTTCTGTTTCCATAATCTGTCCATTGGTTAAAGTGGGGTGTTAAAGTCTCTTAGTATTGTTGTGTGAGGTGCAATAAGTGCTTTGAGCTTCATTAATGTTTCTTTTATATATGTGAGTGCCCTTGCATTTGGGGCATAGACGTTAAGAATTGAGAGTTTCTCTTGGTGGATTTTTTTTTTCCTTGATGAGTATGTTTTGTCTTTTCCCATCTTTTTTGATAACTTGTGGTTGAAAGTCTATTTTATTTGACACTGGAATTGCTACTCCAGCTTTTTTCTTGGCATCATTTGCTTGGAAAAAAAGTTTTCCTTTTAATTTGAGGTACTGTTTGACATTGTGGTATGCTTCCTGTATGCACCAAGTGCTGTGACCTATTTAAATATCCAACCTGGTAGGCTCTGTCTATTTATTGGAGAATTGAGTCCATTGATGTCGATAGATATTAAAGACTAATATTTTTGCCTCCTGTTTTTTTGTTTCTGTTTTGTTTGTTTGTTTTTATTGGTGGAATTTGTTTGTGAGGTTTTCTTCTTTTGTTTTATTTTCTGAGATTAGTTTCTTGCTTTTTCTGGGGTGTAGTTTCCCTCCTTGTGTTGAAGTTTGACTTCTATTATTTTCTATTAGTGCTAGATTGTTGTAAAGATATTGTTTAAATTTGATTTTTAATTGTTTTTGTATCAGGAGGAATTTCTTGTCTGGTCCTATCTGCTATGTGTTATGTATGCTTCTTATATGATTTTGGTCATCTCTTTCTTTACGTTTGGAAAGTTACCTTTCTTAATTTTGTTGAAGATGTTAGCTGAACTTTTGATTGGGGAATCTTCTCTCTTCTATGCCCTTTATTCTTAGGTTCTGTCTTTTCATACTGTCCTGAATTTCCTGAATGTTTTGAATTAGGAGCTTTTTGTATTTTTTATTTTTCTTTGACAGTTGTGACAATTGCCCTTGCTGTCTTTGGAGTCTGTCCCTCCTGTGATCCTCTTTGTATCAGACTCCTTGGAGCCC
This sequence comes from Mastomys natalensis, assembly GCA_021653895.1. NCBI lineage: Eukaryota > Metazoa > Chordata > Mammalia > Rodentia > Muridae > Mastomys > Mastomys natalensis. Next base: position 783,428 of record JAJTUV010001533.1, on the reverse strand, counting down.
AGCTGTCTCTGTGATCCTGTAATTCTGAAATCTTGTGATACTGAGATCCTGGGTTTGTCAGCACTCCTGGGAGTCAAGCTTCCTCTAGGATTCTGAAATCCTGGTCTGAACAAGCTCCAGAGAACTTGTGGTGTCAGAGCACCTGGGAGTTGATCTTCCTCTGAGTGTTTTAGGAGTGGGTGCAGAGCCATTGCCCCAGGTCTGCTCCAGGCACAGGTTCCAAACAGAAGACATCTACATAAATTTGTATGTATGTGTATATTTATTAATAAAGATATAAATACAGACCATTTAGTTTGTATAATGGTATGTATGTGTGTTTGAGGGCTCATTGTTTTGTTTTGGACATCCAAGTAATTTTTTTTTAATGGAAAACTGTATTTCTTGCTGTCTCCACTATTCAAGTGCTTGAAATAATTTGAAAATCAACTTTGTAAGTATAATTACTAACATCTCAAGAAGACATATTCTTATAGTAAATGGCTTCATATCTAACATATTACCATCTTTCTTGTCCCTTTTCCACAATGATTCCTGAGATTTTGAATACAGGAGATGTTTTATCAAACTATTTGCTGACTGTGTTCCACTCTGTGTTTTGGTTTGTTGTAGTTTTCTGCATTTATTTGTTAGATTATCTATGGGCCTTTTAAGAAGCATTTTTCAGAATATATGTAAAATTTTTATTTTATATCTATATGGCTATCTACACAATCACATTTGTTTATGATAGGAAGTTTTAGATAGATCATTGATATTCTGATGATATTTTCCATTTTCTTAATCTCTATTTATTACTTTTTACATTTCTAAATAAAGCCCCCTTCCTTCCCTTCCCTTCCCTTCCCTTCCCTTCCCTTCCCTTCCCTTCCCTTCCCTTCCCTTCCCTTCCCTTCCCTTCCCCTTCCCTTTTCCCTTCCCTTTTCCCTTCCCTTTCCCTTCCCTTCCCTTCCCTTCCCCCTTCCCTTCTCCCTTCCCTTTTCCCTTCCCTTTTCCCTTCCCTTCCCTTCCCTTCCCTTCCCTTCCCTTCCCTTCCCTTCCCTTCCCTTCTTTTCTTATTTACTCCATCAGAAAATTTGAAATCTAATATGTTCCACCCTACTATTCTTTCTATTCTTCTCCCTGGTAATTGTTCCTTTTTAATTTTATTGTTCCTGAAGTTATCTTTGTATGGATGTTCTCATATAAAAGATTGGAATTAGGAGCCTCCAGTGAGAGACAACATTTGTTATCTGTCACTGATATTCTAGTTTACCATTCTCATGAACTTTTATAGTTCTATTTTAAAATATTACCTTCTACTATATTTTACATTGTATACTTACTCTATTTTCATCATATTTTCACCCACTGAGCCACAGTTATGTTGTTTCCATTTCCTGTGTATTGTGAATATATAACTAGTAAATATGCTCAAAGAAGTTACCATGCAAAGGCTGTTGAGTACCATTTGACATATAACAAGGAGTGATATATCTGTAGCATATGGTATTTATAATTAGCATATTGATATCTCTGGCTACTGATTTCTCACTTTCTTGAATCACTTTTCTAGCACAACAAAGCTAGTGAGTATTCCCATTTCCCACTTATACCAATGCATTTGTTGTCTGTGTTTTGTTCATGCTTGTTAATTCTTGCTTGGATATGAAATTTCAAAATATTGTGGATTTGAATCTTTAACTGAAACAACTTTCACAGCAGACTAACACAGGGAAAATTTGAATGAGCAGTTGTTTAGAACCAAGAGGAAGGCAGAAATCAAAGTGTGTGTTTCTTAAAATATATCCAAGATGATTCTTTTTGACAGGTAATCCCATGAATAGTTAAACAATCCTCAAACAAGGTGAATCTAACTGCCATTTTGTTAATCTGAACTTTGGCTCTGTGAAGTAGAAAGTGTAATTGATTGCTGGAAATCTATTAGCCATAAAATTTGGAATTATTTTTTGTCTATTAATTTCATGTATCCATTTCTTACTTTCCCCATTTGCTTCACCTTTGCTTGTAATCAGAAAAATAATCCAACAGATCGTTTTTACTTTTTATTGGATATTTTACTTACAATTCCATTGTTATCCCCTTTCCTGTTTACCTCCAGTAATCCCCTGTCACATCCTCCCTCCCCATGCCTCTATCAGGGTGCCTCCCTCTCACTCATAAACTCCCAACTCATTGTCCTTGCATTCCTCTATACTTGGGAATTGAGCCTTTAAGAACCAAGGGTTGAATTAATTGAGATGGGTGGGTGACCTCATCACTCAATCAGGGACCTTACCTAACCTCTGGATATGGTTTTTACAGGTTCTTTCTCTCCTTTGTTGGATATTTTAGCTAATGTAATCCCTGTTGTGTCTTGGAAGACTTTTGTTTTCCTGGCATCTGGGAAGTTTTCTTGGTTACCACCAGTTCCACATCCCCCACTGCTACACACTTCTGTTCTATTTCATGAACCTCTGTATATCTCCTCCTGCTTTTCACACATATGATCATGCCATCTTCTCCCCCCAACCCATACTTCCTCACTCCCTCCCAAGTCCCTTCCATACTCTATCTCCAGTGATTATTTTGTTCCTCTTTCTAAGTAGGACTAAAGCATCCCCAGTTTGGTCTTATTTCTTCGTGAACTTCATATGGTCTGTGAGTTGTACTGTGGGTATTCAGATCATTTTTCCTAATATCCATGTATCAGTGAGTATGTACAATGTGTTCATTCTTTTGTGATCAGGTTACCTCACTCAGGATGATATTTTCTAGTTCCACCCATCAATGGAAATCCTTTTAAATTTCATTTTATTCAATGTTCAGTCTTCTCTACTTCCCAAGAAATTATATCAGGTTTCATCCAGGTGACTACTTCCTAATTATATTTCTTAGGGATCTTCTTCCATGATTTTAGAATCTTCTTCGCAAGGTAATGTACATGAATAGCAATTATGAAGAATTACTTTGCTGTTGTACATTCTCGAGAGCAGCTCCTGAGTAATGAAGCAAATATTACCATGAAGAGTACAGTTGGAATACATAGCCTGTTTTTACTTCCTGCAATACTAAAGAGAAAAGGATAATTGTGTTGGCATGAAGTTATCTTTTATGTCTATTAGAGATTTCTGTGGTATAAACTAAAAAGTAGTCATATGCCTGGGAATGAAGACCACAGAACAATACACTTCTTGGTAACTGGAGACTCCACTTTGATACATCATGAAATTGTTAGTGTGGACAGTCACTCTTCATTGTAATCCACTCTTATCCTACATACAATTCCTGGAATGTGAACTGTGAATACATAATTACAGGAGTACAGGTCTCCAAATTTAGGTTGTCTTACCAAAAAAAAAAAAAAAAAAAGATCATATTTTGTATTTTCAGTCAGAGATTGTCTTCAGGGTTTCTGATGTGCTTAAAACTATTGATAAAACTTATGCTTTGATTTCAAGGTCAGTAATGCCTGCCATTCAAAAAGAGTTGTCTTGAGGGCATTAGAAGGAAATGCATGTATTTGGGGCATACATGCCTGAGGGGATTTCAGTCTTTAGAGAAGTCACAGGGTAGCTAGTAGGTAGTCCTTTGTTTCCTTAAAGAGTCAGAAAACAAAGCATAATCAAGTGCCTAAAAGTTTTGTCACTTCAATACTGCTACTGCACTGTGGAAAGTTGTAATTTTACTTTGCTGTTGATACAATATGGGCAGTGAAGCATATCCTCTGAGGGAGAAAACTAGTACATCAAATGTAGAATCTGTTTACCTATACTGGCTAGCAGACGACAGCTATGGCCATGTACATGTTGAAATACATACATGAATTAATTAGTTGTAGCAGCTTTCCTCATTCTTTATTGAATGTAAAAATAAATCAACTTGCCTTGCCAAAGGGCTATATTTTAGAATTCTGCATAATAACTTTGGATGAGTGAAGAAAAGAGTGAGAAAAATAACTATAGAGCCCACGGAGGTAGCTCAGTGGTAGAAAACTTGACAAAATTCACTAAGTTCTCTCTCTTTCTCTCTCTCTCTTTTTTTTTTGGCAGCAAAAGAATAGTCAGTCCACTGGAATATAAACTTATTTTGTTTAAAATAGCCTTAACTATTTTTCCATTGTTGTTATTCTAACACAGAAATGGTTAAATAACCATAGCTCAGGTTGGTTTGTATCAGCTCATATCCAGGGGCTAGGCAATCTCCTTCCAGGAACATGAAGAATAAAATTATATTAAACATGCTTGAGTGGGAGATTGAATAATTAGGTACTCAGGGATCTTAATACTTATTTTATTTTTTTAATAATTTCACTCAGTCTACTGTTTTAAAATTTTAAGTTGCATAGAATATTCATTTTCTCTATGTCGGGTACTGTGGGTTTTTTTTTCCAATAGTACACTGTTTACTGTTGTATTCATTTTTCAGTTTCTGTGTCATACATAATTTCATCATTCCAATATTGATAAAATGTAGATAAATGATGTAAATTATTGTGTCACAGCTTATTTGAGAATATTGAATCTAGTGAACACATACTCCTCATTTCTGTTTGTTTACTTGCTTACTTCTTCTTTTTTAAATGATAACTCTTATACAGACAATGAAAAAAATGAAATCATGTAAAATTATGGGAATTAGATAAAAATCCACTGAAAGCAAATGATGTGTTCATCAAATTGTAGTTACAACTGCTCTGTCTTCCAGAATGGGGTCTAGAAGAGGTTAAAAACTGGGTCTGTGAAGTGAGACTTCATTATTCTTAGCACCAAGACAAATCATTTTCCTAATGTCTTGATTTCTCTGTTCAGGAGTGATGCGGAGTACATAGTTTCACTTTTTCCTACTTCTCACACTATGTTTATACTTTAAAATCTATCCCGAGTCTTACCCTATTCTAGAAGTGTTTTTCCAATGGTTAAAAATCACTGATATCATATTTGTGTGTAGAATACTTGAAAACATCTGTAAGTAATACAGTAGGTGTAACTTTCTATCTTTAGGATCAAAGCAACTGTCACCTCTCCCTGCAATTTAGATATATCTTCTCAGTATGTTGATAAACATGTCTCTGGAGAAGTTCTACTTTAATGTGACTGTTTTCCCTAAAGGTGCAACTTGATCTAGTCTTGAACCCTTGTACTCATGTTTGTGTAATAAACTATAATAGGAGATTTTGAAATGAAGAGAAATTCATTTTCAAACCTGAAGAATTGTGAGGAAATAGCAATGGCCTGAATGCAGGCATACCATTTAGGAAATCTTGTTGAGTATATTTGAATGGATCACTGTGCTTCATGGAATTAGCTTTTGTTATATTTTTCTATATTATATACCTGGATACAAGTTTGATGATTGAAAATGTATCCATTTTTTTTTCTCAGAAAGACCTCCAACCTGCTTTTCTGCTGTCCATACAGTAACATAATCAGCAACAAATACAAACATGTGAAGAAGAAAAAGGCTATCTTTCAACTGATAATTCTTATAAATTCCCAGGTATTTCTGTAAATGACTGTCTTAAACAGGCCTTTTGTCAAAGGTATAACACCATAATTTTGAGGAGTTTATGTGTCAGATTATGAAAGATCATCAAGTCTTGGATTCTTCACTAGATTGTGCCCACACAGAAGATCATTGAGTGCTATGAGTTGGTTATCTGAGAGTTTACCTTCATACTCCTGTTACATGCAAGTCTCCCCAAAGTAACATTGTATCTAAGAGGTTTAGGATATACTTCTCAGGAAATTATAGTAGAGAAAGTTTCCATAAATACAAATACTTGAAAGCTGTTATCTCTACTAAGGAAATATGTTCTGGGGTATCTTTTGTATTTGAGTTGTAATAAACCTGTAAATAGCTGAAGTACTGTATAATTCTCAGTACTAAATGTAAGAGAAACATAATTCTCTATTTATTATTTGAGGGGTGGATAATCTCACATGTAAACTGCTTATAGTATATCACTACAATTTAACAATATTGCAGCACACCATGTGGTTTCAGCAAAAATACACAAATATAGTGTTGTTTTAACCTAAAGGAAGCTGCTCACACAACTTCTTCATTTTTTTCGTAGATATGCCATCTAAGGAAACATAACATAGAATTTCTAGTACTCCAACAGTTATCAAAATGCATTCAGTCAAATTCCTGGTACACCACTCTGTAGAACTAAAATGACTTTTCTTCAGAGATTAAAAGTTTATCCAACTTTTAATTTGTAACCAGTCATTAGACAATTTTATCCCAAGCATTTAGAAATATTCCTTATTATTTGTTCTACACATAGCTCAGGACATATCTATTGATAAAGAATCAATACTACTTTTTACAGCATGCTTTATGTCATGTGACAAATGAGGACAGAACCTATGGGGTACCTGAGTCCTTCTTCATCTTGTAGTATTAACTGCATAGGATATTATTGAAAAGCCTATCTTTTCCAACCATCAATTACAAACTTTTGGCTTATACTGAATGGAAAACTCAACAGCCTGAATTCTGACTATGAACAGACCAAATGAAAGACCCTTTGTTGTTTCTACAAAACCCCCCTTAAAGTTCCTCAAAACTTCAGTTCACAAAAGTTTCCACTTTCTGGGACAAAGATTTCTGAGACTGTGGTTTGCAACCTCTTTGAGGAGTTCCATATCAGATAATATGCATATCAGATACTTAAATTATGATTCAAAATATACATAAATAATGACAAAATATTTTCATTGTTGTGGGTCACCTCAACATGAGCACTTATATTAATGTCTCAAAGAATTAGGAAGACTGAAAATCATTCTCCTAGATGGATAAAACTTAGACAATACCCATTAAATTCTTTGAGTTTTGATCTTTGCCTTTATTGTTGGTCCTGTAAGAATAAACACCCACATTTCACAAGACATTAAGACTTTGCTTCTGGATATATAAGCCATTTCTGAGACACTTATTAGTCTTGAAGGATATCATAAAGACTTACTGTGTTTTAAATATTGCCCTTACATTTATATTGGTATACCTTTGGTCCTTGAATCACTGGTTTTAAGTTTACCTTCATCATGTTTTAATAATCATAGAGAGCCTGAAATAAAGGGAACACAGGTAAGAGTGTTGGTCCATGTGGGAAGCAAATATGATAAAATATTTTAAAAATATAATTAAAAATATAATTGATTTGATGCCTATCTTGTGATTAATACTCTTGAAACATTTATCAGTAAAATTATGTTAATAATATTTTGAATACTAACCATCTTATACTGCATATACCTTCATCTGAATATGAGTTCAACAATAAGAAGGAATAACAGGGAGCAAAAGCATGATTATTCTCAGTCTTCCCTCTTGAAAATCCTTAAAGAGTTCCATACAATTATTCAGATTATTCATCTACTACCTAATGAAAGCTATATAGCTAAAGATAAACTACAGTATTTTTTTACTTCTCTTAATCACTTTCCTCCATGAAGAAGTATATATCCATCAGTCCTCACAGCATGTCAGGGAGTAGGCAGTGGACCTAATGCCTATACCCAATTTTGAATCCATGATGACTTCACTGATATTATATATATTCACCTTTAATCACTATTGTTCAGTTTATTATCACTAAGTTTTCATAATCATGGGGAGCCTGATAATATATGTGAGACAGAAAGAGAGATTAAATTAGGACTAATTTTTATTATGAATCAGTTTTGGATTTATGGAAAATTTCCTGTATATCCTGTCAGGTAACCACTTATAATTTTTGCTTTTGTATATTGTGGCAAATTGTTTTCTTTTGTAAGGAAAGATAAATTTATATCTTACATAATTGTGGATTAAAGTTTGAGCTTTGTTTTGCTTGAAATTAGTGTTACATTTTCTAGAAGAAAATATATTACTTTCTAGTGAACTCACCACGGAGTCAAACCTATAAAGTAAAACATGAGTCTAAATGGAGAGCTGACAATTTGACTTTCTAGGAAACTTCTTCACAGATTTCTATCTGGAATCCTGAGCAGAGAAACAAGTTATGGTTTGCATAGCTAAATATTTGAGGTTTTAAAATCTGATGTTCCTGTTAACTATATTTCACATTAAAATTACAGACGCAGTGGCAGCAGCAGCAGGAGAAGTAGGAGCAGCAGCAGAGCCAACAGGAACAGCAGGGACAACAGCAGGAGCAACCACAGCAGCAGGGATGCCAGCATGTAGATCTGCATCAGTGCCAGCAGCCACTGCTGCTGCAGTGCCTGCAGGTACAGCAGCAGCAGCAGGAGGATCAGCAGCAGCAGAGGAGGAGGAGAAATAACAGGAGGTCAGGAAGAGCAGGAAGTGTAGTAGGACAAGGAGGACCAGGAACACCAGGAGGAGGACAAGAAGAAATAGTGAGTGATAGTGTCTACGTTTATGGGAGAGTTTGATGGGCAAGTAATGTTGGTAAATATAATACTCAAACAAGAAATTCTAATAAAATAAGTGGAAGATATTAGAAAGCCTTCAAAGTCCTTCAAACAACATATATAGTATATATAGTAATTTACACTGCTAACTCTACTATCATAGAACTATTGCTCATTTGGAAATTATTTCTAAAATATTCTTCTCTATGTAGCAGTATGGCTCTTAGAGTCATGCAGTCTATGTTAAAACTATTTTGGCTTGTGTTTTCATAAAATTTAACTTGTTGACTTTTTTTATTTTCTATGTGTATCTTTGCATAGCATCATTGGAGAAATTTGTACTCAAAAAAATACTCATGTAGGTAAGATTTTTTTTTTTTTTTACATTTACAGTATGTTTGCATGTCATATATCTAGGGTGGTATTTTCTTCTCATTTGTATGCATTTAAAATCTATTATTTTATTCTTTCAGATGTTTACACTTAGTAACAGTGAGCGCAAATGTTTCTATTATTTTTAAAATTGTTATTAGATTTCTTTGAATCTCATAATTGTTGTAGTTATTGCTTTGAGTATAATTACTCCCTGTATCTAAAATGTATGAGAGAGAGAGAGAATGAACAAAACTGAAGCAGTATATAAAAGCTGTAGGAAAACAGAGGTGCTAAGTGTACCACATCTCCTGTGGGATGTATGAAAGCTAACTACTCCTGCGATTAGGATTTCCTCTCCATGCCCTACCTCTCTTAAGTAAACACTGTCAAACAAAAATTGAGCTTTTATTGACCCATACAAACCTTTGTAGTATATAATTCATATTTTAAAGTTATTTAACTGTGCTAATTGGAATTTATTTTTCAACCATTACTTCCTTGGCTATATATATTACCAATTATTGTTTTATCTAAGGCAATAAAAAGTAGCTTACATGGTATTTTGTAATTTGAAATTTTTATCTAATTTTAGTTTAATTTTATTGGAACCATTTAGAATTAATTATTTTAATATCTGAGTGGGAAAACCAATTTATATTTGTTATTTTCACTTAAATATATACTATATATGTATGTATATACATACATATATCTGTGTGTAGTTAAGTGTTAAATATATATATATATACAGATATATAATATTCTTTGGAGAAATGTGTACTCAAAGATTTACTAATGTAGGCATGACACTGTTTTTTTACATTTAAAATACATTTCATATAACTAGCATAGGACTTTCTTCATATATACATAGTTGAAGATATATATATATATATATATATATATATATATATATATATATGTACTTATATACCATTATCTGTACACAGTTCATTATAGTATAAGAGCCATTGTTGTCATCTAAATTTTTTAGTAATTTTTTTTTTTATATTTTAACTTATATATGAGATCAAAAGTTGGTTGATGATTATTCTATAATATTCATGCCTTGGTGCAGAAGGACTTGAGTTTGTGTCCTTTAAATCTTCACATAACCAAGGAAAAAGTTGACAAGACATTGTCTATCTGTAATCCTAGCCTGTGATAGCTAGCCTTCTAAGTTTACTCATCTTAGTTTCTAGTGGTCTAAGTTTATTGATAGACTCTGTCTCAAAATATTTTGAGGAAATTGGGTGGAAAGATATGTAATCTTGACCTCTTTCCACTACATACCTGTCTTCACATCTCATGTCTATGCACAAATAAACAACTCCATTTACATATAGTTCCACACATATGATATATACTTAGACTTTTATTTTAGAAAAGTACTACTATGTTGCCTAGGACATAGCACTCCATATGTAGTTTGAGTTGTCTTCAAACTCACAGAGATCCACAAGCTTTTAACCCTCTCTGTACTAGGATTTTAAAGACACCGACCACTACCCTTGGATTAATTGCAGGCTTTTGAGGAGTAAATTCTATTCCACTGAAGTATATATTTAAGCATATAACAATAGAGAATATCACAGTTATAATTATTTCAGATGAAAGTATATATCAAGCTTTCAACTCAATTGTGATTTCAGGATGTTCTTTCAAAGTTGACTATGATAGATTTATTTTTAAATTGTTTAGTTATAGAACCAAGTATAAATTATCTTCTTTGGAGGTATATAATAATTGCCTCTAATAGCCTCCTCTGTTCCTACTCCTCCTTACAAATTCCTCCCTCCTGCCACCCACATATTTTGTTATGAGAAGCAGAGCCACATTGTGGTAATTCTCCAACCCAAATATGACTGATTCAATCAAACACAACTCTGTCATTATGAATAAAAGCTTCACACCTAGATTCAGCAGATTCCCCACTAACTACTCCATTCCCTAGCTATGAGACCCTTATAACTTGCAGGTTTTCCAAGTCACATGTTTGTCATTTCACCTCCTGCTCCTCAGTTGTCTTCTTCCTCCTCTGTCGACTTCTCAATCTTCCCACTAACCTTTATTTCTCCACCTCCCCTTCTCTGCAAAATCACTGGCTTTAATTTTAATTTTACAAATTAAGGTGGGCAAAAGGTTCACTAGAAGTCACCTGTGTACTGATTCACTCTTCCTCTGTAGCCCCTCCCAGGAATGTGGAATTAATATCAAAATACAAGTCTGGGGCTATCCACAACACTTCCCCTTTCTATCCAATTAAAAGACTCTTTTCTCCCAGATATAAATTGAACACAACTATATTACTGTATTATAATTGTTAAAGTATAAGATAGACCTCACATCCACTCCATCATTTTTGTTAACTTATAGAACCTCTGTCATCTCTCCTAACTAAAAGACTTAGTTCTGAACTTGGCTTTTTTCCTTGCTTTAGAATTAATGTCAGCTGAAAATCATCCTCTCAAATCTGTTCTCTCAATGTAAATAGCCTTGATCGGCTATGAGGCTGTAAGTCTTCATCCCCATCAGAAATTCAGAATGACTGAATTAACTGAAATTTTGGTAAGCACAAAACATATCTTCTAAAACTTAGCCAATATATAGAAACCAATGAACACCTGGACAGTCCCTATACTTCAAAACGTTGGAGCATCTAATATTCAGCCTTCTGGCCAAGGATCATTTGACAGATTTAATAATGCAGAAATATTAAGTGCTGATTACTCTATCTTGGTGGATATAATCAGTTGACTATTCCACAGATGTGTCCTTTTCTGAACAGTAATTAGTCTGTAGAGACAAAGAGACAGTTCTTGCCTAGTTGCGGTCTCACCACAACTGGAGTAACTCCAAAGATGCTCAATTTCTTCTTAGAATCTAAGACAGGGAAGCTGTCAGGAACATAGAGGTCTCTATTCAAAATGAACATTAATACAGGAATGTTTGTTACGTAAATTCTATGGACCCCTGACGTTTTTGAAAACCAACAATCTGGACTGTTGTTCCTTAACTCCTCTCAGCTATTTCTAGAAAGCACACTAACAATAAGCTCAGAGCCATACAATTGCTATAGGCCCTTAACTCAGAGCTAACCATCTCGAATCAGTTAAAAAAAATTAAACAGGACTGGGTCTAAGCCTTGTATTCCTAAATATCTTATATAGGCACAATGTCTATGAGAGTAACAGTATTAATCTCACTTTTATATCAATAAGAAATTCATACCAATGAAAATCTTAAATTTGAAATAAAAATAAATTTTGTACCATTTAAGAAATATAACTTTAGCTTAATAACAATTATACAGATTTCTACCAAATAGGTTATGGCTAAGTAATCAATTCTAACTATTCCTCCCTGTTCCAATAAAACCATTACTTTCCCCTAGAAGAACAGCCTAATATTAACCACCTCAGTTGCCAAGCCCAGGGAATAGGGACGTTGACACTTCATTAACTTCTTCAAGCGAATTTGGGCATTGAGATATTAGAAGAGGAGGGAAGGTTAAATTGAAAAGCCACTGGTGTCTGTGTCTTCACTGCATCCAGCTGAAATCCCAGGACATCAGAGGTTTGAGCTGGTCTGCTCAGCTTACTTGATGAGGAGATACACCAAAGCTGTGTATTCTGCAATATATAATTCTCAAAACAAATTTTAGTATCAACATAATTGTTTGATTGAATTCTGGAATCTGGTCTTCTGGAGGCCTGCCTCTGTCATGTCTAATCCATATAATTTTGGGAAGTAGAATTATCTTAATTGTCTCTTCTGAAAACACACAGATGAAACCTTTTTAACAAAAAAGAATATCCTTGAGCCAATAACCAGAAAATTTCTTAATCATCTCTTCTGAAAATACACAGACAAAACCTTTTTCCCAATGCAAAATTTCCTTGAGCCAGTAACCAGAAAAACCTTTATCTTGACCTCTTTCCCAGAGGAAAAATATAACCACAAAACTGAAAATCACACCCATCTTGAAAATAAAATCAATATAATAACTAAAATACTGTATGTGCCTATTCTTTAGGCCTTCCTATTTTGCCAAGTAGGAAATGAACCCAGAATTCCCATGTGGCCCACTTTAGAAAGACCCAAGTCTCCTGTGAGGCAATATAACTTTATATCATCTGAATACATCTGATTTACACTATAGTTCTGTTCAGCCCTCTGCCTAGAACAGTTTTGTTTTGTTTTGCTTGTTTGTTTTTATTTATACCATCTATTAGTTTGGCTATTTACTCCAGAGCAGCTTCCACTTGTACACTGTACTCTTTTCTCTAGAGCCAGTGACAATTTTCCCTATCTAAGTTCCAAATTGTGGGTGATAATCCCCACGCGATTCGGGACAAATATGTTCATAAGTCTTTCCTAAAAGCAAATAATCCCTATATTTTAACTTTATACTTACTGTATGTGCCTATTTTTTTCCTAGTGTCTCTTCCAGCTTCTGTCTCCAACCTTCATTCTCCTCTTTCTGTTGCTTATCTTGACCAACTTGACCAATAAAATCCTGAACCTTTAGGTATTTTTTTTTTTTTTTGTTTTTTTTTTTGTTTTTTTCGAGACAGGGTTTCTCTGTATAGCCCTGGCTGTCCTGGAACTCACTCTGTAGACCAAGGTGGCCTCAAACTCAGAAATCCGCCTGCCTCTACCTCCCAAGTGCTGGGATTAAAGGCATGTGCCACCACTGCCCAGCTATGAACCTTTAGTTTTAGTGTTATTTGTAATCTCTTTTCTAAAGCAAGGCAGTTGTGTTCTAGTATTACCTGTTTCTCCCTGCAGTTTTTACAGGGCACTGATCAAGCCCAGCTGCAGGCTGAGTGCTGCTAGTGACTCTGGCCATAGCTCTCTGTTTGGGGGTTGGGGGTGGAAGCCCCTCAGATTCATACTGCTTTTTATGGGGGTTTTACCTCAGGTTAGTTGAGTTCTAAGCAATAAGTTGGGTGCCAATTCGTTGTGGTAATTCTCCAACCCAAATATGACCAGTTAAAGAAAACACAATTCAGTAATTATGAGTATAAGCTTCACATCTAGATTCAGCAGATTCACCACTACATTATTCCATTCCCGAGCTATGAGACCCTTGTAACTTGCAGGTTTTCCAAGTCACATATTTGTCCTTTCACCTCCTGCTCCTCTGTCTTCTTCCTTCTCCATTGTCTTTCTCCTCCATTGTCTTCCTCCTCCATTGTCTACCTCCTCCTTAGACCTCTCTCTCTTTCCACCAACTTTTTTTCTCCACATCCCCTTCTCTGCCCAATCACTGGCTCTAACCTTTATTTTACAAATTAAGGTGGGCAAAAGGTTCACTAAAAGTCACCTTTGTACTGATTCACTCCTCCTCTGAATCCCCTCCCAGGAAAGAGAAATTAACATCAAAATACAAGGCTGGGGCTATCAGTAACAGAGCTTCCCTTGGCTACCACTCCACCCTGAGCCATCTAGTTCTATAGGACTAGGAACAGCATCTTCCAATGAGGCACAACCAGATTGTCTAGGTAGAGGACATGGATCCAATGGAAGGGAACAAAGACCACCATGTCCCCATTCCACTTCTTAGGGGACCCAAATGAAGACCGAGCTCACACTTGCTACAAATGCATAAGGAGTCTGGTTCCAAGACTTGCATGGTCCCATGTTTGTTAACTCTATGGTTCTTCTTGTAGTGTCCTTTAACCTTGTCTTGCTCACTTCTATCTCACACTCTTCAACAAGACTCCCTGCATGTTTTACTTGTTTGACTGGGTTTCTGTATCAGTCTCCACTAACTGATGGTCGAGGCCTCTCTGGAAACAATTATACGAGTTTCCTGTCTCCCAGCATAGCAGAGTATCAGTACCAATAAGGATGTCCCTTTTGTTAGAAATTATAGGCAGGCAGCTTGGACAGATGATGCCAGGCCAGAAGGTTCCAGGAGGGGAATATTTATTTAGGACAGAGGAAGAGAATGAGAGGAGAGAGAGAGAGAGAGAGAGAGAGAGAGAGAGAGAGAGAGAGAGAGCAGAGAGTGAGCTGGAGGTGGAGGCCTGTCATGACCACGTGGAGAGAGGGGAAGGGAAGGAGGAAATGGGCAGAGAGAACCTGCAGGTGTGCAAGTCACAGGAGCAAGAGGAAGAGGAGAGGCCAGACAGTCCCTTTTATAACTGTAGGGAGGGGCATACCTGGCCACAGCCAGATAGCTGTGGGGGTGGAGCATACCTGGCCATTGCCAGATAACTGTGGAGGTGGAGTTTAGAAAGAATATTACACCTTTCACATAAGATTGGTCTCAAGTCGGGGCAGTCATCAGATGGCTATTCATTCATTTTCTACTCTATCTTCATCCTGGCACATTTTGTAGGCAAGACAAATTTTGTGTTGGATGTATTTTAGGTGAATTGATGCATCATTTTCTTCTCTAGAAGTCCTGCCATGCTACAGGAGGTAGCCAATCAAGTTTATAGAAACCCCTCTCTTAGGTATCTCAGCTAATGTCACCCTCATATACTCCTTGTATCCTGTCCCATCCAAGGCCTCCAGCTTGTCACCAGTGATGTGCCTCCACCTACTTCCATTCTGATTCCCAGCCCTCTCTCTCTTCCCCTTTTACCAAATCTGATCACCATCTCTGGTCCCCTCATCACAACCTCATGTACCCTGTTCTTCTTGCAATCCACCTATGACGACTAGTTATGAGTGAGATTTTACATACTGCCTTCAGACTTCCATATTCTCAACTTTCTTTGTGTCTGTGGATTGTATCATATTTTTCCTGCATTTTATGTCTAATGTCTATTTATAAATGTGTGCATACCATATGGTTTTCTGGCTCTGGGTAACTCCACTCATTTTGTTGTTCTCACGTCCTATTATTTTTCCTGAAAAATTCATGAAGTCTTTGATTTAATAGATGAATAGTATTCCAATGTGTAGATGTGCCATATTTTTTAATCCATCTTCAGTTGAGGACCATGTATGTAACTACCAGTTTCTGGTTATTACGAACAAAGGTGGTACATTGTGGAATCTGGGTATATGCACAAAAATGATACAGCTGAGTCTTGGATAAAACTATTCCCAGTTTCCCAAGAGACTGTCTAATTAATTTCCAAAGTAGTTGTAAAAGTGCACTGCCACCAACAATGGAGGTATGTTCTCCTCACTCTATGTCCTTACCAGCATGTGCTATCACATGAGATTTTATTCTGGGGACTTTGGTGGATATAAGATTGAATTTCATGGTTATTTGATCTGTATTTCCCTGGTGATAAGGTATTTTGAACATTTTTTAAAATTTGTACACCATACTTTCCCAAAACTCTCAGTACTTACCTCAGGTTTGTTTATGGAGTATTTATCTACATATACCCTTGTTTGACATTCAAATTATGCATATGCTATATTTACCACAATGTTGTATTTAATTCATATCATATATTTTTGATACAGTGGTTCACTGTGTTCTCTTCTGAAACTTCATGTTCACTACTGAAAAAATGCTCATCTCATCATCATGTGAAGATCACTAAAGATGCAGATCACCACACTTAGCTAGTGATATTGTAAAATCTCTTCATTAATGACTTTCATTTTTGCTTGCTTGTGTATAAAATTGAATCAAAATTTAAATTTTCACATTTGCTACACCTTTAAATCACCTTTAAATATAACCATATTTCTGTTACTTGCAATGATTTTTCAATTACAAAAGATATTCAAACACTGAAATATATTTTATAATATTTTATTTTTCATTATTTAAAAAGTATTTAATTTATCATCATTTTTGTTGTTTGTGGGTTTTTGTTGTTGTTGTTATTTTTGTTGGCCATTAGGTGTTGGTTATGTAACCTACTCTTTTTTTAAAATTTTGTTTATTGGATATTTTATTTGTTTACATTTCATAATATTATATTCAATTATATTATACCACTCCCTCACATTCTTCAGATCCATTCCCATTTTTCTTTCAACTTTAAACTCTTTGGCAAAAAAGATACAAAATTCCAACTGAAAACAAATCTCTCATAATCAGAAAAATAAAACCACATTCAAAACAAACAATTGAAACCAAAAAACAACAACAAACAAAACAACAACAAAAGACTCACTAAACTGTAACAATGTGAAAGAACACTTAAAATTCAGAAAACTGGGGATTTGAATTATTTGTTAATCAACTACTTCTGAGTCTTAGGCCTGTCCTAGTTGATGTAACTAGTTTCACTATTTATGGAAAAAAAAATTTATATCTCAGAATGGTTTTATGTGAGAGTTCAGATCTTAACCTTTACTGTAGTGCCTATATTTTCTCTTACATATTATTTATTTATTTGTGTATTTATTTATTTATTTATTTGCTCATCCTTTCATTCATTCCTTTTTAAAATATAAGGAAATAAAATAAAATAAAATAAAAATTTAACATACCTATAGTATTAATAGACTAATCAATACTGTCAATACTGTTACTACCTGCCTCAATGTATCTGTATTTTAATGTTAATTACATCTCCAAAACTTGTTTGCAGGAGAGGATACCAAACAGCTCTTGGGAACATGCACCCAGTTAATTCTGATTGGTAAATAAAGATGCCAGGAGCTAAGAGTAGGGGAAGAGATAAAGCTGTAGGAATTTAATTTTCCCAGGTATGAAACAATGAGGAAGATGAAGGACAGAGAGACACAGAACCTAAGGAGTGTGCAGGGAAGGAAAGTAGAGCCACTATATAAAGAAGGCAGAAGAATGTGACCCATGGGGCTGCTCAATTAAATCAAGCAACCAAGCCCGAACAAACAAATTTGTAAATAGTAACACAGAGCTATCTGTGGAAGGTAAATTCTAACAACATAGAGGTTAGGCAGATGCTAGGTACTGTGCTGCTTAAGTCATGTTAAATATAAAGGCTGTGTGTTATTCATTTGGGAACATAAACAATTAAGGCAGGTTGTCACAAATGAGAGATGAATTTAAAAATTACAACTATGACATCGGGCCAAAAAAATCTATAAAAAAGACATGAACCCAAGTCAAACAATAATCAGAGACACACTTATTTGTACACTCAAACATTTCATAAAATTTCTTAATTGAAAGTAATAGTATATGTGAGAAGGACCTAGTACATTAGGAAACTCTCTGGAATGTAGCAGTTTAAGTATTATGTGTACGCTGTCTTGATATATACATTTTAATGAAATTTCTAAGTACTGTCATCAACAATGGGGCCTTACTGTCAGTTTGGGGAGAAGACCCTATAGTTTGGGGAACAAGTTGAGTTGTTTGGAAATTTCTGTTCTATTTATGAAAGCCCATTTGGACAACAATTTAATTAAATGTAAACCATTTCCTGTGCCAGAAGCTTTGGTTTCATTTAGGTAAACACACACACACACACACCACACACACACGTGTATATGTGTATGTGTATATGATGTGTATGTATATATATATATATAGTATATGTATATGTATATGTATTATGTATATATAATTAAAAGGTTTTATTGTATTATGTTTCCTTATTACCCATCCACCATCCAGTACCTCTTGTGGTAGTTTATTTTTATTGTTCCTCCTGTATTCCTTTCCACAATCCACTTTCCTCACAGTAGTTGTTTCTCCCTGTTTTGCTTTCCACCATCTCCTCTCTTTCCCATTCCCTACTTGATTCCAACCTCATTCCAATACTATTAGTGTTTTTTAGTCTCTAACCTCTTTCAGAGTATGCTTCATGAAACATGTACATTATCTGATATTTAAGAAAACAAAAGCCTAGTATCTACTTAACCTAATGACTACCTTGAACATAGCATCTGGGACAAATCAGAAGGAAATGGTAACAATGTATAAGAGATGATTTTTAAAAGGGCAGATATAAAGAGGCATTTATTATCTATATCTGTTAGGTTTCCACTTACTTTTATGGAATTTCATTTTTGTAACTATAATATAAATTATTTTTTTCAAATTATTAAAGTGCCTAAGGATTTTCAAAGATTTTTAATTTCTTTTGCTGAACATTTAAATTATCAAGTAGGCTTTTGTCATTACTTATATTAATGTAGTACTTTACATGAGCTCTTTATGCATTTTAAGGTATTCCTACATATTTAGGTAACATTTGCAATATAGTAGTATAAAAACTTTTCTATTGTTGGAAGATTTGTATTGTAATTGTTAGAATATAGCTTCATTTTGTATAATTATTTGATGTTTTCCATACAATATATTTTAACTAATGTCTTTCCACTTTTCCAACTACTTCCAGATCTTCCAGTCTCCTTGCCAATAAAATTTCATCCACCCTTGGTTGTGTATAAGGTAACTGTCTGTCTCACTCCCGACACTAAGAACAAAACAACAAAATCTTACCAAATTAATAACACAGCAAAGCAAAAAGTATGAAAATAAAATGAGTCAAATACCCACAAAAGTTCAATGAAACAAAAATAGATCTGTTTTCTGTGTTCCAGTCTTTGGAACCTGCACTGGAATGTGGTTGATATAACCAGTAGCACTCCATTGGGAAAAAAAGTGAGTTTTGCCTTTCTACATAGCAGGTATCAATAACAAATAGTGTCTTGGTTAAGGATGGTACTTTGTGTCTACTTTCCCTTACTTAGTACTAGTAATTCTGTCTGTTTTGAACCTGTTTAGATCTATCTGTGCTGCAGTATCCATAGCCTGGATGAAGTCTGATGAAACATCTGTATGAGTATTCCCCAATATAGGCTACCCCACAGCACTCCCACAACATTCTTTCTTCTCTGGAACATCAAGTCTTCAAGATTAGAAGTATCCTCTCTCACTGTGTCAGGAGAAGGCAGTACTCTGCTACATCATATGTACTAGGGGCCAGTGACAAGCCCATATATGTTCTTTGTTTGGTAGTTTATGCTCTTGGAGCTCTAAGGAGTCTGGGTTAGAAGATATTGCTGTTCTTCTTATGGGATTGCAATCCCCTTCAGCTCCTTTGATTCTTTCCCTAAGTTTTTCATAGGTGTCCTTGACCTCAGCCCAATGGTTTGCTGTAAGTATATGTATCTGTTTCAGTCACCTTATGGTAGAGCCTCTCATAGGACAGCCTTGCTTAGCTTATGTCTATAAGCAAAACCTGCCATCATTAATAGTGTCAGGGTTTGTGGGAAGGCACCAAACTCTAATATTTCCTTTTCATAGAGTTGTACCTGAATTATATGTTAGCTCCCTTCTGTAATTTTACCTGGAATGAATGAAAAAATTTATTTGTAAAATATTATAGAGACTTATGTGTCAAAGTTTACCAAAAAGCTCAAGCAAACAGTTCTTTTTTCTCTTCTAGTTCCTGTATCACTGGAAATTTTAATTCCCCAGAAAAACTAGAAACAGAGCATGCTAGATATCTATGGATACAAAATATTTTGGCTCCAATTTGTTAGTTGTCCATCCATCAACTATGTATCTATGTATCTTTGTATCTATGTATCTATGTATCTATGTATCTATGTGTCTATGTATCTATGTATCTATGTATTTGTCTATGTATGTATGTGTTTATGTATGTATGTATGTATGTATGTATGTATGTATCTATCTATCTATCTATCTACCTACCTACCTATCAATCTTTCTATCTAGCAATCAACTATTAGTTTCTTTTAAGCAAATTGGGTTTAACTTTTTCTGATCATAGTATATAGATATTATCTGGTATATTGGCATCCTAGAAACAGTGTTGCAGACCCCTAGGAATATCTATTTTTGTCCAATACTCATCCACTGCAAATATTCTCAAAGCATATAATAGAAACTTCATTTACTTAACACTTCTGTGCTCAAATTTTTATTTCACTTGATTTTCTGTAGGTTTTATACTGTAGAATGTCTCCAAGAAGGGATAGAGTCTGAAAAGGATGGATTTAGCAGGTGACATAACGATAAAATGCCATGGACATCAGCTAGAATTTTATCTGAGCCACTGAGGATATTTTGTCTGTGTCTTTACTCAGAAGAGGAAGCAAATGTTTCCAAAAGGCCACAGCATTAATGTATACTTCCTACAGCAGCAATTAGACCATTTCTTATTTACATTTCTATGGATTTGTAAGATATAATTATGCAAGAGGAATTAAAGAAAATGTTTAAAAAGATTATATTGTAAGGTTCATTAATCCAGTCTCTTGTGCCATCTTAGAAAAAGTTTAGTTAAGCAGGGAGCAGAGACCTTGCTCTCCTTCCAATCAGATCTTAGTAGTTACAGATAATGGACAGTGAGATGTTGTGAAATATTTATGTTATATATGTGATTATAACAAGGAAAGCACAAATTAATAAGCTTAATTATAACTTGTTAAAGCTTTAGTATTTCTTTTTTTTTATTTCATACATATGTCTCTCTACCATGTTCTTTATATTCATTTCACCATTGTTTGAGAAGAGTGTCAATTTCTACACTCTAAAAATTACTGTCCTTATTGTGTAATATTCTTTACTAAAATGCAACTGTATTCTAATGATTAACCTAGTTTCTTTGATTCTCAGCTATCTAAATAAACTCTCTTGGATATTTTTTATTTCTAAAAATTTACTCAGAATGATATTTTCACTAGAGAAAAAACAGGAAATGTTCCCACTTTTAATTGTGGGTTTTCTACATGTCCACAGCTTGGGGCTAAGTCTAAGCCTCTTGTGCCAAGGTGAAGACATTCTATTGATGATTTTAATAACTAAGCTTTTCTTTTGGATCCAAGTAATTTTTTGCTGATCTATAACTCCCCCAGACTATCCAAGAACATGAAGGATTTTAGAATTAAAATGGGCAAAAGCAAATTGTGAAAAACTGAAATTTTCCAGTTAATTTTATTCAAACTGAATGAACCAGACAACTCTCTGCTGAAAGCTAGAACTTAGAAAAGAAGTCTCATTACAACTAGAAGTGTGTCATGAAGTCTCATTAACATTTCTGTCAATGACTCTGCATGTGTTATACAAGATTTTCTGTGAATTCACAGGGCATTAGGCATGTCACTACAGAAGGACAATATTGTCCAATTCGCCTGCCAAGTTTTATGCTTTTATATCAAAATTATATTCCCATTCCTATCTTTTCATTCTTCTTCATTTCAACATATAGGTGTAGCTGTATCATCAGGAACAGAGTGAAGAATATTGGCAGAGTCTTACATAACAGGTAAAACTCACTAAAGTAGAGGATTCTTATTCCTGAAAGATATTTCTAAGTCCAGTGAAGACAAGGCCTTGATACACATCTCTAAATAGGAACATAAAGAAAAATTGAGGAACCCTGGGAATTTTTCAGATATTTATCCCTAATTTTACTTAGCAGAATCCTAGACTTAGAGTCAGTCTATCCCTAACTGATAATGAAATGCTAATTAGGTTGGCTCTGTCTAATGCCCAGTTTTAAGTCCTTCCATAGAAATGAGCTCAGGTATTGCCTAGATGATCGAAATTCCCAATATTACTTTTTGAGATTCCCATACAGGATTTTAGAAGACCTCTTCTCAAGTTAAAATACCTGCTTGACAAAACTGAAGAAATTCAAGACTGTACTGATTGTCAAAATTCCTTTACCTGAAGTATTTGGGGAGAATGACAGGGCTACAAGAAGCTATTCCTTTTTCATCAGGAAGAGTGGTATGTATCGGCCTCCTCAAAGATTTAACATCATGGGAATGGTGACATTTAGGAGTCTGTGACTTAATTTCCTGGGGTCTATATATAGGATATAATGCAACAATTCTAAAGTGTCTAAGTGGAACGGGAACAGGGTTTGCTTTACTGGACTCTTTGACAGTTGACAGTTATAGCATTGCAAATTCCCTTCTAAACATATGCCCTTACTCTTCTTCAACCTCCTTTTTTCCTGATTGTATATGCAAAGAATCTTCTGGCCTTAGTAATGGCACTAAGAAGAAATTGTTAATAAAAACAAATGAGCATGTGCTTCATTGAAGAAAGTTTGATTAAATATCAGAAGCCTTGTGTCCTATCTGGATCAATAAAATACTGAGAATTTGGGGAAAATAGTTTTACTTCAAATAAAGAGACAAAAGTTCTTACCTTTGTGACTATGGCACCAAGACTGCTATATCATAGAAACATATCTAGTAGTCCCAAATTGGGTCCTAATAATGCCCTACCAGTAACAAACAAAAGGAAAAAAAAAAAGACACACAAAAAAAAATCACCCTACATGGGTGGGAAGCTAGAAACGATAGCATCTCACTTGTTCTTATTCATACATTTATTTTCTAACAATTCCAGCCACTCCATTGTTTGTAATATCTAAATGAAACTGAAAATGCTTTCCTTATGTTACTGCTTGGTTTTCCTCCTTGATTTACAGTTATTCTGACATCAACAAGCTTAGCATTCCTCTAACAAAATCTAGATATATGGGATGAATTATTGCCCCACTGTGTATTTGCTTGCTTACATTTTGTGAATTTGCTAAAAATAAGTAAATGGGAATACTTCCTCACCTAATTACATCACCCTCTCTCCACTCTTCCCTGTCCCTCTTACCAAACTTCTCTGTCCCCCTAATATAATCCTCTTCCATTTACCTTCAGAAAAAAAAAAAAAAAAAAAAAAACCCTAAATCAAACCTGGGAGAACAAGTTACAGTGATATGAGGCCACAAACTCTCATATTAAGTATGGTCTAGGTAACCTAGTAGGAAAAAGTCAAAGTATCTCAAAAACAGGCAGAGTCAGGGGACCCCAACAAAAAAGGGGGAACGAGACATGTAGGGTCAAGTATGGACAAGGGAAAACTGAGAACACTGCCCATAGATTCTACTTAGCAGGACCAATAGCATCTCACACAGTCTAAATTGACTACAGCAGACTCTGTGTAGGTCTGAGTTAGGTCTTCTGTATTAATATTATAGGTGTCTTACTTTGTGTTCTTTTGGGACTCCCACCTGCAAAAAGGGAACAATGTCTCAGAGTCTCTAGCCATCAAAAGATATTTTTCTTCAAATCATGGTTTCTATGTAGTAAGACAATATTAGGAATTACATAAGGTTATTGGAATTGGATAAAGTAATCATTTTCTGAGCTTCCATATAAGCAACAAAGTTGGTGCTTCAAAGTAGGAAAATTTAATCAGTCCAGCATGTTCAGAAGAACCAGAAGAGGTAAAAAACAGAAGCTCTGTTTTCAGAGTGCTCTGTTCTAAGCACTTGGTGTTATTCCTTTATAAATTGTGGACCCTTATGTTTGAGAGTATGGAGTATATCCAATTTCACTTCTATCCTATTCCTCACACTGTATTTTTTGCCTTTAAAACTCTCCATTAGTGTACAACTCTTCTGGTCTATATAGTTAGGATTTTTATAAACATATCTGTTTATTACTGTTATCTTTTGGTGAACAGTGATATTGCAAATGTCTAAATGTTATATCATTGATTATTGTAACCAGATGAAACACAGAACTATCATAGTTTTCACAATCTAATACTCCTTTCCAGTATGAATTATATCTTTCCATGTTAAAGTCTCACACTCTCTGTCACTATTTTCTCTGCAGATTCTACTTGGTCAAATTTTGTAACTCAGACTTGTGGTTGTGCAGTAAAATATAATAGGGAATGTGGATATTGATACATATTTTATTTTTAAAGTGGACATAAAGTCCACTTTATGAGTGTGTGTGTGTGTATATCTGTCTATCTGTCTGTCTGTAGCTCGTTCATGGACATGGGTTCTTCTTGTGTGCTCCATCAATATTTATTTGTTTGTTTATTTATTTATTTTTATATTTTATATTTTTGTTACTTACATTTCAAATGTTATCCCCTTTCCTGGTTCCCCCCCTGGAAATCCCCTATCTCATCCCCCTCTGGCTTCTATGAGGGTGTTTCCCCAACCACCCATGTGCTCCTGCCTCCCCATCCTAGCATTTCCCTATCCTATGGTATTGAGCCTTCACAAAACCAAGGGCCTCTACTCGCTTAGATGCCTAACAAGACCATACTCTGCTACATATGCATCTGGAGCCATAAATACCTCCATGTGTACTCTTTGTTTGGTGGTTTAGTCCCTGGTAGGTCTAGGGTATCTGGCTGGTTGATATTGTTGTTCCTCTTATTGGGTTGCAAACACCCCTCAGCTCCTTCAGTCCTTTCTCTAACTCCTCCATTTTGGACCCTGTGCTCAGTCCAATATTTGGCTGTGAATATCTGCCTCTTTATTTATCAAGCTCTGGCTGAGCCTTTCATGAGACCACTATAACAGGCTCCTGTCAGAATTCACCACTTGGCATCCACAATAGTGTTTGGATTTGGTGATTGTAAATGGAAGAGATCTCCATGTGGAGTAGTCTCTGTTTGGCCTTTTTTTTTTCAGTCTCTGCTCCACATTTTGTCTCTGTATTTCCTTCTGTGAGTATTTTGTACCCCATTCTAAGAAGGACTGAAGCATCCACACAGTGGTCTTCCTTCTTCTTCAGCTACATGTGATCTGTGAGTTTTATCTTGGTTATTATCTTCTGAGCTTTTGGATTAATATTCACTTAGCAGTGAGTGCATACAATATGAGTTCTTTTGGGCTTGGGGTACCTCACTCAGCAGGATATTTTCTAGTTCCATCCATTTGTCTAAGAATTTCATGAAGTCATAGTTTTCTTTATAGCTGAGTAGTAGTCCATAGTGTAAATGTACCACATTTTCTGTATCTGTTCCTCTGTTGAAGGACATCTTGGTTATTTCTACCTTCTGTCTTTTATTAATAAAGCTGCTATGAACTGATGGAGCATGTGTCCTTGTTATATGTTGGGGCATCTTTTGGCTATGTGGCCATGAGTAGTATAGCTGGGTTCTCAGTTAATACTATGTCCAATTTTCTTAGGAACCGCCAGGCTGATTTCCAGAGTTGTTATACCAGCTTGCAATCTCACCAAAAATGAAGGAATGTTCCTCTTTCTCCACATTCTCTACCAGCATCTTCTCTCACATGAGTTTATGATCTTAGTCATTCTGACTGTTATGGGGTTGAATCTCAGAATTGTTTTGATTTGCATTTCTCTGATGACTAAAGATATTGAATATTTCTTTAGGTGCTTCTCAAGCACTTCATATTCCTCATTTAAGGAATAACATTCAAATAACACTTGCAATATGAAATGTCAATAAAGAAAATATCTCCTAAAAAAGAAATGAAATATTAAAAGAATTAAGTTTGAGAGTAAAAATCTAAATAATATCATATTTCTGACACATCATACACACACAGACACACAAACAAAGACAGACACACGGAGTGACACACAAACATTATATATATATGCCAAATATCTTTATATATTCATGCATTTCAGAAGAATACCCACTAAAAGTTTTCAAATAGTCTCTGGGCATTAATGACAAATGTTTAAATGGATTAGCAGAATAATTAATATAATCAGATCCAGCTGTCTTGTCCTCTCCAAATATTTTTATCATGTATGAATGAAAGATAATTTTTATATAGGCTAGGCAACAATTTTCCATATATTCACTCTCATTCTACTAAATCAATGAGTCACCATCAAAATTACCACCATGATCTTCAAGTTTCACATTTATATGCTTGTTCATTTCCTTGATTTTTGTTTTAAACTTACCTTCATCCAATTTTTTTTCTTTATATTAACATGTCTGTATGGTAATTCCCTTGATATTGGTATTCCAAAAAAAGGAGGATAGAACCCAAGAAATGTGACTCATTCTTGCTTGTATCTCTCCACTGCATTTCTTCTTTCAACATGTAACATGAAATCCATATACTTCCATTTCCTTATTGAAGTTTTTGTGTTATTTGATATATAGGCTTTATGCAGGTTTTTATGTGAATTCACTGAGAAGTCTAGAAGTTAATATTTTGTAGGCTGCAATTTTTCAAAACTTACTTTTAATAAAGATTCTCGAATGCTTAGACCCCTCTTCTACAACTCCATTCAAAGTTAGGGAGAAAATATGATAAATAGGACAAGAGAATGTGGATCTGTATAGAAGAAGATTTTGGGGGAAATTGTGATCTCTCTCAGGATACTAGCAGGCCAATTCCAAATTCAGTAGTGTCATAATACCAAACCAGAGTCAACAAGAGTGGCATGATCTTGCAGAAACAGCCACGCTTCCCAAAATTCAGCACAATGTAGCAGGAGAGACTAGAACCACAGAAGACACCAGGAGAAGTTCTCTGCTGTGTTTCATTCAAGGTAGTGTAGATCATCTCTAAGACATGAGACCATAAAAGTATTGCAAGCCTAGCTTTGCAAACACCTAGTAACTGTCTATTTATTCTTTCTCCAAATAAAATACCATGAGAGTCTATATCAAAAAAACAAACAAACAAAAAAGCACTTGAATATGCATTACATGTCATAACCAGATTCTTGCATTTTCTACATCTCCTATCCCATGGATAGAAGTAGAGGCATGAATATTATTAGAAATGGAGGACCTAGGTTACATTTGAAACAACTAATACAAATATGATTTAGAAAAATTCTAGATTTGGCATGGTGTCATCTCTAACTAATACTGGAAAAACATGTTAATTTTACTTCTTAAATAGTCTTATTTCCTTAGCATGGAATAAAACTCATAATTATCCATATCACTAATAAAATATATCCACTTCCTTGAGAACATTCATTACAGTGAACTCTGCAATGAGTTTTAAATATAAAGTTTAAAAAATTATACTGAACCTTAAGAAGAACTTATATATTTCCATGAATCCAATTCTTATTTTGAGTGAACACAGTAACACCTCCGTGATAAGTAAGAGGATTCCCCTGTCAGTATCCATATTCAGCAGGAATAGAGTATTAGGATTCTCCTCCTGTGTATCTGTGAGGTAAAATTCTGTCTCCCTATATACAGATTTCACCTTAATAATTCTGGGAAGAAGAATGTGCCTGGAAATAGAATCCAACATATAAATACTTTTTTTGGATTGGATAACAGTGTGTAGGTGCCTCCTACATATATCTGGACATTCTCAAGTTGTAAATTAACTCCACATCTTAATCCCTTTATATTGTATTCTCAGATCCAGAACATATCACCTAGGAGTACATAAGTATAGCCACCAATGTCTGTTTCTTCACTCTGAAGTTATCTTGTTATTTTCTGATAAACTGAATGTAGACATTACCAGTTTTGCTTTAACTTCATTGTGGACTGGGTATGGAATCAAGGCGTATAGTTTCAGGGCAAATCTTATAGAACTATGTTTATGTGGGTTCATATTGTATTTTATTTATCTGTTTTTTTTTTCTGACTTTTTAATGGCCTTTGGAGGAAAATCTCATTTGAATTCTGCATGTTTTCTGTACATTATCTTGTATATATTATAGAGTTGGACAATATAATAGGTTTATTTTTAGATTTTTGGCAACTCTCCATACTGATTATCAGTGTGGCTTAACAATTTATTGTCACACCACAACAAAAGGAGTGATCTATTTTCTTCACATACTCTATATCATTTCCTATCAGTTTTGTTGATCTTTTTCCTTTTGAATTAGTTTAGTTGAAATCCCAATTTTGTTTTGATTTGCATTTCTGCATGAAAATATTTACACATCTGACTAATAGTGGGGAAAAACAGAAGATGCTATTCTGGCATTTCAGGCAATAAAGCAAAACACAGTGTGTACATCTTATTTGGAACTCATTATGAATATTGGCTTCCAAATTCTACTGTGTTATCCACTGGATAGTCATAACACTTTTTTGTTCACCTGGACCCTAACTCTGTGAAATTGATTGAGTTATTGATCACTGGAACTGTTTTGTAGCTGCAGCATCACCTATCATTGAGCATGAAATTAGATATTTAGCATTTTTTCTAAGCTCCTCTAGTTTACATGGCAAATTACCATTTTAAGCAACTGGCTAAACACATCATGGCTCATAAACAGAGAAGTCTAGAACCTGGATTAAGATCCTCAACAAGAAAGGCAAATGGTTATATGGTGAACATATTCAATAGGAGAGAAATGTTAGGCCATTGTATGCTGCTACTGTGTAAGAATAAGAATCCTACTTTGTCTTCCGACAACTCCACAGGACAGACTGGTCACAATATGCACCAGTGCTGAAAGACTGCTTTCTTTCTTATACAATACAGGATTGCCAGCCCAAGAATGAAAAAAAAAAAAAACCAATAAACTACATCAATTGCGTATCAATCACTAATTTTAAAAATGCTCTATGACCCAATCACAAAAGAACACACATGGTATGCACTCACTGATAAGCGGATATTAGCCCCAAAACACAGAATACGTAAGACTCAACACATAAACCTCATGAAACTCAAGAAGAAGGAGGAAGACCAAAGTGAAGGTGCTTTTGTCCTTTTTAGAATGAGTATCAAAAGATTCAACCAGAGCTCCCAGGATCTAAACCTCCAGCCTGAGAACAGACAGGGGCAAGCTGTCCTCTGAGAGGCCCTAACCAGCAGCTGACTCAGACAGATACAGACATCCAGAGCCAAACAGTGGATGGAGCTTGAGGACTCTTATAGAAGAATAGGGGGAAGGATTGTGGGCCCTAAGGAGATAGGAACTGCACAGGAAGATCAACAGAGTAAACCAACCTTAACCCTTGGAGCTCTCAGAGACTGAATCACCAACCGTGGAGCATACCCAGTCTACACTGATCTACCTCCATGGGCTGGACCTAGGCCTCCCTGCACATATGTTGTAAATGTGCAGCTTGGCTTTCATGTAGGTCTCAAACATCTGGAGTGGGGGCTATCCCAAAAATATCAACTTTCAAGGGAGATTTTATTTATCTGTAAATGAAGTTTATTAAATATATCTATTTTGCTAGAGTAGAATTATCTGCTTCAGACATAACTTCATTTAGTTTACATATACATATATGCACATAGGTTTGTAAGTATTATAAGTGTATATTTAAGTAAGACAAAAATATTGTTTACCTATGGCTTTTTGAATGATTCTCTACTGTATTTCACATCCTTTATTCTACTCTTACATTTCCTCCTCCTTCATGACAATAACATATTTCTCATTTCCATCGTGTGAAAAGTTTACTTCCCATCCACCTCTTCAGTAAAAATTCACAAACCCTTAACTATCCTGGTTTCAGTGGTTACTTCAGCCTATGTACTTACTTGAAACATGCAAAGCTGGGCTCTACAGAATGTGACATCATAATTCTCTTTGTTTCTTTGGATGTAGATTTCCTACACATCCAGACACAATAAAAAATGCAGAGTAAATTAGGGCATTAGTTGAGTGTCAAACTATTTTTGTGATTGATTAGTCCTATGTTTTTATTTTTTGGACAAGTATTTCAATTGAGGAAGATATTTCTATGAAGTGATATTTAAATGAAGAAGATGATGATGGATGTGTATTTCTTCATGGAATGGGTTGATTAGATAACTAACTCAAATGGTATTATATTCCTACATAGTCTATAAAGACAGTACAAATGAATAATCTGAGCAGCCAAATGAAGTTCTGTCTGTAAATTTCAGGAAGCAAAGACCTGAAAATATTTAAGATTACATCCTTTTCCTTTATAGATGTTAAATGATATTTAAAAGTTACATTACCACATAAAATGACAGTAATATATCACGTCATTCACACGGCTATTGTGATAGTCTGGTAATTGTTCTAATGTGGCAGTCACCAGATACAGAAAAAATCAATTTTATTAGTTTAATAAAAAACTATTTTAAATGTTTACAATACCAGAAAAAGTATAGCTGAAACTTCATAGTTTTACATGTGAAATTAGATATTATATAAAATTGTGTCATTCTAACAATGACATTATATATTTACATAAATAGGAGTGATATGATAACTCTGTGCTCTTTAGATTCCTGAGAAATATCTCACCACTATATATTTTTGGAGTCTATTTTTCATGGATCAGAAATTCTTATCTTGTATTATTTGCATTAGATCTTGACAATTTATTTAAGAAATACTGTTTCCTTTGCCCACTTCATCAATTTTATATATATATAATATATATATAATATATATATATATATATATATATATTGTTTGCCTTATCTTTAAGTGTTTTAAGATTAGAGAGATGAGTTATCAGTAATCTCCATGCAGTAGAGCAGAAGGATTTAAGTTCCCACCAATTGAATCAGCATACAAACCAACCAATGTTAATTAATCATGATAAAGTCCACGAGTAATCATAACATGGGTTATTATTTTTATAACAAATATTGATCTCTGGGTTTAATGATACACTGTCTCAAAAATGTATTTTGTGAGTCAATATAGGAAAACATGTGAATCTGAAGTCTTGCCTTTATATTTCTCTGCATAAACCTCAACTCCATGTACATATGAACAAAAATATACATACCTACCTTTTCTAACCATTTTTGTTCTTTGGAGAAAAGAGCTTATTATCATGGGTTGAATGATCTGATAATCATTATATAAACAGTGCTGTACTCAAATTCATAAAAATCCACATGACACTGTTTTCCCTGAAATCAGATCAAGGGCATACATAAATAAACCTATCTTGATTACTTATTTTTTGTCAGTACAGTTTACTCCCTTAAAGTACTTTTACCTATAAGCAATATGATAATATCTTAAAGTATTATTCATTTGAGTAGAGATAGGATGAATAAAGATCTCCATTTTAACTCTACTTTTCTGGATACTGTGTTAATGACAACTCTTTTACAGTTGCTTGTGAATTTTAGATGAGTTTGTATATAAGACCAAAAGTAAAATATCTGGACTTTGGAAGTAAAATACAGTTAATATCTAGTAGTTTTGTGCATATGATGCTTCTTCAGAAAATTAAGGCTATAGTCATAAAGAAACATTAATATATATGTAGATAATATTACTATCATTAGTTTAAAAGTATATCTGTGGATAACTTGTAGATTAGTGAGAAAATTTATTCTGTTAACAACTCTTTATATATACCCACATTTCACAAAGAAGATATTTAGTATTAGTGCCTATGTTACTGGCTAATAAGCACAAAAGTGATTTAAAGACTTAGGGGAAAATTGATGATAGTGTTATCAATACTGAAATTTAGATATCACAGCATCCAACTCCAAACTTCTATCTGCTATCTGCACAAATTTAGCATGTAAATTTAACCTAATTTTCCTGCCTATATACGAGCGAGATTTACAGAGACAACCAATACCAAAAGAGGACATCCAGCAGAATTTAATATTCTTATATCCTATATAAAGCTTCAAAAGTCAAGTATGAAACAAAAACATCAGAAGTAAATTTTTGAAAAAAATATGTGTTATTAGGAAGAATTACTTCAGAGAAGTATGGAATCAGAAGAATAGACTCCCAGAATTTTGTTGAAAGGATATCCATCCTTATGATACTAGAAAACATAAAATGCTCTGATGGGTCTGAGAACACATATACTAAGTTGTGCAAAATATGGCTTGTGAATAATTTAAGAGGTTCACTAATTTGATCAAATTCTTTTGTGAACTCCAAGCTAAGTATTTATGACTTACAGGAAGAAAAAAGTAAGACACAAGTTATATAGTTAGCTGTAAAACACTTGACATGCTTACTTTCATGAATTCACACAAAGACAAATAACTACAAACATATATATATGGATGTATGCATACATCCATATATACACATAAGCATCCAATACATACTCACATACCCCACAATCTTGTGATAAAAAATATCAGGTTAGAATTAATTTTTGAAAACACACAACAGCAGGAGGAACAGTAACACTTCTTATCTTTGTCAGTTTTATCATTGCTGTGATAAATCTCCATGACCAAGTCAGCTTGTAGAGGAAAGGGTTTATTTGTCTTATGTTTCTCTGTCACTGTTTAAAATTGAAGGAAAAGGTCAAGACAGGAGCTCAAACAGGGCTGGAACCAGGGAGGCAGGACTTGAGCCCATGGAGGGGGACTCCTTACTGACTTGCTTGCCATGGATTTCTCAGTCTGCTTTCTTTGTAATAAAATCTAGTACTGCAAGCCCATGAGTGTCATGACATACAATGAGTTACATCAATCTCTAATTTTATTTATTTATTTATTTTTTTTTGGTGTTTCGAGACAGGGTTTCTCTGTGTAGCCTAGGCTGTCCTGGAACTCACTCTGTAGACCAGGCTGGCCTCGAACTCAGAAATCCACCTGCCTCTGCCTCCCAGGTGCTGGATTAAAGGCGTGCGCCACCACCGCCCGGCCAATCTCTAATTTTAAAACATTCCATACAGGCTTGCCTACACACCAACTCTGATGCAGTTTTACAATTTAGGCTAACTCAATTCAGATGATACTAGCTTGTGTCAAGTTGGTATAAATTTATACAGCATGCTACCAATGATCTTCTTGGCTTGGTGCCATGGTACACACCTTTAATATTATTACTCTGTATGTAGAGATAGGCAAACATCTGTATATTCAAGGCCAGTCTGATCTATTTACTGAGTTCCTGAACAGGAGTGCTACATAGAGAGAAATTGTGTCAAAATTAAACAAACAAAAATGGGTGAGTAATGGTACCATTTGTTGAGAGAATCTTTTGTAACCATCACACCTTAATAAAAAAAGTAATGGAAAATGAACTGAGGCAGAAAATAGGATGTGAGACACTGGCAGGTAGAGATAGGATTTGTGGAGCAATAACTAATCAGTATAGCTACTGATCAAGTACCTGAACCAGAAAAGCTAGTTAGGATGAAGGTACAGTAGAGCTAAGAGACTGGCTACTTAGGAACAATCTTTTTTTTTTTTTTTTTTTTTTTTTGAAAAATTTTTTATTTTTTACATTTCAGATGTTCTCTCCTTACCCCATTTCCCCCCCTCCCTCCCAGTAACTCACTATCCCTTCCCCCCTCTTCCCGCCTCCATGTTGGTGTACCTCCCACCCACCCTCCCTGTACCTCACCTCCCCACCCTCGAGTATCCCCCCCCACGACGTCCAGCCTTCATGGGTCAAAGAATCTCTTCTCCCACTTATATATAGCTCCCTTGCCTATATAGCTGGAGCCTTGAGTCCCTCCCTAAGCACTCCCAGGCTGGTGGCTTAGACCCTGGGGGCTCTGGTTGGTTGGGATTGTTGCTTTCCTCATGGTGTCGTGAATCCTCTCAACTCCTTCAGCCTTCACTCTATCTTCTCCATTGGGAACTCCATGCTCAGTTTAATGGTTAGCTGTGAGCATCTGCCTCTGACTATGTCAGACTCTTGCAGACCTCTAAGGAGACAGCTATATCAGGCTCCTGTCAGCGTGTACATCCTGCCATCCACATCAACCTCTACCTTTGGCGACTGCACATAGGATGGATATCTAGGTGGAATAGTCTGTAGACGGTCCCTCCTTCAGTTTCTGTCCTGCACTGTGTCTCCATATTTGCACCCTTGAGTATTTTGTTACTCCTTCTAAGAAGGACTGAAGGCTCCCCTATTTGGTCATCATTCATCATGAGCTTTATGTGGTCTGTGAGTTGAATCTTGGGTATTTCAGGCTTCTGGGCTAAAATCAAATAATCAGTAAGTGAATACCATGTATGTTCTTTTGTGATTGGGTTCTAATAGAGGACTGGAGACAGTTTTAAGTTCTTGGGAGAAACTGGCTGAATTGTCTCTATATAATAGAAATCCCTCATACTATTAGTGTTGATTTGTTGTGCTTCCAGACAGGAGCTTAAAATAGAGGACTTCTGAGAAGCTCTACCCAGAAGGTTACTGAGACAGATACAGAAACCCACAGACATACACTGGACAGAGATCTATGGAAGAGTTAGGGGAAGAGTTTTAGGCTCTCAAGGAGATAGTGACCACACAGGAAGACAAAAAGGTTCAACTAATCTGGATACCTGGAAGCTCCCAGAGACTGAACAATCAAATCAGTGAGAATACAGGGGCTGACCCCATTCAAATATGTTGCAGATTGCTGCCACATCTGGACTCAGAGGAATAAGTTGTGCCTAATCCTGCAGATACTTGATACACCAGAGTAAGGTGATCTGGCCAAGGCTGCGTCTTTGAGACAGACATGAAAAGGAGGAGGGGAAGAACATGGAAAGAAGTCCTTTGAGTGGTCAATAATTTTGATGTATATAAGTAAATAAAGCAAATTATATATATATAATATATATATATATATATATATATATATATATATAAATATGCAGAGGAACTAAAGCAATCTCATATCCTTTGTGTTTACTAATCTTGTATCTCAGAGTTCATATGAACATTTTTTATTTGATGTAGTGAGCCTAGTCCTCTTGGTGTCCTACATCAATTTCTCCTTTTTCATCCTTTCTGCCTTGTTTTCAATGAAGACCCTTGACCTCTGAGTGGAGGAACTTAATGGAGACAACACATTTAGAGCAATATTTTCTAAGTTCTCTCTCTCTTCTCTTCTCTTCTCTTCTCTTCTCTTCTCTTCTCTTCTCTTCTCTTCTCTTCTCTTCCTCTTCCTCCTCTCCCTCTCCCATTCCTTCTCTTCTCTCCCCTCTCTCTGCTTAATATTTCATTGTGTCTCTGTATTTGTTATCATATCCTGCAATGAAGAAGCTTCATAGATTGCCATTGCTGTTAGACAACAATTATACAACTCACTTTAAGCACAGAGGTTGAACAGGTGCCTAAAATAGATCATTCATTCCTACATATTAGTATTTTTTGTGGGGAATGTTCTCTGTACACTACTAAAGGAGAAATGTAAGCCCTAATATAATATCAAAATTTTTGATCTATAATGATGTCTAGCTTGAAGAATATCTAGGGTAAATATAGCAGAAATCTTGTGCAAATGACTAACTACCATCAGATTTCCATTAATGTAAATTTACTCCATGAGTCAGAACAATTAACTTCCACTGGTTGGGTGAAGAAGTACCAGAAAATAGATAGGACACAGACCTAGGTATTACATATTTATAGATCTCTACCTTACTTAGCCATCATCAGTTCATGGAATCTACAGTAAAATATGTTGAAAAATAATCAAAAAACACAAAAACAAAGAAAATGAGGGAAGTGGAGGGAAGAGAACAACAAAAACAACAAAATACAAAAATATTCAAGCAACATAAAAGTTGAATGAATGGAAAAAAGAGGGACAGGGCACTAAGTTGGCTGTATCGCAACGAACTTGAGCCATCAGGATCAAAAGAGGTTTAGGGACATTGTAGAACAGAGTAAAGTAATTCTTAGTATTAACATGTGTTATTCTTTATATAATAATTGAATAATTGTATTTTATACTTATTATTTTAGAGCATATATTACTTCAAATTATGATAAATTTTCAGCCATTAACTTTAAAAAACCCTGTGCAATGCAAAATTGCAACCTTGCTATACATTTGAACCTGTTAATAATTATTAGTGTCTCTCAAAGGAAAGAAAGTTGGGATAATTGGAAAGTATATTTATGCAGGTCTGTACTTTGTCAGCAGGTTGGTTCACTTGTTAAACGGAAGGTATAAGAGACTCTCCTGTGTTCATTTTCTTCAGATACATATGTCATGCTCATAGGAAAACAGCATGAACACAGATATATCTCCTAAAATTTCAATCAATTGTGAAAATTCTGGAGTTGAAACTTGAAGATAACTTTACAGAGACTATCAGAGATGGGATGAAAGAAACTTGTACTAATTGTTTTTTCTTTAATGAATTGGTTGCAGAGGGAAAGTAATATTTTTCAGTAAAGATTAGCAACAGAGGGTCCTCATGCTCTTGCATATTCCTTTGGATCTGAGCACGTATCAACAGTGCTAAATCAGCCAAGTGTATATTAAAAAAAAAACATCAAATTAAGTGGCCATGGATTATTAGTTATACATATTGTGGGAAACTCTATTGTATTTTATGTAAAGTTTGTATTTTTAACACATTATAGTACATGTATATATTAAGTTACATGTTTACAAAATACTGATATCTTAACAACAAGTCTCTAAGTTCTCATATACACACCATACCCATATACACAATGTGTTGCTCTGTCCCCCTCAAAAAATATCACACATGTATTCACACTCAAAGGAATAATTGTAGTATGTCTAGATTTTGATATTTCTTTTCAAAAATAAAATCCTTTTAATAATTCTTTTCTATAATAATTTAAGAGGAGGTGTATTATGTGATAAATATCTTTAAAAAACTTGACACAAATATGCCTTAAGATAATTTAAATGCATTTTTGTAATTTATGATGTACATAAATATAGGAATTACTGTGATAAATTTCCAAATAAGCATTGCTCCTCAGGATATTTTCACAGGAAGATTACAAAGGTTCTGCAGGGGAGTGTATTTTACAGCCCACAATTACAAGCAGCAATCCCTAAACACATATAGTGGCTTTATTATAGCTACCATTAGACAAATAGAGGCTCAAAGACTTAGGCATTACTGGACAGTTTTCTCTGTTTCTAATTAGAGCCAGAAACCAAAGAATAACTACATAATCTTTTAGACTTTCTTTTTCTGTTATGTGTTTATTTTTATTCCTGATGCAAGGTAGGGAGGAGTGAGAAGAGATGGAGGAGCTAAGGTGGAAAAATCTCCATAGTAACAACCAGCTTTTGCCTTTACCATATTTGAGATTTCTCTCCTGATTGGTCCCAAGCCTTTTCTCTATTTTCCTATGTATACATAGCCAGTCTGAGTCAAAAACAGATAAAGAAATCTATTCACATAAAAAAAATCAGTAATGTTCCTGGTTGTTGTCTAGCTCTCAGCTAGTACCAGGCTCTTGCTGTAGATTGACAACAAGCTGCTTTTTTTCCAAGAAGGAGGAGTGCTCTGCAAACCGGCAGATAAACTGCAATGAAAACGTCAGCATGGTCAGGTAACTTGCTGTGATTCTTCACAAACCTATTCTGAATGAAACTGCTTCTGTTTGCTGTGCAAGGTATTTGTTTTTTTCTTCTTGTCATTGCTTCAGTTTTAAGATCTATCAGCAGTTCTCAGCCTTGGAGTTTTGCTTCATCTGCAAGGATGGTGTATAATGTCAGACAACAGTATCTAACAGAGACAGGAGAACTATTGCTCTTTAAACAGCTTTGGGGGATCACAGCTGTAAAGGATTTTTATATCAGGGCAGAAGTTCTCACTGAGCATCCTGAGATGTTATGGAATATTTTCTTACAGCACCTAGTATGCCACTGTCTTCTGAGAGTATTAAAACCCAAATACTGCAATTCTCCTTTGTTATCATCTTGCTACCATCAAAGGTCTCAGATATTTTACACTATATTTCAGTCCATATTCTAACATCGTGATTACGTTGTTATTGCTGGGAACAAACATAGTTCTTTGTTCATACTTACATATCTTTCATAATTCATTCATTAAGGAATGTCAAAGCAAAGAGTTTCCATATGCTCCAATAAAAAATCTTAACATAAGAAAATGTCATTTTTTTTTTTTTTAGTTTTTGACTTTGAATCTCAATGTACTAAGGTTTCCAGCCACCACCCAGTTTCCATGAGCCCTAGAATGTATGATATTTTAGTTATACTGCTTTTCATAATTATTCTTTAGTATCACAAAGCATTTTTTTCAATTGTGATTATTTTATATCATTCTGTATCTCTGTGTGTCCTTTGGTAATTTTATAAAATTCAAGTTTATGTTCATGTGGACAATCTAGCAGCCTCAGTTGCATATAATTTTATTTAAATGTCGATGTGTGGAACAATCAATTGCCAATAATAGGTTGAATATATCATATTAGGTCATATCTGACTTGTTTTAATGTTGGTATCTCATTAATTTTGAACTTATTAACTATGTGGTTATCTATAAAATCACATTTACTTATTATAGGAATTTTTAGGTAGACAGTAGATATTCTGGTGACATTTTGCCTGATTTGTTAATCTATATTTACTACAGTTTACATATCTATATAAAGTCACTTTTCTCTCTCCAATCACTCCATCAGATCAACTTGAAAATGAGTATGCTCCACCCTATGACTCTTTCTAGTCTTCACACAGATAATTGCCACTTTTAATTTCATTGTCCTTGCAGTTACCTTTGTGTAGGTGTCCTGATATACAGGGATGGACCTAGGAGCCTCCAATAAGACAACTCATTTGGCATCTGTCACTGATGGTATTGATTACTAGAGTTCCTGTGAACATTTTCTGGTTTTGTGTGTATATTATACATTATTTTCTATTACTTCTCACATTGTATACTTCAACCATTTTCAGCATACTCTCACCCATTTAACCACAGTTAGGTTGTTTCCTTTTCTTGTGGATTGTGAATATATAACTAGCAAACATACTTAAAGAAGTAACCGTGCAGAAGGCTGGTAAGTACATTTGCACATATAACAAAAAGTGATATAACTGTATCATATGATATTTATATTTAGCTTTTTGATACCTCTGGCTCCTAATTTCTATATATATTGAACCACTTTCCTATCACAACAGTGAGAGAATTTTCCCTTTTCCTACTTACTCCAAAGCATTTGCTGTCAGGTTTTATTTTTTTCATGTTTCTTAATTTTTGTGGGTGACAGGAAATTTCAAACTTCTGTGTACTTGAATATCTAGGTGAAACTTTTTTTACATCAGAGGAAATGTGAATGAGCAGTTGTTTAGAATCAAGAAGAAGCCAGAACACAAAGTGTGCAATTCTTTGAAAGGAACTCAAGATAAATCATTTTGTCAGATTATAATTTGACATCTCATGAACATTTGAAAAATCTACCAACAAAGTGGAGCCTAACTGCCAATTTTATATCTGAACTTTGACTCTTTGAAGTGGAATGAGTTATTGATCACTGGAAATCTATTAGATATAGAATTTGCAATTAGGGTCAGTTAAAGTATAAAGTATATTTATAAGTATATAAATAGCATCATCAGTTAGCATGAACTAAAATAGTTATTAAATGGGTTTTTCTTCTGAATACCTGTGGTTTAAATGTACAATCTAATGTTTCAAGGAAAGTTATTATAAAATACATAGTTAAAGGGGAGCTACAGAGGCCTGGAAACAAAGACCGCACATGAAATTTCAAACAGTTTAAATGGCATAAGAAGAACTAAGTAGTGAAAGGGAATATGTTAGTGATTTGTTTCTTGTGTAAGTATAAAACTTCCACTATTTCCTCTGAACACTTCACAAGACAAATAAGAACATAATGGCTATACCCTTTGAAAGGATATCAATCAGATTACATGTTGACTAAGATACAGTAGAATGTAATTATACTCTTCCTAATAGAAGTTTATGTCCTGATCTCATATTTCTTTAGATGCCTAACATATTGTAATGAATTTGGAGGTATCTTGGCCTTCTGTACACAAATTAATTTATGGATTGTGTTGGCATTTTGTTAATTTTTTTTTTTTAGATACATTTGGTTTAGAGATTTTATGTGAGAAAATTGTGTGAGTTGAAAATTTACAAAGACAATTTACAAACATCAGCTCTCCTTTTCTGCTGGATAATATAATTTTTCTGCACATATTCTACAATATTGTCTAAGTGTTAGAATAACATGATATATTTTGTGGATTCATCAGTCAGGGTTAGACAGATTACTTTAAATTCTCTGCAGTTTAACCTGGAGAGTAATTCAACTCTTAGTGCTTTAAAATGAATAATTCTGCTGAAGCTGACAGTTAAATCTGTTTGTGGGTATAAAGACTTTTAAAATTTGAATTTATACTGTTTCAGAGTATTAGCAGGTAGATCTTTTCCTTAACAATTTATAGCATTAACTGACATATGAAGTAAGCTAGGTTTACTTTATTGGTCAAAAATTCTCTCACATTCTGTGATATACTATCCATTACACAGAAGACATATAGTGAAAATTAAGATCTGAGCACCATACCACTAATACAAAACAACCCAAGCAACCAAAACAACCAAACAACAACAAAAACAAGCACGCAAAATCGAAGTTGAAGGAATAGAAAAAACTGAGAGATGTACCACTAAGAAGTTTGTGTTGGAAATGACCTGAACCATCAGGACCACAATAGAATGAGTGACATTGTAGACAGGAGTAAAATATTTCTTAATATTAACATGTATTATTATTTTAGTAATATTTGAACAATTATATTCTATCCTTATAATTTGGGAATATATATTATTTCAAACTATAATAAATTTTGAGCAATTAACATTAAAAAACATGTGTAATGGAAAATGGCAACCATGGTATACATTTGAACATATATTTGGGGGGCCATGGTGCTTGACAAGGTAAAGTTTATCTCAAGTGACTTTACAGAAAATTTATTGAATCCAAAACTTACAACATTATAAAATATTACTCTGACAATTTGTTGTCTATTTAAGTTAAAAACTGGGTCTGTGAAGTGAGACTTCATTATTCTGAGCATCAAGTCCGATCATCTTCCCAATTTCTTGATTCTTCTGTTCAGGAGTGATGTGGCGTGTATACTTTCACTTTTTCCCTACTCCTCACACTATGTTTATATTTAAAATCTATCCCAAGTCTTAGCTCTATTCTAGGAGGGCTTTTCCAGGGTTGAAAACTCACTGATATAGTATTTGTATATAGAATAATTGAAAATGTCTGTAAGTCATGCTGTAGATGTAACTTTCTATCTTTAGGATCAAAGCTACTGTCACCTCTCCCTGCAATTTAGACATATCTTCTCAGTATGTTGATAAACATGTCTCTGGAGAAGTTCTACTTTAAAGTGACTCTTGTCTGTACAGGTGCTACTTGATCTAATCTTGAATACTTATACTCATGTTTGTGTAAAGAAATATAATAGGAAATTTTGAAATTATGAGAAAATTCATTTTGAAACCTGGAGAATTGTTACCAAATAGTTATGGCCTGAATGCAGGAAAAACACTTGGGAAACTTTGTTGAGTATATTTGAAAGGACTACTGTGCTTCATGCAATTAGTTTTTGTTATATTTTTCTATATCATGTGCCTTGATACAAGTTTGATGAAGGAAATGTATCCATTGGCTCTTATAAAAACTTCCACACTGCTTTTTAATACAGGAACTTGATGAGCATCAAAAACAAACATGTGAGGAGGAATAAGCCAATCATTCAACTGATACTTATTATATTTTCAAAGATATTTCTGTAAATGAATGTCTTACACAGGCCTTTTGTCGAAGCCATAATACTATATTCTTGGGGAGTTTACCTGTGTCAGCTTATGAAACATCGCCAAATCTTGAATTCTTGACTAGTTTATGCCCATATAGAAGATGATTCAGTGTTAAAAAATGGTTATCTGAGAGTCCAGCTTCATACTACTAACTGGTATTTGCAAATCTTCCCCAAAATAATATCGTTTCCAAAAAGTGTAGTATATATTTTTCAGGAAATTATAGTGGAGAAAGTTTCCAAAAATACAACTACTTGAATGCTGTTATCTCTACTAAGGAAATATGTTCTGGTGCACCTTTGGTGTTTGAGTTATAATGATGCAGTAAATAGCTGAAGTACTGAATAAGGCTCAGTACTGATTGTAAGAGAAACATCATTCTCTATTTATTATTTGAGGTATGGATAATTTCACATGTAAACTACTTATATGGCATCACTACAATTCACCAGTATCGCAGAACACCCTGTGGTTTCAGCAACTATAGAAAAGATAGTGTTGTTTTAAATTAAAGCAATCTCTCACACACTTTTATCTTTTTTATACAAGCCATCTAGGGAAATACAACACTGTGATTCTAAGTACTCCAACAATTATCAAAATACATTCAATTAAATTCTTGTTAAATCACTTTGTAGAACTATAATGAACATTCTTCAGAGATTAAAAAGTTATACAATATTTAATTTGTAATCAGTCACTAGACAATTTTACCCCAAGCATTCCGAAATATTTCTTGCTATTTGTACTACACATAGCACAGGACCTCTGTATTGATGAAGGACCCAGAAAACTTTTTACACATATGTTTTGCCATGAGACATCTGAGGACAGATTCTATGCAGTAACTGAGTCCCTCTCAACTTTGCAGCTCTCAAAAGTTCTCAATTTCTGGGATCAACAATTATGGAACTGTGGTTTGCAAGCTCTTTGGGAGTTCTATATCAGATAAAATGCATGTTAGATATTTAAATTGTGATTCAAGCTATTTATAAATAGTGACAAAATATTTTCATGGTTGTGGATCACCTCAACATGAGGATATATATTAATGTTCCTAAGATTAAGGAAGTTTGTAAACCATTCTCCTAGATGGATAAATCCTAGACTCTGCCCATGAAATTCTTTTTGGTTTTGATCTTTGTCTTTATTGTTGGTCCTGTAAGAACAATTTCTCATATTTCTCAAGACTTTAATGATTTTGTTTGTGGATATATAAGGCAATTCTGAGACATTTCTTTGTCTTGGATATCATAAGAACTTACTTTGTTTTAAATATTGTCTTTACATTTACACTGGAAAAACTTTGTTCCTTGAATCACTGGTGATCAGTTAAACTTCACCATGTTTTAATAATCATAGAGAGCCTGAGCTAAAGGAAACACAGGGTCAGAGGTTTGGTTCATGTGCAAAGCAAATATGATAAAATATTTAAAGTAATTTTATTAAAAGAATATAATTGATTTGATTCCTATCTAGTGATTAGTACTCTTAAAACATTTATAAGACTGTCACTATAATATCACTATAACTATATTAATGATATTATGAATACCAATGATTTTATACTGTTTATGCATTCATTTGAATCTGAGTTCAACAATAAGAAGGAAAGAACAGGGAGCACAAGCATGACTGTTCTTAGGCTTCCCTCTTGAACATCCTTAAAGAGTTCCACTCAACTATTCAGGTTATTCATCTATTATCTCATGAAAGCTTCCCAGACAAAGATAAAATATTCTTTTACTTCTCTTATAACATTCTTCCAAGAAGTAGTACATATCCATTAGACCTCACAGTATGTCAGGGGGTAGGCAGTGGAACTAATGCCTATACCCACTTTTGAACCCATGATGACCCCGTTGAAATTATATATATATAATTCATATATATATATATATATATATATATATATATATATATAAAATCAATGTATTATATATTGATTCTTCAATCACTGATGTTCAGTTTAAGTATTCATAATCATGGGGAGCCTGACAATATATGTGAGACAGAGAGATACAGAGAATAATTTATGACTAATTTTTACTATGAGTCAGTTTTGGATTTATGGAAAGTATCATGTACTTCCTGTCAAGTAATCACTTATCATATTTTTATGTGTATATTTTTACAAATTGTTTTTTTTTGTAGTGAAGGTTAAATTTCTTTTTTACATACATGTGAATTACATTTGAGTTTTAATTTTCTTGAAATTATTATTACATTTTCTAAAAGAAAAAATATACTTCTTTCTAGTAAACCCACCATGGAGTCAGACCTATAAACAT
The DNA here is from genome assembly GCA_021653895.1 of Mastomys natalensis. Classification (NCBI taxonomy): domain Eukaryota; kingdom Metazoa; phylum Chordata; class Mammalia; order Rodentia; family Muridae; genus Mastomys; species Mastomys natalensis. Next base: position 739,268 of record JAJTUV010001533.1, on the reverse strand, counting down.
ATGGGTCTAAATGGAGTCCTGACTATTTGATCTTCTAGGAAACTTCTTGACAGATCTCCATCTGGAATCCTGAGCAAAGAAGCAAGTAATGGTTGCAGAGTTAAATAATTGAGGTTTTAAAATGTGATGTTCCTATTAACTATATTTCACATTTAAATTACAGAAGCAGCAGCAGAGGCAGTGGCAGCAGCAGCAGGAGTGGCAGTAGCAGCAGGAGTAGGAGCAGTGTCTGCAGCCACAGCTTGAGCAGTGCCAGCAGGAACAACAGCAGCAAAAGCTGAGTAGGAGGAGCAGAAGGACCAGGAGGACCAGGAATACCAAGAGGAGGAGAAGGAGAAATAATGAGTGATTGTGTAAGCTTATGGGAAGAGTTTCATTGGGTAGAAACGTTGGTGAATATAATACTCAAATGTGAATTTCTAATAAAATAAGTGAAAGATACCATAAAGCTTTCAATATCCTGAAAGCAACATATATAGTATATATAGGAAATTCCATTGTCAACTCTACCAATTTAGAAATATTGATATTTGAAAATTATTTAAAAAATGTTCTTCTCTACATTACAGTATGGCTCTTAGAGTCATGCAGTCTATGTTAAGACTTTTGATTTGTGCTTTCATAAGACCTAATATGCCGATGTTTTTTTTTTTTTTTTTTTTTTTTTCTATTTGTATCTGTGCATAGCTTCTTTGGAGAAATTTGTACTCAAAGAATTACTCATGTAGGTAAGACTTTTTTTTTTTTTTACATTTACATGTCATGTTTGCATGTCATATACCTAGGGTGGTACTTTCTTCTCATTTCTATGCTTTTAAAATAGGTTTATTTTATTATTTCAGATATTTAAACTTAGTAACAGTGAGCTCAAATGTTTATATTAGTTTTAAAATTGATATTAGTTTTCTTTGACTCTCATAATTATATTAGTTATTGTTTTGAGTGCAATGACTCCCTGAATGCAAAATTCCTAAGACAGATTATGAACAAAACTGAAGCAGCATAGAAAAACTGTAGGAAAACAGAGGTGCTAAGTGTACCACATCTCCTGTGGGATGTATGAAAGCTAACTACTCCTGTGTTTAGGATTTGCTCCTCATGCCCTACCTCTCATAAGTAAACTTTGTCAAAGAAAATTCAGTTTTTAATTTGGTCCATTTTACTGTATAATTCATATTTTAACCTAATTTATTTGTGCTAATTAAAATATATTTTTAAATAATTATTTCTGTGGCTATATATATTACCAATTATTGTTTTACTTAAGGCAATAGAATGTAGCTTACAAAAAATTTGTAATTTGAAATTTATTTCTAATTTTAGCTTCATTTTTATTGGAACTATTTTGAATTTTTATTTTACTGTTGAGTGGGAAAATCAATTTACATTTGTTATTCACACACACATACACATGTGTCTGTTTGTGTGTGTATGTGTCTATATACATATATAAAATCTTCTTCAGTGAAACGTTTACTCAAACTCTTACTTATGTAGGTATGATACTGTTTCTTACATTTAATATAGGTTGACATTTCATATAACTAAGGAAGTGTTTTCTTCATATATACATATATAAAGAATATATATATATATATATATATATATATATATATATATGTGTGTGTGTGTGTATGTATATATATATAAAATTATCTATACACAGTTCATCATTGTATAAGAGCTGTTGTCATCTTAAATTTTTAGTAATTTTTTTTTATTGGAAATTTTATTTACATTTCAGATGTTCTCTCCTTACCCCATTTCCCCCCTTCCTCCCAGGAACTCACTATCCCTTCCCCTCTCCTCCTGCCTCCACGTTGATATGAGCACAAAAGGTGGGATTTGGCATAGTTTATAATATGCATGCATTTGAGCAGAACGACATGAGTTTGGATGCTTTGAATCTTATGTTAAACCAAGCAAAAAATTGACAGGACATTTTCTATCTGAAATCCTAGCTTGGGCTAGCTAGTCTATTATGTTTACTGATTTAGGATTTTGTGATATAAGTTTAATGATAGACTCTGTCATAAAATTTATGAAGGAAATTGATTGGAAAGATATTTAATCTTGGCCTCTTTCCACTATATTCCTGTGTTCACATCTCATGTCTATGCACAAATGAACAAGTCCATGCACATATATTTCCACACCTATGATATATAATTAAACTTTTATTTTTGGAAAATTACTACTATGTTGCCTAGGACATATCACTCCATATGTAGTTTGAGCTATCTTCAAACTCACAGAGATCCACATGATTTTTACCATCTAGGTTAAAATGTGCTATGATTTAAAAGACACAGACCACTACCCTTGTCTTAATTGCAGGGTTTTGCAGAGTAAATTTCATTCAACTGAAGTATATTCAACCATATAACATAGAAAATAACTTAATTAAAATTATTTCAGATAAAGGAAATATATATGAAGATCTCAATTCAATTTTGATTTCAGGATGTTCTTTCAAAGTTGACGATCATAGATTTATTTATGAATTTTAAATTGTTTGCTTACAAAATCAAGTATAATTATCTTCTTTGGAAGTGTATAATGATAACCTCTAAATAGCTTTTTGAATTTGGGGCTTAGTCACATTACTAAGATTCTAGGGAATTAATTTGAACATTTAAATGTGTGTGCATGTTTTTAATAATTTTAAATATATGTGTTCATCATTAAATTATTCAAATTTGTTCTAGTAACAATTTCTTATGCATACAGAGATTTCATAATGAAAGCATTTAAAATGAATGACTAATATTATTACATGTATAGTCTCTTAAAGGGAAACCTACTTTAAAATTTGTGTAAAGTGCTAATTCAACTTAGTGTTTTCATTACTGAAAATTCGTTTTTATATCACAGAATTATAAAACAGTGTCTGGTATATGAATGAAGTTGGCTCATGAAATTAAACTGATTACCTTCTTTAATAGCAGAGAGATTTACATGGAATATCAGCACAAGAGCCAGACCATCAAAGCTTTACATAAACTTCTAATTCCATGTAAAACATTACAAGTTTAAATATAGACACAGATACCAAAAAAAAAAAAAAAAAAAATTGAAAAAAATCTCATGCTCTTAGGCAGTTTCATATGAAAAAGAAAATTAAATGAGGAATATTTGAAAGTGAAATTTTTGTTTATAGATCAGATATAGTTACCTATATAATGTCAATGCCTAAGCTTTTGTTTGCAATTTTATTGTATTTATTCCTAAAGTATATGGAAACAATTCATTCACTAGTTTATTTTCATATGAATTATTGCAGTCCCATGATATTTCAGTTATCATATGGTATCTTTCTGGGAAGAACTGCATATTATTTGTTTTTCAATTTTTATTTTATTATTCAATTTATATCCTGATGACAGCCCCATCTGTCCTCTGTTTCTACTCCCCCATTACAAATCCCTCCCTCCCACTACCCGCATATTTGTTAGAAGCAGAGTTCCCCTTTGCTATCACCCCACCATCTGCCATCTAGTTCTGTAGGTCAAGAAACAACATTTCCCAATGAGACACAATCAGGCTGTCAGTGAAGGGGACAGGGATCCAATGGAAGGGAATAAAGACCACCATGTCCCTCACTCCACTTCTTAGGGGACCCACAGGAAGACTAAGCTCACATTTGCTACAAATGTATAAGGCGTCTATGTCCAGGGCATGCAAGGTCCTTGGGTAGTAGTGCAGGGTCTGTGAGTCCACATGGTCCAATGTTTCTCTATGCATCTTCTTGTAGTGTCCTTTAAACCTGTCTTGCTCATTTATATCTTAGACTCTTCCATGAGAATCTCTGCATGTTCTACATGTTTGTTTGACTGTGGGTTTCTGTGTCAGTCTCCATCAACAGATGGTTGAGGCCTGTCAGGAAACAATTAAGTTAGTTTCCTGTCTCCCAGCATAGCAGAGTATCAGTATCAATGGCAGGATGTCTCTTTCATATGAGATTGGTCTCAAATTGGGGCTGTTATCAGATGGCTATTCCCTCATTCTCTGCTATATCTTCATCCTGGAACATTTTGTAGGCAAGACAAATTTTGTGTTAATTGTATTTTGGGTAAATAGATGAAACTTTATCTTCCCTAGAAGTCATGACTTGCTGCAGGAGGTGGCCAATTCAGTATCTATATCCTGCTCTGTTAAAATTCATTTCTAATGTTACTATCCTATACTCCCTGTATCCTCTCCCATCCTAGATATCCAGCCTGTCACCAGAGATACTTCTCCACCTATTTCCATTCTCATTCCCAGCCCTATATCTCCTCCCCACTTCCAAAACCCAATGACTATCTGTGGTCCTTTGATCACATCCTCATCTACCATGTTCTTTCTCTCCATCCACCTCTGATGACTATCTAGTTATGAGTGAGATTTTACATCCTGCTTTATGACTTCCATATTGTCTAGTTTCTTTGGGCATGTGGATTGTAGCATATTTGTCCTGCATTATATGGCTAATGTCTATTCCTAAATGTTTACATACTATATGGCTTTCTGGCTCTGGTTTACTCCATTCACGCTGTTGTTCTCAGGTTCTATCCATTTCCCTGCAAAATTCATGAAGTCTTTTTATTTAATAGATGAATAGTATTCCTTTGTGTAGATGTGCTATATTTTTTATCAGTTGAGGAACATCTAGGTAATTTCCAGTTTCTGGCTATTATCTATAAAGGTGGTATAAATGTAGGTCAGAAGTGTCTCTGTGGTACATTGTAGCATCTTTGGGGTATATGCCCATAAATAGTATTGCTGGATCTTGGGTAAAACTATTACTTGTTTCTTGAGAGACTGTCAAATTGATTTTCAAAGTGGTTGTAAAGGTTTGCACTTCCATCAACAATGGAGGAACATTCTTCTTACTCCATGTCCTTACCACCATGTGCTATCACATGAGATTTTGGTCTTGGGCATTTTGATGTGTATAAGATTGTATTTCATGAAAAAAAAAAAAAAAGTCGGGCGGTGGTGGTGCATGCCTTTAATACCAGCACGTGGGAGGTAGGTAGATTTCTGAGTTCGAGGCCAGCCTGGTCTATAGAGTGAGTTCCAGGACAGCCAGGGCTACAGAGAAGCCCTGTCTCAAAAAAAAAAAAAAAAAAAAAAAGATTGTATTTCATGGTCATTTAGATTTGCATTTCCCTGCTGACAAGAGATGTTAAACATTTCTTTAATTTGTACACCATATTTTACAAAAGCTCTCAGTACTGATTTTAAGGTTGATTATGAAATATTTATCTACATATACCTTGTTTATCATTCAAAGTATGTACATGTTATTTTTACCTCAGTGTTGTTTTTAATTGATATATATTTCTTGAACAATTATATTATACCAGTCCCCAATGTTCTTCAGATCAACTCCTATTTTCCACACAACTTTAAGTTCTTTGGCAAAAAAGATATAAAAATCTAGTTGAAAACAATTCCCTCAAAACCAGGAAAATAAAAACACATTCAAAACAAACAATTAAAGCCAAGGAAACAACCATAAACAAAACAACAAAAGTAAAAAAAAAAAACCACCAAATTGTAGAAATGTGTAAGAACATTCAAAGTTCAGAAAACTTTAGAGTCGAATTATTTGTTGATCAACTACTGCTAAATTTAAGGCCTGACCTAGTTGATGAATTTGGTTTCACTCTTTATGGAAAACTAAACTTCATGTTTCAGAGTGATTTTATGTGAGATTTCAGTTAACTGTTACTCTAGTGCCTATATTTTCTCTTATATATTATTTTTATTTATTTATTTATTTATTTATCTGTTCATTCATTCATTCCTTTTTAAAATATAAGGAAATTAAATATAGTATAATAAAATAAAAGGGATCTATAATATTAATAGACTAATTTGTACTGTTACAGAGTTAATACATGCCTCATTGTAACTATATTTTAATTTTAATTTCATTTCCAAAACTTCTTTGCAGGTGAGGATTGCATGTAGCTCCTAGGAACATGCCCCCTTTTAAATCTGACTGGTAAAAAAGGATCTCAGCACTAACAGCTGGGGAGGAGAGAAAGCTATAGGATTTAAGGTTCTCATGTTTGGAACCATGAGAAAGAAGAAGGACAGAGAGATGCAGTGCCTGATGAGTGTGAAGGGAAGAAAAGAACCCATGTAAAGGGGCCAGGAGAATGTGTGACAGAGGGCTGCTCAACTAACTCAAGAGCAACCAAAAAATAACAAAGAAATTAGTAAGTATTAGTAAGTAGTAACTCAGAGTTATTTATGGGAGGTAGAGACTAACAGCATAGAGGTTAGGCAGTTGCTCAGGTATTGTGCTGCTTATGGCATATTAAATATAAAGGCTGTGTATTTTTCATTTGGGAACATAAACCATTGAAGCAGGTATTCACCAAGGAGAAAATAATTGAAAAATTAATACTACAACTATGATAATGACATTGAGCTGGAAAAATCCACAGAAATGCATAAACCCAAGGCAAAAGATAATAATCAGAGACACACTCTTTTGTACACTCAAACATCCCGTAAATCCCTTAATTGGAAGTCGTAGTGTATGCGGCAAGGACCTAGTACGTTACCAAAGACTCTGAAATGAGGAAGTTTAAGTATTATGTGTGCACTGACTTGACATGTCCAGTTTAATCTATTTTCTAAGTACTGTCAACAACAATGAGGCCTTGCTGTAAGTTTTGGGATAAAACCCTATAGTTTTGGCAACAACTTGGGTTATTTGGAAATTTCTGTTCTATTTATAATAGCCCTTTTGGCCCATAACTCAATCAAATGTAAACCATTTTCTGTGCTGGCAGCTTTGTTTGTTGACAACAGATGGACAGTTGAGACCATTTGCACATTATCTGACATTTAAGAAAATAAAAGCCTAGTATTTACTTTACCTAATGACTATGTTGAACACAATATCTGAAACAATTTTAGAAGGAAGTGGTAATAATGTGTAACAGATGATTTTTGAAAGGGCAGATATAAGGAGGTATTTTGTCTGTATTATTAGGTTTCCACTTACTTTAAAGGAATTTCATTTTTGTAATTATTATTTGAATTATTTTTTCAAATTATTAAAGTGCCTAGGGATTTTCAATCTCTTTTGCTGAACATTTAAATTATCATGTAGGTCTTTGTCATTACTTGCATTAAGGTAGTACTTTACATGAGCTCTTTACACATGTTAAACTATTCCTACATATTTAGGTGATATTGCTATATAATAGTTTAAAAACTTTTATATCTGTTGGATGGTTTGTATTGCAATTGTTAATGTATTACTTCATTTGCATTATTATTTGATTTTTTCCATACAATATATTTTAACTAATGTCTTTCCACTTTTCACACTACACTCAGATCTTCCCGTCTCCCTTCCAATAAAATTTCATTCACCCTTAGTTGTGTACAAGGTAACTCTCTCTGTCTCTCTCACTCCCAACAATAAAAACAAAATAACAATAAATTACTAAATTAATCACCCAGCAATGCAAAAAGGACAAAAATAAAATTAATCATACACTCACAAAAGAACAATGAAAAAAATGGATCTGTTTTCAGTGTTCCAGTCTTTGGAGACTGCATTGGAATGTGATTGTTATAACCAGTAACATTCCATTGAGAAAAAATGAATTTTGCATTTCTACACAAAGGGTATCAATTACAAATAATTTCTTGGTTATGGATATTATTTTGTGTTTACTTTCCATTCCTAGTTCTAGAATTTCTGACTGTTTTGACCCTGTGCTGGACCTATGTGTGCTATTGTATCCATAGCCTGGGTGAAGTTTGATGAGTTCATCACAATGTGTATTCCCTCACAACATCCTCCTTCTCTTGGGCATCAAGTATCTTCAGGATTAGGAGTATCCTCTCCCACTGTGGCCAGACAAGGCAGTTCTCTGCTACATCATATGATCTGGGGGCCAGTGACAAGCCCATATATGTTCTTTGTTTGGTAGTTTATGCTTTTGGAGCTCTGAGGAGTCTGGGTTAGTTGATACTGCTGTTATTCTTATGGGATTGCAATTCCCTTCAGGTCCTTCAACCCTTCCCCCTGACTCTTCCATAGGGTTCACCAATCTTATTTCAATGATCTTCAGTAAGTGTATGCATCTGTCTCATTCAGATGGTGGTAGATCCTCTCATAGGACAGCCATGATATGCATCTGTCTTCAAGAACAACATGGCATCATTAATAATGTCAAGGTTTGTGGGCAGGCACCAAAATCTAATATTTCTCTTTCATAGCTTTGTAAATGAATTACATCTTAGCTTTCTTCTGTGATTTTACCTTGAATGAAAGAAAATTTTGATCCATAGATTATTATTGAGACTTATGTCTCAAAGGTTTCTATAAAGCTGAAGCAAACACTGAGATATATACCATGCCTCTTCTTTTCATTCTTCTATTTCTGATATCTGTAGGAAATTGGATTTGCCCAGAAACACTAGAAATACAGCATTCTTGATGCCTATGGATCAAAAAATTGAGGGTCCATCTATTTATTTATCTGTGTATCTATGTATCTATCTACGTATCTATCTATGTATATTGTATGTATGTATGTATGTATATCTACCTATGTATCTATTAATGAGTCTATCTATCTATCTATCTATCTATCTATCTACCTATCAATCTTTCTATCATCAGCTATTTGTTTACTTTAAACCAATTGTATTTAACTAGTTCTGATCAAATGTATATAAGTATATAGTAATTTTCTGATACATTATCATTCTAGAAACAGTGATATAGACCCCTAGAAATATCTATCTCTGTTCAATTCTCATCCACTGCAAATATTTTCAAAGTAAATAATAGTAACTAAGCTTACCTAACACTTCTGTGTTAAAATTTTTATTCCACTAGATTTTCTGTAGGCTTTATGATGTTGAGCAGATCCAAGAGGGTTAGGGCCTGAACATGCTGGATTTAGCAGGTGACATGGAGATAAATTTCCATGGAAAGCTGCTTGACATTTCTCTGACCCACTGAGGATAGTATGGCTATGTCTTCAGTCAGAAAAGGAAGAAATGTTTCCAAGGGGCAATTTCTATTTCCTACAGCAGCAATTACATCATTTCTTATTTACATTTCTATGAATTTGTAAGAAATAAATATGCAAGGAGAATGAAAGAAAACTTTTTAAAAAAGATTATATTGTAAGGTTCATTAACCCCACCTCTAGTGCTATCTTAAAGAAAGTTTAGCTAAACAGTAAGCAGAGACTTTGATCTCCTTCCCATCAGAGCCTTGTACTTACAGATACAAGACAGTGTGATGTCTGGAAATATTTATTTTTACTTGTGCTTTTAACAAGCAAAGCAAAAACTTAATAAGCTGAATTATATCCTATTTAAAGCTTTGGGATTTCTTATTTATTTTCTATTTCTTACATGTCTCTCTAACATGTTCTTTATATTCATTTCAACATTGTATGAGTGTAGTGTCACATTCTACACTCTACAATGTTACTGTAATTATTGTTTAATATTCTACAATAAAATGCAACTATAATTCTAATGATTAATGAAGTTTCTTTGATTTTTGGCTTCCTAAACTCTTTTGAATATTGTTTCTTTCCAAAAACTTACTCAGAATAATATCATTAGAGGAAGAGCAGGTCTGTTCCCAATTTAATTTATGGGTTTTCTCCATGTCCACAGCTTGGGCTTCTGTCCCAACCTCTGGTGTTAATGTAAAGACATACTATTGATAATTTTATTAACTAAGATTTTATTTTTGATCCAGGTAATATTTTCCTGCTCTATATCTCTCCGCAGACAATCCAAGGATATGAAGATGTTTAGTATTAAAAAGAGGAAAGCATATAGTGAAGAACAGAAAGAATTTTATAGATAATTTTATTCAAAACTGCATGAGCTAGACAACTCCCTGATGAAAGCTGGAACTTTGATAAGAAGTATCATGACACCTGAAATTGTGTCATGAAGTCTCATTAGCATTTTGGTCAATGGCTCTGCATATCTTATATAGGATTTTCTGTGAATTCACATGGCTCTAGTCATGCCAATACAGAAGGACAATATTGTACAATTCTCCTGCTAATTTTATGCTTTAATATCCAAATTATATTCCCATTCCAACTTTCACTCTCTTTCTTTTCAACAAATTTCTTTCTATATCATCAGGGACAGAGTGAAGAATATTGGTAGAGTATTATGTAACAGGAAAAGCTCACTGAAGTAAGGGATTCTTATTCGTGAAAGATATTTCTAGGTTCAATGAAGACAAGGCCCTGATACACATCTCTAAACAGGAACAAAAAAGAATTGAGGACTCTGGGGATTATCAGGCTTTTTACCCTAATCTTACTTAGCAGAATACTAGACTTAGAGTCAGTGTTTCCCTAACTGATAGTGAAAAAGCTTATTAGTTTGGCTCTGTCTAAGGCCCAGTCTTATGTCCTTTCATAGATATGAGCTCAGGTATTGTCTAACTGATCCCAATTCCCAATATTACTGTTCTTGTGGATTCCCAACCAGAATTTTTGAAGACCTGTACTCAGGTTAAAATACTTGTTTGACAATTCTGGAGAAATTCATAAGAATTGTCAAAGGGACCTAGTGAGCTGAGAGGCAGAGTTTAAAATGACTAGTGTATTTGGAAACTCTAGTCAGTTTTCACCTCCTGCAAAACTCTGCTCACGAAGGTGTGTTTGGATCTTTTATTGCTGTGAAATGATTTCTCCTGAATAATCCAGAGAGTAAGCATCATCTTTGAAAAGAATCTCAAGGAAACAATTTCCTTAGGATAAGTCATATAGGATAGAGTCCCCTAGATAAATCCAGGAATGGCCAATGGCCACAGTCACTCTTTTGCTTGATTTGTTCTTATCCCATATTCAAATATTAGGGCAGTAAACTGTGAATAGCTAAGTGAACTCATATGAATCTAAGCTTTTTGGTCAAAGGAAAATGTTCAAATTTATGAATATTTTCAGCTTGCAGGAATCTTGAAGTTTTCTGATGGCCTAATAATAAATCATATCTAGTTAAAATCAGTACAAGGATAGCAGTCAAAAAGAGGTGACTTGAGTAAGTTAAGAGGGCCAATTGTGTTTTTGTATAGAATAAAATTACTGGAGGATGACTGCCCTTAGGGGATGCATTTGTTCAGAATGATAGGGCTACAAGAAGCCATAACTTTTGCATCCAAAGAGGCTTCAGGAAGAGTGGCATAGATCTGTTTCTTCAAAGATTTAACACCACAGTAATGATGACATTTAGGAATCTGTTCCTTTAATTTCCTGGGCTAAAATATGGGATAAAACACAACAACTCTAAAGGACCTAAATGGAGCGTGAGCAGGGTTTGTTTCGCTTGACTATCTGGCATTTGACAATTATACCATTGTGAATTCCACACTAAACATATGCTCTTTCTCCCTTTCAGCCTTTCTTTTTCAGATTGTATATGCAAAGAATTGTCTTATTAAAGACACTAGGAAGAAAATGTTAATAAAAATAACTAGGCATGTAATACATTGACAAAAGTTTGGTTATTTGACTATCAGCTATGGCTAGCATTTCTAAGATTTCCTCTGAGATTTCTGCAAATTGCTCTCTAAAGCAGGACTATCCTCTATGGATTACAACTGAAATAATAATTTAGATGACAACCTGTGATATATCATCCTAGCTTACCTTAATAATTATCTCCATACACACAAAGAAGAGCAAACTGACTCAAGACACACTTACCTGAGTATTCAGCCATACCTGCCCACCTCTTACTGACAACTCCTTTGTAAATGCTATACCTCACAGAAGTATAATATTCTATATAACATTGTAATATCTGTCTGTGTATGTGTGTGTGTTTGTGTGTGTATGTATGAACCCCCCAGCGTTTCTGTTGGGAAAAGACTTTCTTGTTCAGCATTTGGGTTAATGCTATCACACTCAAATAAATAGCCCATCACCTATGAGTTGCAAGTTTGTCAAGGAGACTCATTTTCCTTTTTTTAGGAGCAAATATTGGTAGACATTTAAACTGTCTGCTCTTGGAGGAGTTTTAGACATTATTTACATCTCTCACAAATGAGAAAAATACTACAACTTTTGGTAGATGGGAAGTTATGAAAAAAACTGACCACGAGTTTGAGAAGATAAGTGATAAATCATTTGAGAAAGGAAATGCTATGGGCAAATAAATAAATATTGAATGTAGGAGTGGATTTCCCCAAGCAAAACTTTACAGCCTTGTTTTTCACTAATCTACTGAGTTATGAAGAGTGGCTGGGGGCATGGTCAGTTTAATGGTCCTTGAGATATGTCACTTATTTGAAGCAACTGGTGTAGGATATATATCTTGGTAAATCACAGGAATGCAATAATTTTCCATGTGGTATTCATTGACATTCCTGATTTATGTGCGGCTTATGCACTAGTTGTAACACATCAGGTGAAATATAACATTGAATATCTAGAAAGGCAAGACTGCTTCTGTGTGTAATGATAGTTCTGTTTATAGGCAAGGAGGCAGACCTGAGAGAGACTGCTGGAATAAATTTGGAATTTAGTGAAAAAAAAATGCTAGGCTTTTGGTATTCACCTCTAAGATATTAGGTAAGTTGAATAAAAAGAAAAAAACTTATCTGCTGGTACTTTTTAGTTACTGTTGTTTTTTTAGTTTGTTTAAATTCTAAGTGGACTTAGAAAAAACAAGAAGGTGACCTTTATGTCTTTAGTTGACATAAAGCAATGGGAATTAGGAAAGTACTATGTAGATATAAGTTGCAGTACTGATCAGGTTTAAACAGAAATCTAGTACAATACAACTGAACCTCTAAATAGATAGAAATAAAAGATCTTGAACTAAGAAACAAAGCATCTCTAAAAGACTAACTTTTTGATTTTGGGAAATGAGACAGGAATGATCCTTCTGAAAGTTTTAGAATTAAAGAAACTGAGCATTATTATCACAATAGTAACCCTTGAAAATGCAATGCAAGTGTAATCATCCCCAGATGCACTGTTACATAAGAGAAATTAGGAGTACTTTGACATGACCAGAGAATTTACATATAGTCATTAAACCTGATGAACAATTATAATGTATTATCATAACCAAGGGAATCAGTAAAATACCTATGTCTGTTGTGTTGACCTCTGTAGATTATCTTAAGTTTTAATGGCTTTGCTGAGACTATTTATACAACAGTATGTTTATACACTTGGAAATGGCTTGGTAGATCCAAGGCCATCATGTCTAGTGTATCTGTATAGTGAAAATACAATATAGTGAATATAAGTAAAACATAAGCAGAGGAATAGATTTATCTTGGAAACTGGAAGCCAACTGTGAAAAGATTTGTGAATCTGAGTTTCTAAAGAAAAAAATGATGAAAATCAAACTCTGTGCTTGTGATATAGTTGGAGAATTTAAAGCTTGACAAAATGTTAATAGAAATCATCCATAATGAACCATTGTATAAGTTAAAACAAGTCTGATTATCATATGGACAATTTTCTAATGATATTTAATCATTATGGTGCCATTTTTCAACATGAACTGCCTATTAGCTTTCACCTTCCCTATTATACTACGATAGACAGACATGGTACTAAAGTTTCATGATTTCAACAAGTAACCCCTGTATAGGAAATAGGGGCATCTCTTGCAAGGAGAGGCAAAAACTATCCCTACTTTTGGAAGTGCAAAATTCTCAAGGAAAACTCATATTGACAATTACAGGCATTATACATAAACATTTGAAAGGACATTCTTTATACTAGGGTAATGAGTCTCACATCTTTACAAGCAAAACTGTATAGACTAATCTAGAAGTAATGTAATGGGAAGATATCTAAGAAACAAATGTTGTATAAAAACAAGTAAACAACAGGAGTCACATTCATCACTTAACTACTAATGGAGTAATGAGGGAGAACTCTTTGAGAAACCTCTAGGAGATGGAAGTGTAATGTCTCAGAGAGAATGATTGGGGATTTACATACCTTATCAAGTAAGTGCCTCCTACTCATCATGTTTTTTCCTGCATTAATAGATGGGAGAATAAGTTGATGCTAACAGATTAAATTTACATGCACATGCTCTAGAGTACCTAGTGTATATTTCATTTTGATGTCTCATTAGTTGCATAACGTTTGAAACATGAAAATAGACACAAAATAATTCACTAAATTTATGATCTCTGCAGTTTTCCTATTAACTATAGAATAGTGGCTCAGGCTTTTGCCTCATTGTTTTACCCATGTTGTTTTTATAGTGATGTTTTTGTTTCTTTGTTTGTTTTTAGATAGGTAGCATGATGATAATGTCTGAGTATTCTTCAGATTTGGAGATTCATTTAAGACACTTACATGGGTTCCTGAAGAATAAATCATAAAACATTAGTTCACAAAGTGTGCAAAGGACAGGTTTTGTTGTAAAACTCTTGGGAGCTTATGTGGTATGGTGCACAAGTGAAACCTGTCATAATTATCAGGAAAGCCTAACATAGTCTTTGTCTTTAAATATTAAAATATAAACAAAAGGTAAAAGCAGATACTTTTTGAGGCTTTTGAGGTGTAAAGTCAATTTTAACAGTGGTTTATTTCACAATTATTTATTGGCTACCAAAACTCTAGACGTATCTTAAACAGTAAAGACTGTTCTCTCATTTGCTAGTTGGCTACCAGGTATTAAGAAAACATTCCTATTACTGAGGAAGTTGATTTATTTGTATATTATACTTGGAAGAACAAAACTAGCAGTAGCCCAAAACATCCCATTCTTAGGAGCTAGCACCAAAAATCCCAGTATGAACTACTAATTATAATACAGAAAATTAAGCCCCAAATTCAGAATCATTAGTGGATTTTGCCTGTTTCAAAGTGGAAGGTAAGGTCAATATGTGCCACTTAATTCAATTATGGCACATTATGCTATGGGCTCCAGTGATGAACCATCTCCTACAAATTGGTTACATGAAGTGAAAGCTGAAGTGTTCCTATACATTTATGTTTACTATCATGGGTGTGTTCTTATGCTCCATGTCAATAAGTACAGTTTTCTATATATTCATTTCCATCATTTCTGTCATTTATTCTACATAGTGTTTATTTCCTAGAAATCTGTTTTCTTAAAATGTGGCATCTATCAAAAAACACTATTCAATCAAGTGCTTGAAAAATATATCTATAACTAATTTAAGATTCTATTAATATTTATTTATCTGTGTGTGTCCATAAGTGTGTGTAAGACATGCATGCTGGGGCCAGAGGAGGATATCTGTTGCCCTTCTCTATCATACTTGCCCTCACTCCTTGGGTATTGCACTGCATCTCTAGCTTGTGAAAGAAGCTTGGCAACAGCCTTCCTGTTTCCAATTTCCTTTCTTTGTCCAAAACACTGGTTACATTAATGGATAGCAACATTTGTCTTTGTACATTACATTTGGAGACCAAATCTGAAGTTTTTATGCTTCCTCAGAAAGAGTCCTTACTTCCTATTGAAAATAGTCTTTTTGTAGCAGATCTAGAGACTGCTACTGCTGTAGTGCATGTGGGAAAAGAAACACTCAGACCATCCTTCAGCATCTCCACAGCACTGTACGAGTGGACAGAAGACATATAGAGCTCCAGTTACCCTCATGCAAATCAGTACAGGATGAGGAAGATGTCCACACACTCACCAGCTGCCATGCAGCACAGAGAAAAGAGATTACCCAGAAACCTGCCAGATGTGTGCCCTACCTGTAGTGGGAACCACTATGCTGTATAAATGTGTGGTGGATATAAGGAAGAGAAAGAGAAGCTGAATATTTTGAGTATTATTAAGAGAAGTGGAACTGGACATGTCAGGGTGGAGAGGAGTAGTCTCTTGAGTAGTGAGCCCCTTCACCTGAGAACATGGTGATTGCCTGTGCAAGCTGCCTCTGAAGGCTATGTCCGGGTCTGTTCCTGTACTGTGGCAGGGGTCAGTGTCAATGTCTGTGGCTCATACTACCCTGGAAAACATGAGGATGTTAGGAGTCTGGGCCTCACCAGGGAAGACATGCATTCCAGGTGTTGTGCAGAACTGGCCCTGCCCCTCTCAGGCTCCTCCTCACTGTGCTCATGAAATCAGGACTCACTTCTCACCTGATGTAGGACATTGAAGAATGGCCTCTGTAACTTGCCAGGCCATCACAATGGAGCTGGACTGTTTTTGGGGGCACTGCAGGGGGGCATGAATGTGGGAAGGCTTACCTGGTCTAGACTGCTATGGGGTAACCCTGGGAAAGAGATGATGCCTCCTTTTTCCAATTACCTTGGGAATTATTGCAGTTGGGAAAGGTGGGCAGAGATACATGAGTGTGGAAATGCTGTCTCTCTCTCCCACAGGTTATAGCATTTGGGAGAGTGTGTCCTGACTCATAATTAGGCAGGGCAGCAGAGTGTAGCTGGCTCTTGAGTCATTGGTGTGGTCCAGCTTTGGACCAAGGGCATGGGAGCTGAACTTATAATAAAATAAAAATGAAGAAGAGGAGGAGGAGGGGCAAGAGGAGGAGGAAGAAGAAGAAGAAAAAGAAGAAGAAGCAGAGGAGAAGGAGGAGGAGGAGGAGGAGGAGGAGGAGGAGGAGGAGGAGGAGGAGGAGGAGGAGGAGGAAGCATTCTCCTTATCATTAACATAAGGAAACACAGGAGTTCAGGCTCTTTCATTAGCTTATGTCTGTGGTGACTATTAGCTTGTCAAGGTCTGTGATAGCTTCTTGACTCCTTTAATTAATTATTCACAAGTATCAGTTATACACTTCAAATTTCTCAGTCAATTTTACTAGTTCTTTCCCCAGCAACTGTTTTTCTTACACTGATCTTTCCCTTGGCTTCATTCTGATTCCTTAGGAGATATACTTAGCACTTTGGATTAAACTTTCCCCCTTTTACCAAATGAGCTGCTATTTTTGGATTCTTTATATTGCATATTGCATTTTTCCTGGTGAATATAATACAGGGGAGTTTCACAAATGATCCCCTCTTCAAGGGATCTGATTCTCCTAGTTTAACTAACCTACCCATTTTGCCTTATTGTGTACAGATTGCTTCACCACAGTGGATTATTCAACCCACCATATGTCTCTAAATTCCAGAGTTCAATTCTGAAGTCTAGTTGCTCTTTCTCAACCTTGTCTAACCATCCAACTTTCCTGAATAATTTAGTGTCTTTCTGGATCTTGGTGCCTGCCATGCCAGTCTGGGCATCTCTAGATACTAAAATACTTTCATCTTCATGTGCTGAAACCTTTATCCCTTTTCCAAAATGTTTCTTCCTTTGTACCTGCCCATTTCTTTTCTCATCTACTTGATCAACCACACATATATTGGATAAGTGTCAACCTGGACCTCCCTGCTTTGTCTACTATTACTATAAAAGCCACTCTGGTGTGCCAGGTAGCACCTATAGTCCTACAGGTCTCCCAAAAAGAAAACAAGGAATACCTTCTCTCTGTGGCTTTAAATATTTCTCTTAGACAAGTCTCTCAGTCAACTTGGCGATATCCCAGAATGAAATTCTTGGTGTAAGACATACTCTTCTCTACTCTTGCCTAGTTCATGTAGCACTACTTCTCTTACTTGTTGACCATGATGTCTTCCCATTCAAAACCTAAGTCTATTCCCATGTCTAATCAAGTATCTGCCTTACCTCATACTTAGTGATATTATTAAGTCTCACAACCTCATTTTAGTGCAACATGACATGGTTAAAAATACAACCTCAACAATTAGTCTCAAAGGCCAAAAGATAGCACGCTGACTCCAACATTGCCAACACATGGGCAAGTGGTCTGAGCATACCAGCTTTGTATATTTTTCTTTCTGACACATCCCTCTGTATATCATGCCTAGATTACCAGGATTACCTGGCAAAAGCTCAACCTATTCTTAAAACTTAGAAATACTTGAGTCTTTTGCTACCATACTTTTCAGCTTCTATGTAGATGATGTGACCCTGTAAGGTTTTCTTTTGCCTAGATCACGATTCTCTCAGCTGAACCTCCCATCCTAATCCTAAATAAACCTCAACAGCTTTCTCCCCCTCACCTCCCACAGATTAGATCCACTTCCACACAGATAACCAATACCCTCTCAGAACAGTATCAGGTCCTGGTGGACTCTGGCATGCCCTTTTCCTATGACTGAGTTCTCTCTAATAGAAAGTTACCTGTGTTTTCTTGTTGTTGTTGTTGTTTCTGCTGAACCATCAAGTTTCAACAAAGAATTTATGATATATTATTCAAACCTGTAATCTCACCTGGCATAACCTCTATGCCATTCTCTCATCTATTCTCACCAGTATAGAAAAGAAAAAGTCTTGTCAGCTCTGCAACCCTACACAGATTATGTCCACTACAGAGACTATTGTGATCTTGTAAGAACACATGCAATTCCCCCATCGCCTCCACCTCTGAAACTAAAAGGTTAATGCTGATAATCAGTGCACTAGCAGTGAGGATAACTGCGAAAATTGTGATTTGTCTCTTGGCTAGACTCCAAAATCCTCATATAAGTAAATTGCTTTTGATAAACTGAAGGAGGACACCCAGATATCAGTCAAATAGCCTAGAGAGTTTCCCATCCTACTTATGGAAAACCTCCTTCAGTACTCAATGATAGATACTAATTATGATGAGGACCTATTTGCCTTGACTCTCACTACCTCTCCCAGTCAGCTCCTGATATTCGAGGAAAAAAAAACATTGCTTGATTGCCTTCAATGTTCCCAAGGAGATCTCTTAAATATGGTTCATGCTGGGACCAAGCCAAGGATGCATCAATGCATCTGTGCACTTGTTGTCATATCAAAATCTAGATGTAGATTTTTTTTTTGTTGTGTCTATAACTTATAGGACACATTAATGATATTCACTGCTAGGATTTGGGAGTCTTTGTCATGATAAGTTTAAGCATATTGAATGCTATGTTCAGAACTTATCTGACAGTCCTGAACACTTATATATCTGAGTTAAACAATCTTTGTTTATAATTCTTTTCTTAATTATACTCATTAATGGCTGGCCCTACCAGCCAAGGACTACAGGCTCTCTGTGCTCCTCCACGTGGAGTCACTTGATAGCTCATTCCTTCCTGGTTATGTCTAGTTTTTAAACCCCTTCCTTGTGCACAGACATCATGAATATGTTAGACACTTCCTTTTGTTTTCAACAACTTTCTGTGGAATACTTCCTCCTCTCTCAGTCTTGCAAGAGCCCGTTCTGACATCCTAACTCCACCAATATATTCTGTTTTTCCAAGGTTGTGGTACAATTCTTCTGCCTCATGAGGTAGCCTCCTATCATCTCCCTTTTAAAATTCTACTCTAGGTGACTAATATTTAAGCTGTTATTCTCAGTACCATATTCCCCCAAAACATAGACAGAGCTTAAACTCCTGAGAATACCTTGATATAGGGAATTTCAAGCTCAATTACTCAGGCAACAACTCTCCTATCTTGATCATTCCAAACCCCAAATCAATTTGAGTAGCCACAGAGTAGCAGGAGCCAAATTGATCAGTTCAGTCATTGGTGAATAAATGAATGAATGTTACTCTTTTAAGAATAGTGAATTGAAGTGGAAAGTCTCAGGGGAAATGAATCTGGATTTCACACAGCTAACAAAGTTAGTGTCCTCAAAGCATTGTTTTATAACCAATCTTGATATGCTGAAGACACAATAATGACAGATATGATCTAACCATATTCTAATATTCAGGGCTTATATTTGATGCTGAGTTTTGATGTTTTTTACACTAGCTCATAACAGATGATCATAGAATTTTAAAACATTTTACCAAGTTTGTTATCTCGGCAGTCCTACTGCTCATTATTGCGCTATGGTTCTGGTACTTGCCCATCCTTCCCCTCTATCTCTCTCTCTGTATGTCTCTTTCTGTCTCTCTGTCTGTCTCTCTCTCTAGTGTGTGTGTGTGTGTGTGTGTGTGTATGTGTGTGAGTGTGTGTATGAGTTGTTTGTTTATTTTTGTATAGTCTTCATGGGACCTAGCTCCTGTAAGCCTAGTAACTACTACTGAGATAGCTTTGGAGAATTAAATTCCAGAGTTCTACTCATTTGTATAGCTTGCATTTTTCACAGTAAAAAGAAAAATTCAGTCAAAATGTGTCACCTATTGCAATAATCACATGAGAGTTTACACAAAGAATTAAGGTTCCTATTATAGTACATATGTATTTCATATGTATTATATTACATATACATTATAGGCGAATGTTAGTGACAAGGGAAGTCAGAGACTACAGGGAAGAAGCATGTGCTTTGATTAGTTAAATGTGGTATCTGCTAATTTTCCCAGACATATTTTATTGCTTGCATATACTATTACTATTTTCTATGTCTAATTATATTTTAGTGTTTTGTATCAAAAGAGTATCTTGTCAGATCAGGGCTGAGGAATGCTGCAAAGCTCCTACAACATAACACACTTTGGCAAGAAATATATTGGCGGGGGATGAGACTTCTAAATAATGAAGAAAGAAAAAGAAAGCAGGGTGTGATGCATGGGCTTTACAAGGGTATGCTCCTCATGGTGACAGTAGAAACGTGTTGCATTTGGTGGCTGGTGATGATTTTGCTTCTGGCTTTCTGACTTGAAGGTGGTCTGTTTCTGGAATGTGGAACATTTCTAACATTCCTCCATTTTGCTTATTACAAAAGATGAGAAAATTTTAAGGGATGATTGGTGAGGCTCTAATTGGGGTGCAGTGTACTTTAGATTACTTTTAGATGAGTTTGGGGCCCCAAGAAAACTGGGAAGCTGATCAAGCAGGCTGTTTCCCTCACAGTTTAGGCTTGAGAGGATCATTTGATGTAGGCAAGGTTTTTTTTTTTTTTTTTTAAGTCTGTTTTATTGGGTTCTTATAAATCTACCTCCCTTCCAAACCTTATCCATACTAACACCCCAACATTATTTGGGAGAGAAAGAAAGTTAGAAGGGAAAGGGAATGTGGAACTCTATATTGTACTTCCTGTTGAGCTTCCTCTAGGCAAGTCCTGTTTTTGTTGTCAGGAAATCTAGCAGTCCAATAAACCGGTAATAAAAAACACAGCAGCAGAACAAGACATCAGCAGCAGGGACAGGAACAAGTGGAGCAGCAGCCCCAGAATCTATGAGGACTCTCACATTTGTAACTTCTCAACTGTGGTTTTAGAATTAAATTATCTGCATGTAGCAAAGATCATACTTCTCCCAGAGAACACATGTGGCAAATAGTCTGCTGCTTTGGACAGTCTACATCAGCCACATATTCTATACTATGATTATAACAAACACTTATTTACATAACATAAATGTGTGTTTTACAGAGAACAGAAATCTCACTACAATCTGGTGTTAGGAAATGCCAGCAGCTTCTGTAAGTCTGGACCACATGGGGCTAGCTAGCTGTCTGGAATAGAAGTTTTGAGGATTCCCCTGGAGCTAGTGGGTTACTGGAGTATACTATATACATATGCATATTTAGAGAGAGAGAGAGAGAAGAGAGAGAGAGAGAGAGAGAGAGAAATAAAGGAGGATATGAGGAATTATTTTCTTAGGTGTACAATTGAAACTTTTAGGACCAATGCTCCGAGATATGGGGGAGGGCAGTCCTAAGACCATGTAGTGTCAGTATGGGGAGATATCAATAGCCTGGCTGAGAAAACAGCCTTTTGATCAACTGTACTTATCAGAAGTTCTGTTAAAGTTTGATTCAAGTAGATTTTCTGAAGCTCACAAGAACTTTTTAGTTTAAAAAGTTATGTAACTTTTAGATATGTTAGCATTACCATTGGTTGTAATCTGTACAGAAATCTACACAAAAATATGTACTGTATAAATGGAAGGAGACTCACAGAATTGAGACATACTAAAAGCAAATTAACCCAAAGTATTTTGGGGTTAAAAGCATTAACAACTTTAAACATGTCTTTAATCTGTATTCAGAGAAAACAAAGAATTTAATTGTTTTTTATTGGTAATTTTGTTTATTTAAATTTTGAATTTTCAAGTATTATCCTCCTTCCTGGTTTCCCCTCTAAAAACCCCCATTCCACCTCCTCCCCTTGCATCCACGAGGGTGCTTTCCTACCTACCCAACCACTCCACCCTACAACTCTATCATTCCTCTATGATAGTGCATCAAGCCTTCACAGTACCCAGGAGTTCCCCTCCCATTGGTTCTAGAGAAGGCCATCCTCTGCAACATAAGCAGCTGGAGCCATGGGTCCATCCATGTGTATTCTTTAGTTGGTGGACTTTTAGTCTCTGGGAGCTCTGGAGTGTCTGCTTGGTTGATAATGTTTTTCTTCTTATTTGGTTGCAAACCCCTTCCGCTCCTTCAGTTCTTCCCCTAATTCCTCCATTTGGGTTCCTTAGCTCAGTCCATTCAGTCCATATATATATATATATATATATATATATATATATTATATATATATATATATATATATATGGTCTGTCTGTTGTATCATGGGTATGCTAAGCTCTTTTACTAATATCCACTTATCTGTGAGAAAATTCAATGTGTATTCTTTTGAGACTGTGTTATTTCATTCAGGATGATATTTTCTAGTTCCATCCATTTCCCTAAGAAGTTTATGAAGTCATTGTTTTTAATGGCTGAGTAGTACTTCATTGTGTAAATGTACCATATTTTCTGTATCCAGTCTTCTGTTGGAGGACATCTGGGTTTTTTTCAGCTTCTGGCTATTATAAATTAGGCTTTTATGAACATATTGGAACATGTGCCTTTGTTATATGTTGGAGTATCTTTCGGGTATATTCCCAGGAGAAGTTTAAGTTTTTACTTGTGACTATGGTAAATTAGAAGTCCTTTACCAGAACTATATTACTAGCTTATAGGAAATGCATTGTGGACTCTCTGAGCTTTTGAAGTCTTAATTGAACAAGTGAAAGAAATCTGAAGCATATTTTTGCATATTATATATAACTCACTTTCTTATACATTTAAAACTTATATTTATACACTCTGAGACGGTTAGACCTTTATAACTTAAATACACATAGCTTAAAACACTTTTCATACTTTTATAACTTACTTAAACTTTCATATCCTCAGATATTACATAATGTCTACATTTTCTGTCCTATCATCTACCATGAGACCCAGGTTCTTGTTTATTGGAAGGAGTCATTGTAAAGTGAGTTCTTTATAAAAAATAAATAATTAATACAAAATCTGTTTTGTGAGTTTATCTCATTTTAGAGTCTGATTGCAAGGGAAGTTTAGTCAAGACATAGTGGTATCTCAGGAGAGGTGAGTCTTGATGCCTGCTTTTTCCATAGATAGAGAACTCATAAGACAATTGAAACGTTGGTATCAGACCTGTTATAGATGTCAACTATGAAGCTGGCCAATGTATCCTTAGCCTACTTGTCAATGCCATCATAGATCTAATAAAGATATATTTCATCGGAGTAAGCAGGAGTACAAATCAATCAGCTCCTAAATCTAAGAAAAAAGACACTTAGTGGCTATCATGTTCCTCTAGGATAATCTCAGTTTCACTGGGGACAGAGGCACCAGGGCATCATCAGTCATTGGGTAACAGTCCCAGAAGCTCCAAGAGACTTTTGTATGAAGTAGAAACTTGAGTGGGGCCGCCTACCTTGTCTAAGTAATAGCAGGGCAATCAACTTCTCACTGCCCTGCTTTTCCACATTTTGGACAAGGACCTGGCTTCAGGCAAGGCAATGGAAAGAGTTTTACCTCGTCGCCAGCTATGCAACATTTCAAGCAAGCTGCATGTTGAGTACTTCTGTGCTCCATCACCTTCTTTGGAGAAGATCTTAGTGGGAAAGTCAAGAGCTGGTACTTCTCTCTATTACAAGAAGATTATTTTTAAATATTTAAATGCAGTATTCAGCAGATATCAGAAGAATTTGTGGACCATTTATCGTATAAAGTATATTTAAACTAAACAAACATTTCTTATTTCTTGTCACTTGTTTTAGGCATAACTTTGAAAACATATACAGGAGTAAGAATTAAGTTAGCTTAATCCTTTAATCAATTACACACTAATTATGGCTACTGTGAACCTGAATTAAACATAGGAATTCATAACAAATATAGCTTATTTATCAACCACATGTTTTTCTTATCAAATTTTAGGTTCCTGGTTTTAAATAGCAAAGACATAATTGGTTAGTTATAAATGTCTATGGCAGCTTTTGTTAAACTCAATAGTTCTTTATTACCTTACTTTTCTAACATAGTATAGAAAATATTATAAACCAAACTTGATTGAAGCAAATATATCCTTAAATTCTGATGATCATATAAAAATGCATGCCAATCCAAAATAACTTTGGAGAAATAATATTTCTTTAGTCTAAAAGAAGATACAATAATAAACAAAGAGTTGATTAGGACTAAGAAATTTTACAATTGTTCTATGCCAAATTGTCATCTGAATGGCAGTTAATTCACATCTTATATACCTTTAACCTTAGTAAAGACAGCTGATAGCTACCTGGCTGCTTTCTTCTTAATAAGGACATCAGCCAAGATGGTGGGAAAACTATATAGTTATTACTTCAAAATCATCTGTTTTCCACGTATATTCATATTTTAAATAGGAAATGAATCCAAGTTATATGCACATATACACACAGAGTGGAATATATTCAACACACACAGACACACACAGTGTTGAATGCAAACTAGATACATGCATACATACACATACACACACACAAAATATACTCTAAACAAGTCTTGAAACATAATATTTTTGAGGCTACCTTATACATATTTTCATTTATAAGTATATATTTTAAGTAGAGGCCTAAAGTTAGAATTTAAACACAATTATTTTTACAGATTTTGTAAATTTAATTTTTAAAATAAATATGGTATGTGTGATGGCGTGAGATTTATAAAGAGCATGGGACTCATGGCAACAGTGAAAATGTGTTATTTTTGGAGGCTGATGATGACATGGCTGTTGGCACTGAGTTACTGAAGTGAGGCTGAAGAAGCACCTGGTTCTAGCTTGTGAGTACTTTGTAACAACTACAGTTTTCCAGTTTTTAGTAATTATCATTTTCTTAATGTCAGTTTCATAATAGAATTTGTCCTAAATACATTATTATTATTATTATCATTTTTAATCTTTTTGGTACAATCCAGTTATTATCCGTGTCCTGTTCTTCCTTCTGACAATTCATTATCCCATTCCTCCTCCCCCAACTCCAAGATGATATCCCCACAGGCCTACATCCCCACACATACTACCACACCTCCCCATTCCAAGGGGCTTCAAGTCTCTCAAGGGTAGGTGTTTCTTCTCTCATTGAGGTCAGACTGGGCAGTTCTCTGCTGTGAATGTGTTGGGGTCCTTGGACAAGCTAGTGTATGCTGCATTTTTGTTGACTCAGTCTCTGAGAGGTTTCAGGGGACCAGGTTAATTGAGACTGCTTGTCTTCTTATTGTATGGGCTTCCTCCTTATAATCTTTAAGCCTTTCCCTAATTCAACCACAGGGGTCGCTGGCTTCTGTCCATTGGTTGGGTGTAAGAAACTGATTCTGTCTCAATCAGCTGCTTGTCTGGGACTCTAGGATGGTAACCATGCTAGGATCCTGTCTGTATAATACATTGGTAATAGTTTCAGGCCTTAAAGCCTCCCCTTGAGATGTGTCCTGATTTGGGCCACTCACTGGACCTTCTTTCCCTCAGTCGTCTCCATTTTTGTCCCCGTAGTTTGTTTGGACCAAGAACATTCTGAGACAGAGGTATTGATTACAGGATTGCAACCTCATCCCTCCACTTGATGCTCCATTTTTCTACTGGAGGTGAATTATCCAAGTTCCCTCTCCCCACTATTGGGAATTTCATATAAGGCCCTTTCTATTGAGTCTTGAGATTCTCTCAACGCCTGGGTTTCTGTACATTATAGAAGGTCCCCCAGCTCCCAATTCCCAAGTTTGTATATTTCCTTTCATTATGCTAGCCTTTGGGGCTTCACTACTGTTCCCCCTCCCAAATACCTGATCATGTTCCCCTTTTCCCCTGCCCTTACCACTTGGCTTTCCCACCCCATCAAGTTCCCTCCCTCCTCTGATTTCTGGTTTATACTTCCTCCATACTTTGATTGAAGCATCCTCACTTGGGCCCTAAATATGCTCTTCCAGAGACAGTGTAATGAAAAAAGTAATTCCAGATTCAGAATCATACAGGGACTAGAGAATATTTAAACATTTATGTAGTATTGTCCAGTGCTTGTGATCTCTCACCAACTTGGGAAAAATTATCTGGGAAACAAATATCATAGCTAGAATTGGGGAAAGTGTCCACTCATTAAGTGCCAAGAAAGGTCAGGAGACCAGCACTTGAGTATTCATATACTTTCTGTGCAACTGTGAAATAACAAAAAATGGCTTTTGGAGAGCCTGGAGTACTCAGGACAAGGAAGTATAAAAGTGGGTAGCTCTAGCAGTGGAGATGTGAAGGACAATATACTTTCTCTGAAAAGATTTCTATTGCTGTCTTATAAGCAATGAATATACAACACAGCAAATAAACAATCACTATTGTTTTGTAAGTTGGCTCAATAAACTTTTTTGTATTCATAGCAAGAAATTGACAGTATTCTGTTATCTTTCTTTTGGAGAGTTTAGGTATAAGAGTAGCTATTGTTCCTACTTCTACTTAGTAAATTATTATTATTATTATTATTAATTATTAATTATTATCTCTAATCTCTTTTTGCAGTCCATTTGTTATCCCCTCTCAGTATATTATCTGATAGTTCCTCATCCCATTCCTCCTCTCCCAAATCCAAGATGATGTTCCCACACTCCCCCACTTTCTGCCATGTCTCCCAATTTCCTCAAGCCTCTAGTCTCTCAGGGGTTAGCTGCCTCTTCTCTAAATGATTCCATATCAGAACATCCTCTGCTGTATATGTGTCAGGAGCCTCAGACCAACTAATTTATGCTGAATGGTTCATGTCTCAGTGTCTGAGAGATCTTGGGAGTCCAATTTTGTTGAGACTTGTGGCCTTCCTATGGGATCACCTTGTGGAAGAACCTGGGAAAATACAACTTGACATATTTATTGATCAGAAAGCCTTCCCATAGTCATAGACTAAAGTAAAATTTGGAGTATATATCTACTTCCATTATGGCACACATAGACAAATAGTTATTACATTTAATACAAGCAATATTTTACTGAAAATATTTGTTTTTTTTTTTTTTATGGCTTTGTTAAATGTTTTCATTTCTGACCTCAGTATTTCCTTGATCTTGTGTGGTGGCTCCAGATCACAGGACATTCAGATATGTATCTAATCCAAAAACAAAGAGGCATTGTTTGTGTTTCATGTTAATTCCATTCCCAATTCAGGGTCCAATAAGTAAAATAAATCTTGTAATATTTATGCTAAGGAAATAGATGTTAGTACTTGTTTACTAACAATTGTCAATGAATCAACTAAGATTTTTGTTCAGATGAAGAGGCTGTGTTTAGTTTAGGAACCAATGGATTATATATGTGTATGTGT
The DNA here is from genome assembly GCA_021653895.1 of Mastomys natalensis. NCBI lineage: Eukaryota > Metazoa > Chordata > Mammalia > Rodentia > Muridae > Mastomys > Mastomys natalensis. Next base: position 711,741 of record JAJTUV010001533.1, on the reverse strand, counting down.
GTATGTGTATGTGTGTGTGTATCTGTGTGTGTGTGTGTGTGTGTGTGTGTGTATTACTTATGTGCTCTTTGAACTGAGAAGAAACTGCATCTAGAGGGGGTTTTTCTCTCCCACCTAAATATCAAATACAAAATGTCCTGTGATGATTCTTTCCTTTCTCTGATATACTGCCCCACATACCTGTCCAACAGGAAACTCACCAGACAACAAACATTCAAAAAATAAGAACTTTGGGAATATGATTATTTATATAAAATAATAAAAAAAAAACATGTAACTGAAAAATTACAGTCCCACATTTTTCTCTCTACTGCACTTATGAAAGTAAATTCAAAAGAACATTTAAATGACTCTCAGTTCTCTAAAGATTGCATTTTGTTTTATGCATTGAAAAAAATTCCACAATTTATATGTCTTAACATACCTTCCCTATAGTATATATTTCGCTTACCATATATTGCCCTCTTTCTTAATGAATTTATTTAATCATAGCTTCATTAAATGTTATTTACTTAAATTTACTCATTAATTTTGCCAGTTTTGTTATGTCTAAAACTACAAGCCCTTAAGTAATCAGATTTTAAGGATTGTCTTAATCAAGGTTTCTAGTGTCTTAAGGAGACAGTATTAACAAAGCAACTCTTATAATGTACAATATTTAATTGGAGCTATCTTATAGGCTGAGATATTCATTCCATTATCATCAAGGCAGAAGCATGTCAATGTTCTGGCAGACATGTTGTAGGAGAAGCTGAAAGTTCTACATCTTGTTCTGAAAACCTGCAGCAGAAGCCTGGCATCCCAAGTAGCATGAAGGAAGGTCTCTCAAAGACCTCCACACAAATAACACCATTCTTCAACAAGGCCACACCTTCTAGTGGTACCACTTCCTGGACAAAAATATTGAAACTATTACATTCTAACATATGGCCCACATAGGATTGTAAAAAATACATGACACTTTCATTGGCAAGATAGTCATACCATGATGAAAAATATATTTATTCCTACTTCAAAATCTTCATATTCTATAGTAGTCTACAATGTTTAAGAGTCTCTAGATCAAAGTCTCTTCTGAGTTTCATGAAATTGCTTAAAGTAATCCCCTAAAAAGTCAAAATTAAAATGGAAATCACATATTTCCAACATATCATGGAACAAGGTATAAATTACTATTCCAAAATATCATATTGAAGAAATTTTTGACCAAAGCAATACCAAAAACCATCTGGTAAAACTCCAAACTCTGCATCTTCATGTCCATTATCAAAGTATTCTTCAGAGATCCAACTCCTTTCATCCTGTTGACTACTGTTAACAGATCCGGCATTCAGCAGCAACAAACTTTGTATTCTTGTCCTGGTTCAACTTAATGTTAGCAGATTTCCTCAGCAGGTATCCCATGGCTCTGACATCTCTAACATCTTGAAGTATCAAAGCAACTTTAAGTTTACAGCTTCTTGTTTCAATGGGATTCACATACAATATTCTGCAATTCTCCAAGTGTCTTGAATCATTTCACCAGCCCTGCCTTCTGTAGTGTTATAGGCTCTAGTTGAGACCACTTCAAAGATGCTATTCTTAGAAATCTTAGAAAACATGATATTGTAATCTGCAATACACTGGGATATTTTCTGCAACTAAGCTCCACAATTGTCCCTCATAGACACTCTTCCTGGTATCATTCCTCAACTTTATTCCATGACCCATTAAGTCTTGGACCACCAACTGCAACTAAGGCTGTATCTTACTCAATGGTCCTTCAGGTCTTCTAGCAATGCCATGCTTTAAGCTGCTTTCCATGAACCCTCATACTTTCAATACCATGTAGGTTTACATTTCATATTTGAAGTATGGCTCTCAGCATGATGCTTATTTCTGAAACACAGCTTTTTTCTTTTCTCAGAACATGTTTCCCAGAAGATTTCACACCAGTGATGCAGATCTCATCTTATTCACTGCTAATTTCTTAGTTTTACCTATCCAGCATCAATTATCCCTGTAACCCCTTCTATTCTTGATTCTAAAGCCAGTGTTAAATGGCAAAGCTATTACATGCTAGGACTGTAATATAGCACCTTTTTTTTTTTTTTTTTTTTTTTTTTAATTATATCATCAACAGCTCTCTGTTTACCAACTCCTTCACTACCTATGCTTGGCTGTCCTAGAACTTGCTCTGTAGACTTATCTTAAACTCAGAGATCTTTATGCTTTTTCTCCTACATGCTGGGATTAATGGCATGTACCAGAATGCCTGGGCTTAAGCCTTTCTTTACATTTTCAGAAGACTTTCAAAAACGTGGCCACTATGCCTCAAGATCTGGATCACAGGGATACCCTCCATTTCTGGACTGTAGTTCACTCCTGATATAATCAAGTTTACATTAAGATTAGCCATCAAAATCCATCACTTGTCAATTTGAAAAACAGTCATATCTTCTTATATTCAAATTAAAATAATAACCTTTTCATAATAATGCCAAAGATGATATAACTATCCCATGAGCAACTGCAAATTAATTGTGCTCTGAAATCAGGATCCCCATAATTATCCTCATAATTATCCATATCATCAATACAATATATCCACTTCCTTGGGAACATTCATCAGTTCCCAGGTCTTGCTATCTGTTTTACACTTTTACAATGACACCTGAAACATAGCTTCGGGGCCTATTTGATAGAGCTGTGTTTATATAGCTGTATATTGTATTATAATTATTTGTTGTTTTCTGAAATGTTTTGTCTGGTAGTCTTTGGTAGAAAATCTCATTTGAGTTCTGGATGTTCATCTATGTATTATATTGTATTTATTATACTATATAATTGGAATATATAATATGTTTATTTTTAGGTTTTTGGTAACTCTCTACACTGTTTACCAGTGTGATTTGAAAATTTTTTGTCATATCAAAACTAAATGAGTGATCCATTTTCTTCACATACTCTGCAGCATTTTGTGTTAGTTTTGTTGATCTTTGTTCTTCTGACTGAGGTTAGTTGAAATCCCAAACTTGTTTTGATTTGCATTTCCAGATGAAAATATTTACACAACTGACTAATAGTTGCTAAAAACTGAAGATGATACTCTGATAGTTTAGTCAATAAAGCAAAATACTTCTTAATAAAAACTCATTATAAATCTTAGCTTCTAAGTCCTACCATGTTATGCATTGGATATTCATGACACTTTTCTTCATTGGGATACTAACTCTGTGAAAATTATTGTGTTATTGATCATTGGTACTGTTTTGTAACTTTGGATTTGTGGAAACATGTGGCATTGGATTGCAGCATCATCCATCATTGAACATAAAATTAGATATTTAGCATTTTTTTTTTTTTTTTTTTTTTTTTTTTTTTTTTTGCTTAGCTGCTCTAGTTTATATAGAAAATTACCATTTTAAGGAACTGGCTGAAAATATCATGGCACTAAATAGTGCTATCTGGAACTTGAATTAATGTCCCCACCAAGAAAGACAAGATTGTTATATGGTGAAGATATTCAATAGGAGAGAAATGTGAGACCATAATATGCTGCTACATGTGTAAGGATAAGAATACCACTTTGTCTTTTGACCGCTCCACAGGACAGACTGGGTCACAATGTGTACCAGTGTGGAAAGGCTAATTGTCAGATTCAGTGTGGGCTAAAGATGTAGTAAAGGAATGAACAACCACAATCCTTTTTTCTACCTTATATTATTTTCATATTGAAAATTTTAAATTACATTTGTTAATGTTTTCAGTTAAATTAGTCATTATGGTCTGAAAAAATATTCAATCTTTGAAAGTTTGATACACGAATAAAATTTTCTGGATGCATGGATGCATGGCCCTCTATCCTTTGAGACATTTTTTGTAAATCCAGTGGAGAATCAAGGCTAATCTAGAGTCCCACACACATTTACAAAATCAAAGAATAAACTAAAAGAAGGGTCATTTATGCTTCCATTTAGAGGTACACAGATGCATTCAACATTTATAATATTTCTTTAACCTTGTGTGTTGAGTGCCACTCACATGCCCTTCATAATGTACAGACTCTCATAATTTTTTCATACATATCCTTGTTCCTAATGTATGGCCAAATAAATGAAATTAATCTTGTAATATTTATATTCATTATAAGTTTGACAAGTTCGATGATCATGCAAGTTTCACCAAATTACCTAGTAATTTGCTTTCATGGACATATTAAATTGTTCTTTGCTTTTTGAGCTCAAATGTAAGCTGGTTAACTTGTGATCATGAAAAGAAATATTGAGTAAGAAAAGTAATTTTAATATGTATTTACATTATTTCATAGCTGAGTAATATAGTTTCATCATTCATATGGCATATGTGTCTATGTATTTATACTCATATATTTGTATATATGAATATGCTTTGGTGTGTGCATATGTATTTTGGCATATACATGTATATTTGTACATACGTATATGTGTTTGTCCTTGTGTGTGTCTCTGCTTATGTTTGTATCACATCTAAATAATTACATTCTGTTTAGTCCTGTTAGGGTTGTTCGTATGTGTTTAATTCTGTGCAGATGGGATTAAATTCCTTTTATGGATACATCATTAATAAATACTTAATGAATATTCATTCTCTCTTTATCAGAAGGTAATATTTGTTTACATTTTTTTTTCTATGTGTGGAGGATTTTGATATTCTCTCCTTCTATTTTTGGGATATTGATTTCATGGTGTAGGCCTTGCAGAAAGTATGTGTTAAGATATGAAAAAGCAAAATATATACCACATATATAATAATATATTTAATAGCAAAAGTTTTGGCATATGGCCCTGAAGTTGTTTCTTTCCCTGGTCTAATCTTCTTATATCTGTTACAAAAGAGGTTGTTTTTTTTTTTTTTTTTTTTTTTTAAACTGGCATGTCAGACAGAGATGAGCATCTGTAAGTAAATCATTCTCTGTAAAATAATACACATCTACTGAATAAAAAAATATTGTTTGGATAAATGTTAGATAGAAATTTCCCATTTGAGAATATGTTTAAGTGTACCTGAGAAATATACTGATGTGGTAAGTTCTGTATAAATGTATCATAGTAGCAATTTCTTTTCTAAGGTATATGCTTTACAGGCATACAGGATCTTCACTTCAAGTTATATATATATATATAATAATATATATATATTAGAGGATTGTTTTGTTAGTCTCTTAAAGTCTTCTTATCAACAACTTTGATGAGAGTTATGAGTTATCTGAAAATGAAGTTTATTAAATTGGTCTATTTTTCTGGTGTAGCATCATCTGCTTGAGACATACCTTCATTTAGTGTATTTACATGTATTTATAGATTCTCAAATAGTATAGGTGTATATTTAAATAAAAGTAAATTATTTTTACCTATGGCTTTTTGAATATTTCTCTACATTAATACTCTGCCTTCTTTTTTTATTATTCTTATATTTTCTCCTTCTTAATAACAATAAAAGATTTCACATTTCCATATTTTGAAGAGTTTATTTCCCAACAGCCTCTTTAAAAAAAAAAAATTCCAAACCCTAAACCATCCTGGCTTCAGTGGTTACTTCAGGCTATGTTTCTACTTGTAAGATGAAGAGCTGGCCTCTATAAAATGAGACATCATGACTCTTTTTGCTTCTTTGGATGTAGATTCCTTCACATCCAGACCTGGTTAAAACTGTAGAGAAATTAGTGCATTAGTTGACTGCCAAACTTTTTTTGTTTGAGTTTGATTTATACCATATTTTTATTTTTTGAACAAGTATTTCAATTGAGGGAGAAATATCCCTGAAGTGACATGTTAATTAAGAAGAAGTTAGTGAATGTGTATTTTTTCATGGAATGGGTTGATTAGAAAACTGATTCAATTATATATATTCCAATATAGCCTATAAAGATGGAACATTTGAATGATCTGAATAGTAGAATGAAGTTGAATGATATGATGCTTCCTAAGACAATTATGATTCTAGTCAATGAAAAGAACATTTAAGTATATGTAGATATTCTTCTTATTATTATTATTAGTAGTAGTAATAGTAGTAGTAGTAGTTTTGAAAATATATATGTGGATAACTTTTATATTTTTGATAAAACTTATTCTGTTAACTTCTTATATATACAGGGATTTCTCAATGAATATATTTAATATTAGTACCTATATTACAGGTTACTAAGCACACAAGTGATTTAAACATTCTGGTTTAAATTGAAAGTAGTGCAATCAGTGCTTAAAATTAGATTTTACAGCATCCAATTTCAAACTTCTCTCTGCTTATCTCCACAAATTTAGCATATAAATTTAAACTAATTCATCATCTAAATAACAGGAAGATTTCCAGAGTTGATCAATACCAAATGAGGATAACGAGCAGACTTTAATATTCTGATATCCCATATAAAGCAGCAAAACTCAAGAAAGAAACAAAAATATCAGAAGGAAATATTTAAAAAATATGTTTTTAGAATTAGAATTAGAAAAATAATTAGAAAGAATTGCTTCAGAAATGTAAAGCCTCAGAAAGATGGGCATGCCAGCACATTGTCAAAGGGAAGAAAAAAGATACTGGGAAACACAAACGACAATGAGGGTCTGAGAACAAATATACAGAGTTGGGCAAAAGTATGGCTTGTGAATTATTTAGAGGGTTCATAAATATCATGAATTTCTTGTATAGACTTCAAGTTAATATTTATTCCTTACAGCAAGAAAAAGCAGTGGCAAGTTATATAGCTAGTTGTAAAACACTCTACATGCACATTATATGAAAACACACAAACACACAGACATGCATATCTATAGAAAAATTAACATACATATACATGCACACATGCATACAAACGCATAAACATCCTATACATACACACATACCGCACAACATTGTGATAAAACAAAATATATTAGGTTAGAATTAACTTTAGGAAACATACAGAAGCAGGAGGAGCATTATCAATTCTAATCATTGTCAGTATTAACATTAGTGTGATGAAATACCTTGACCAAAGCAGCTTTTGGGGGAAAGGGTCTATTTTGCTTATGTTTCTATATCACTGTTTATTATCGATGGAAAAGGACAGAACAGGACTCTAACAGAGCTGGAATCTAGAAGACATGCACTGATGCTGAGCCTATGGAGGGGGACTGCTTACTGGCTTGCTCCGCATAAATTTCTCAGCCTGCTTTTCTTTGTAATATAATCCAGGACTACCACCCCATGAATGTCACATGCACTATCAGCTACATCAATCTCTTATTTTAAAAATTCCCTAAAGGCTTGCCTACACTCCAACTATGAAGGCAGTTCCTCAACTGAGGCTCCCTCCTTTCAGATGACACTAGCTTGTGTCAAGTTGGTATAAAACTATACAGCCAATACCAATGATCTTATTGACTTGGTGACATGGTACACACATTTAATCCTACTATTGTGGATGTAAAGATTGGCCAATAAATATGAGTTCAAGAACAGTCTGTTCTATTTAGTGAGTTACTGAACAGAATGGCTGCATAAAAAGAACTTTTGTCAAAATAAAACAAATAAAAATGGATTACCAATGGTCTCTTTTGTTGAGAGAATCTTTTGTAAACATCATGCCTCAATAAAAAAGGTGACAACAAATGAACTGAGGCAAGAAATGAAATATGAAACACTGGCAGGTAGAGAGAGAATTCTGGGAACAATAATTGACTAGTGTAGCTACTGATCAAGGAGCAGAATCAGAAAAGTTTAGTATAAAAGTACAGTAGGACTGGGAGGCAGGCAACTTAGTAACAGTCTAATAGTTGGCTGTCAAAAGATTTAAGTTCTTGGGAGCAACTGGGTCAATTGTCAATTGTCTGTACATCATAGAAATACCTCAAACTGTTAATGATACTATAATGTGCTTGCAGAGAGGAACTTTTGAGAAAATCTTTCTGAGCGACTCTACCAAGCAGGTAACTGAAATAGATGTAGATACCCACAGACATACATTGGAGAGATGTCTGTAGAAGAAATAGGGGAAGAATTAAAAGCCCTCAATGAGATGGCAAGCACACAGAAGGACCAAAAGTGTCAATAAATCTGGACCCCTGGGAGTTCCCAAAGACTGAGCCAACAATCAATGAGCATACAGAGGCTGCCCTCAGTTACATGTGTAGCAGAGTGCTGCAACATATGGCCTCAGAGTGATAGAATGTTTCAAATCCTGCAGAGACTTGATGTACAAGAGTAGAGTTGACAGGGCTGCCTCTCAGAGAAGTCCGTGTAGGGAACAATATTTTGCATGTAAGTAAATAAAATAAATTGTGTGTGTGTGTGTGTGTGTGTGTGTGTGTGTGCATACAGAGTATCTAGTGAAATCTCATATCCTCCGTGGTTAATGCTCCAGTATCTCTGTGTTCATATAATCAGTCTTTATTTGATGAAGTGAGCCTAGTTCTCTTGGTGTCCTCTATCACTTTTTGCTTTTTTTTTTTTTTTAAATTGGAAATTTTATTTACATTTCAGATGTTCTCTCCTTACCCCATTTCCCCCTTCCGTCCCAGGAACTCACTATCCCTTCTCCCCTCCTCCTGCCTCCACGTTGGTGTACCCCCACCCACCCTCCCCCGTACCTCACCTCCCCGCCCTCGAATATCCCCCTCTCCCACGAAGTACAGCCTTCATGGGACCAAGGATCTCTTCTCCCACTTATATATAGCTCCCTTGCATATATAGCTGGAGCCATGGGTCCCTCCCTTAGCGCTCCCTGGCTGGTGGTTTAGACCTTGGGGGCTCTGGTTGGTTGGTATTGTTGCTTACCTCATGGTGTCAAGAATCCTCTCAACTCCTTCAGCCTTCACTCTAACTTCTCCATTGGGAACCCCATGATCAGTTTAATGGTTCGCTGTGAGCATCTGCCTCTGAGTATGTTAGACTCTTGCAGACTTCTAAGGAGACAGCTATATCAGGCTCCTGTCAGCATGTACATCCTGACATCCACATCAACCTCTACCTTCAGAATTAAAATCACTTCTCACGATGATGATGGAGGATTTTAATAAGGACATAAGTAACTCCCTTAAAGAAATACAGGAGAACACAGGTAAACAAGTAGAAGCCCTTAAAGAGGAAACACAAAAATCCTTTAAATAATTGAAAGAGAACACAGGTAAACAGGTAGAAGCCCTTAAAGGGGAAACACAAAAATCCTTTAAAGAATTGCAAGGAAACACTTTTTGCTTTTTAATTCTCTTTGCCTTCTTTTCCATAAATGTCTCTGAGGTCTGAGTGGAGGAACGTGATGGAGATATCACATTTAGAGCAGTATTTTCTAAGTTCTCTTTTTTCTTTTCTCCTCTCTCTCCCTCTCTCTCTCTCTCTCTCTCTCTCTCTCTCTCTCTCTCTCTCTCTCTCTCTTCTCTCCTCTCTGCTTAATATTTAGTTGTGGGTATCTCTCTTTGTTCTCATATCCTGGAAAGAGGAACCTTCAGAAGTTTCAAAACCTTTTATCTAGAATGATGACTGACATGCAAAATAAGTACAGCAAATATAGCACAAATCTTGTGGAAGTAACAAGCTACTATCAGATTTGCCTTAATGCACATGTACTCCATGAGTCAGAATCCTTAACTGACACTGGGTGAGTAATGAAGAATCAGAAAATAGTTTGGACACAGACATATAATATATACTTGTAGATCTCTGCCTTTTTAGCCATCATCAGTTCATGGAATCTACAGTATGATATGTTGAAAAACAAACAACACAAGCCCCCCCCCCACCAAAAAAAGAGGGAAATAGAGTGAAGAGAACAACAACAACAACCAAAAGCAAGCAAAACAGTAGTTGATTGAGTGAAAGAAAATGAGGGACATACCACTGTGAGAGTTGTGTTGGAAAGGACTTAAAAACCATCAGGACCACAATAGGTTTGAGGGACATTTTAGAATAGGTAAAATAATTTTTTATTATTAACATATGTTATTCTTTTATTATAATAGAATAATTGTATCATTTCCTTATTATTTTGGAGAATATATTACTTCAACCTAATATAAATTTCAGCCATTAACATTAAAAAACTTTGAGCAATGCAAAATGGCTACCCTGGTATATGTTTTAGCCTCATAATACAAATTACTTCTTCTCAAATGAAAGAAAGTTGGGATGAATGGAAAGTATAATCATGCAGGTCTCTGCTTTGTGCAGAGGTTAGTTGACTTGTGACAATGAAGTTATAAGAAAGTCTAAGTGTAGCTTTTCTTCAGCTACATGTTTTCTGTTCTCAGGAGAACAGCATCAACACAGGTGTAGCTCCTAAAATATCAGTTAAGTATGCAATTTCTAAAGTTGAAATTGAGGATAACTTTAGAGGAAGGCATCAGAGTTCTGATGGAAGAAACTTGCAGTAGTTGTTGGTATTTGATGAACTGGTTGCAAAGGAACAGTAATATATTTCAGGGATGATTAGCATCAGAGGTTACTCATGCTTCTGTAGATCTCTCTGCATCTGAAGACACATCTACGGTGCTAAGTTGATTGAATGTGTATTTAAAAAAGGTCAAATAAATTGGGAAAAGAGTATTAGTTATAGATATTGTCATTAACTCTAATGCACTGTATGTAATGGTTGTATTTTTAACACGTTAACTGACATATGATTATTAAGATAAATGTTTACAAAATATTATCTTAATAACAATTCTATAAGTTCTCAAATAGAAAACTTACCCATGTACACAATGTGATTCTTTGCATAAAAAAATGTATCCACATGTAGTAGAAGAAATTATTTAAACTGCCATATTTGTTGCTGAAAATCTCCTACCCAAAGGAGACCAGTCAAGGAAAACACAACTAAATAATTATGGGTATAATTTGCATACCTAGATTGGGCAGATTTACCTCTATACTCTAATCCCCGGCTATGAGATCCTTTATAACTTGTGGTTTATCCAGTTCGCGTGCATGTCCTCCCAGCTCCGGCTTCTCTGTCGTTGGCTTCCTACTCCTTCCTCCATCGATTTCCTCCTCCTCTGCTTCTGCTCTTCCTTTTATATGGAATTCCTCTCACTCTCTCCTCCCCTATGCCTTTTTCTCCGCCTCCCCTTCTATTGCCCAATCACTGGCTCTAGCCTTTATTTTACAGGTTTTAATTGGACAGAAGGTTCACAAGAGGTCACTGGTGTATAGATTCAATCGTCCTCAGCACCCCCTCCCAGGAAAGTGAAACTAGGATCAAAATACAAGGCTGGGGTTATCCACTGGGAACTAGGATCAAAATACAAGGCTGAGGCTATCCACTAGGATCAAAATACAAGGCTGAGGCTATCCACAACATCCACACACAAAGAAGTGATTGTAGTACTATTTCTTTTCTAAAATATACTTCTCTTAATATTTCTTTACCATTATTATAATTTAACATATAGTGTATTATGTGATAAATAGTTTTAGGACACTGGACATAAGTATGACTTTATATTAATGAAGTGCATTTTTTTGTAAGTTGCAATGTGCATAAATAATTGAACTAAAATGATAAATTGCCAAATAATTTTATTTTTTATTGGATATTTTATTTATTTACATTTCAGATGCCATCCCCTTTCCCCATTTCCCCTCCCTAGAAAACGCTATCACATCCCTCCTCCTCCTTTTTACTTTTAGAAAAAATAATTTTCTTTATGCTATCACCCTCTCATATTTTATTTGATCCTTTTAAAGTTCATGGATTTCATTAATTTTTGTGATAAAAATATGTACATAAATACATAATTTAATTTTGGAGATGTCATAGCTCCTCGGGATATTGGCACAGGAAGATTACAAACGTTCAGCCCTGCAGTGCATTGACAGCCCTTGATTACAAGCAGCAGTCCCTAGATACAAATGGAGGCTTTATTATAGGTATCATTAGCTACATCCAGGCTCAAAGGCACAGGCATTACTGGACCTATTTTTTTTTTTTTTTCTGTTTTTAATTAGGGACAGAAACCAAAGAATAACTACAAAATATTTTGGTATTTCTCCTTCTATTTCTTCTTTATTTTTTTTTTCCTGATGCAACAGGCAGGGAGGGAGGAGAAGAGATCGAGGAGCTTTGATGGAAAAATCTCCATGGTAACAACAGGCTTTTGTCTTTTTTTTTTAAATCATTTTTGAGATCTCTTTCCTGATTGGTCCCTAACCTTTTCTCTATTTTCCTACATATATTCAGCCAGTCTGAGTCAGACACACCTGAAGAAATCTATTCATATAAAAAGATATTCCAGTAATGCTTCTGGTTGTTGTCTAGCTGTTAGCTTATACCAGTCTGTTGCTAGATTTTGACGACAAGCTGCTTCTAGGGGAAGGAGGAGTGCTCTGGAAATCTGCAGATGAAAATGAAAAGAAAACGTCAGCGTGGTCAGGTAACTTGCTATGATTCTTCACATTCTTGCTCTGAATGACACTGCTCCTGTTTGCTGTGCAAGGTATTTCTTATAAAATGTGCTCATTGGTTCAGTTTTAAGATCCATCATTCAGGACTCAGCTTTGGAGTTCTGCTTCATTTGCAAGGATGGTGTATTACGTCAGCCTTCAGTAACAGACAGAGACAGGAGACCTGTTGCTCCTTAATGTGCTTTGTGGGATCAGATCTGTAAAGCATTTTTATATCAAGACAGCAGTTCTTACTCGGCACCATGAGACTTAATGGAACATTATGTTATATCACCTTACCTAATATGCCATTGCCCTCTGAGAGTACTAAATCCCAAACACTGCAATTCTCCTTTGTTATCATCTTGCTACCATCAAAGGTCTCAGATGTTTTACACTATATTTCAGTTCAAATTCTAAACATCAGGTTTACTTTGGTATTGCTTGGTAAAAACAAAGTTCTATGTTCATACTTCTATATTTGCATACTTCATTACTTAAGGACAGTCAAAGCAAAGAATTTACATATACTCATATGAAAAATCTTAACATAAAAAAAATTTCTTTCCTTTTTTTGTTTTTGACTTAGAATCTAAATGTGCTAAGGTTTCCAGCCACCACCTAGTTTCCACATGTCCTAATAAGTATGATATTTTAAACACATTTCTTTGTCATAATTACTCTTTAGTATCACAAAGCATTTTTTTCAGTTGTGATTATTAGATATTATCCTGTGGCTTTTGTGTGTTCTGTGGTAATCTTATAAAATTCAAGTTTTTGTTCTTGTGCATAATGTAGAAGCCTCAGTTGTATATAATTTTATCTAAATGTTGATATATGGAAGAATCTATTGATGCTATTTAGTTAGATTTCTCATACTGTATCATACCAGGCTTATATTTAATGTTTGTATCTCATTAATTTTGACCTGACTAACATTTGTTTAGAACAGAAAATGTTCATATCAAAATCATTACCAAGTTTATCATCTCTATTTTCCTGGTAACTCCATAGTTAATTATAGGGCTGTGGCTCAGTAATTTGTCTTATTGTTCTGTCTATAATCTGTATACTTTTTTCTTCTATGCATCTAACAAAATGGTAAATTTTGAGGATTTATCAGATTTTGGGACTCATTCAAGAGAAGTGAACATGCATCTCAATAAATAAGCAGGGGTAATTAGTTGAAAATTTTTGGAAAAGAGTGATTGGAGCAGAATCCTTGGATGACTTATTGTGTATCTCACAAGTCACACCAAACAATATAATTGGAACGATTATAACAGCCTTTGCTTGTGGCTGTAGAAAATGCACACATATAAAGTCAGATAATTGTTGAGGCACTAATGTTTTAAATTGTTAATGGCAGTAATAGAAATGGATTGTCATCATAGTAAATTTGACCTCAGCTTCCTTGGAGGAAGAATTCTAAATGAATAAAATCTGTTATCAAATATATTGGGTACACTCCTGGACTGAATGAGAAGGAAGATTCTGTTTATAAAGATGCTGATATATAAATATAAGAGTAATCAAGCATATGTTCTCCTTAGGAAATAGCTCATATATACTATATAGAAACCACTAATCTCAAATCCTACTCACTATGGAATCTTTCATGTTTCACATTTAGATGTACCAGTCAATAAGTATCTGCCACTAAGTTCAATAAGGATATGAAGGTTTTACAAAGAAATACAGTTCTTCTAAGATTAAATGTCCATTCAGGTGGAGGCAAGAATCAATTTTTAATGTTTACCTATGCAAATACTTGCAAATAAAGAAGTCATAATCTCCATTGAAGAAACGCATGGTATTGATTGTTTAAATGTAGTAACAGGTAAAATCCCATACAGCTATTATTATATGTATATAAATTCAGATGTCCATTTCTTAATTTTCAATATTTGTTTTACCTTTACTTTGTACTCAAAAAGAAATTCCAACATATTTTCAATTAGGATTTTCCAGAGACAATAATATGAAAAATGTGCTTCAGGGATCAGTAAATAATTGTAATGTGTTCTGCCTGTATATTAAGAAATATTACTTTCTATTACTTTTCACAATGTACACTTTCTCTGTTGTCATCATACATTCACCTACACAGACATAGTTGTTTCCATTTCCTGTGTATGGTGAATATATAACTAGTAAAAATTGTAAAGGAAGAAACCATGCAGAAGGGTGTTGAATACCTTTGGACATATAACAAGGAATGATATAACTGTAACATATGATATTTATATTTAGCATTTTGATATCTCTTGCTATTGATTTCTAACTATATTGAACTACTTTCCTTCCTATCACAAAAACAGTGAGTGTGTGTTTGCTTTTCCCACTTATGCCAAAGCATTTATTGTCAGTTTTTTGTTCATGTTTCTTAATCCTTAGTTGGGTGATATGAAATTTCAAACTTCTGTGAATTTGAATTTCTAGGTGAAATTATTTTCACAGCAGATTATCACAGGTAAATTTGAGTGAGTATTTTTCTAGGCAGAACAAAAAGTGTGCATTTCTTAACAGGAACTCAAGATGAATGAGTTTTTTTCAAGATTATACCAGGCTATGTCATGGATATTTTAACAATTCACCAACAAGGTGGAACCTAACTGCCACATTTTTTTCTGAGCTTTGACTCTGTGAAGTGGAATGAGTTATTGATCAATGAAAATCTATAGTAATGCAATTAGTAATTACGAATTAGAGATGATTAAAGTGTAACATCATATTCAATTAGCATGAACTAATAAAGTTATTAAATGGGTTTTGGTTCTGAGTTTCTGTAGTTTAAAGAAATAAACTAATATTTCAAGGAAAGATACTATAAAAGAACCTTGTTTAGTTGGAGCTACAAGGGCCCAGAAACAAGGACCCCACATAAAAGTAAAACAGTTTAAATGTCAAAAAAAAAAGAGATTATAGCAGTGAAAGTGAATAAGATAGTGATTTGTATTATGTTTAAGTATAGAAATTACACTCATTCCTCTGTCCACTTCATTGGACAAATAAGAACATTATGGCTATACATTGTTGGCAGGGCAGCTATCGGATTACATGTATTCTAAGATATAGGGCTTATGAAGTGGGTATTCTAAACCTGAATTGTTCCCCCTTTTCCTCTAGATCTTTGTAGATAGAACAAAATATTTTCATGAACAGTTATCTTAGGAAGATAACTTAGGAGCCTCTGATACACAAGAACATATATCTACAGCTATGCTCTGAGATACTCTGAGTTGTTTCTTTTGTGTAAGAAAAAAAGAAAATACAGAACTACCTGTATGCAGACAGAAGCTTCTCTTAAAGAGAAAATAAATTGGAAGGTATGTGTCTAATTTCATTTCCAGGCATACAGAATCTCATAATTGTTGCAGATTTCCAAGCAATGAGTGGCCCTTAATATTTGCAGGAGAGTTTGATTTTACTTCTTGTTAAAGATTGCTATTTCTGTCACCATTATTTCTTTGAATGTGTGAAACTGATGTACTTCTTACATGACTAGGTGACCTGTATAGAATCAGAAAGTAATCAGAAAGGAATGAAGAATGATTTCTGTGTCATATTTCTCCTTGTTCTAAGGTATGTCCCAAATGGGAAAAATGTTCAAAAATACTTATACTGAATATAAGGTGGGGAGATATCTATGATCTACCAGTTGCCACTCAAGAAAATGCAGATTTACTGTGCAGAGTAAACTACTGGAATCAGTTATACAGAGAAACTTGTGCCTGCAGTGTATATACTAAATTGTTTTATCCTGATTGATCTAAGAATGAAGCTGCATCTAGAAACAGAAATATTTTTTCCCACCTTAGTATCACACACACATTTTTCAAAATGTCCTCTGAAGATCCTTCATTATTTCTCATTAACAATGTTCTACAGACAGGAAGAAAAAAACAATGTGTAATTCAAAGATTAAAGGCTTTGCAATATTTATTAATCTATAATATAAAGAAATGCAAGTAATGGATAACTTACAACACTCACTTTTTAACTCTGGGTGCAAATAAAATACATTCAAAAGTAAAATCACATTAAGATAACAATGTTTAACATAAATATTGCTTTTTTCTGTGAGTATATTTCATGTTGTGGTTTAAAAACACAGATTAACACAAGAAACTTTATTATGCATTTCTTTATTTCATAAATGAACACCCTAGTTTACTTATATTAATTCTTGTATGATTTTCCAGTTCATCAAATGCCCATTCCAAATAATGTCAAACTTATCTCCCTCTATAAAACACAGTAGATTATGTAAGGGTTTACAGGTGTGTTTGCGTGTGTGGTGTGTGTGTTGTGTGTGTGTGTTTATGTGTCTTTGTATGTTCATTCTATATAGTAATATATCCTGAGGAATAGTCGTTGAGTATTTTAACATATTTATTATCAAGCTCTATCTAGTTGTCTGTCTGTTTTTCTGTCTGTCTGTCTGTCAGGCTTTCTATCTATGTATCTATGTATCATCTCTCTCTCTATCTATCTATCTATCTATCTATCTATCTATCTGACTGTCTTACCAACTGGGATTGGATTATATCTTTTCTCAGGAGAAATCCTTAAATGATATTGATTCCCCATAACTTAATAGGGAATACTTGCCTGTACTTTTTTATCTATGAATGAGGACTTTTGGAATTTTCTCCCTCTAGTTGACATGGTGATGTTATTGTTGGGTTTGTGATTATTCATAACCCTTCAGTAAATGACAACTTGAGTGTCAATATGTCCCTACAATTTCTTTTTAACTCAAATCTAACTTCATGTTACTCTAGGAAAAGTGTTGAGTATTAGCTTAGAAAGTCCCGAAAACGTAAGCCCATTGGTGTACCAATAGGAGTGCCAGAATTTGTGCTGAATAAAGACTTTGTGGTTAAACATTTGAGTCACAAGATACATAGTACAGTAAAGAGCCCATTGCTTGTTTTTTATAAGTAATCACAATAAACTAATTTATTAACTGAAGAGAACATAGACACAATTCTACATACATTTGTTTTGCAAATGTTAAGTAGAGTGTCAGACATTCTTTATATCTCTGACACTAGAAAATATTTTTATATTATTTAGTGTATTTTTGGGGGTTTTCATATAATTATTTTTCATTTTTTTCTTCTATCGCTCCCACATAGAGTTTATGGTATCTCTTTAAAGTTCATGCCATTTTCACTAATTGTTGTTATGTACGAATGTGTGTTTTTTTATTTTTGAGGCATAAATTAAATGTGATCAGTATATAGTGGTAGTTGTGTAAATATATGATTTTAGTAATAACAATTTTGTGTTAGATATCAAATTGGAGTGTTCTTCTTTATAGAAGTTTATCTCCTGATCTCATATTTCTTTAGGTGTCTGAAATATTATACTGAATTTGGAGTTTCCTGGGCTTTCACATACACTTTAATATATGGATTGTAGTGGCATTTTGTTAATCTTTCTTGGTACTTGTGGTTTAGAGATTTTAGTGTGCAGACTGTGTATGTTACACAAAATAGTTTTGCAAAAAGCCATTGTATTCATCTGCTGGATATTATAATCTTTCTGCCCATATTTTGTAATATTGAATAAGTCTTGGAATAAAGGTGTATTTTTTGGATTCATCAATTGGGGATAGACAGACCACTCACTGTAAATTCTCTGTAGTTTATCTTGTGCAGTAATTTGCATCCTAGTGTCATAAAATTAATAATTGTGCTGAAGATGACATTTAATTTTGTTTTTGGGTATAAGATAGTTAGAAATTATACTGTTTCAAAGAGTTAGCAGGTATAGCTTTTCCTTAACATTACCGAACAATGTAGATTTACTTTATTGGTCATAATTTCTCACACATTTCATGTTATAATATGTATTACACAGCAGATATACAGTGAAAATTAAGATGTTAGCAACATATCACAAATACAAAAAAGGCAAACAAATAAAAAAAACAAACACCCAGACAAAATAATACAGAAGCATGCAAAACAGAAGTTAAAGACACAGAAGAAAACGAGGGACATCCACTAAGAGGACTGTGTTCCAAGGACCAGAAACATCAGAACCACAATAGAATGAAGGACTTTGTAGAAGGGAGTAAAATATGTCTTACTTTTAACGTGTGTTATTCTTTTAGTTATAATTGAATAATTGTATTCTATCATTATTTGGGAGCATATATTACTTAAAACTATAATAAATTGTCACACATTAACATTAACCAACCTTGAGCTATGCAACATGCAAACTATGGTATACATTTAAACCTGTTAATACAAATTAATGCTTCTCAAAGGAAAAAAGTTAGGGATAATTGGAAAGTATATTCATTGCAGGAATGTACTTTGTCAGAAGGTTTGTTCACTTGTGACATGGAGGGTATAACAAAAACTTAGATGCTTCTTGACTTCAGCTACACAGGTGCTACTCACAGGGGAACATCATAAATACAGTCATATATCCTAAAATTTCAGCGAAGTATGCAAATTCTAAAGTTGAAACTTGAGGGTACCTTTACAGGAAGGCATCGCAGTTCAGATGGAATAAACTTGTAGTAGTTGCTGGCAACTGATTAACTGGTTGCAGTGGGAAAGTAATATATAAGGAGGAAGACTAGCATCCTTATATATTATGCTTATCCTTAATACTTATGCTCCTGTATAACACTCTGCATCTGCGCACATATCAACAGTGCTAAAAAAGCTGAGTGTATATTAAAAAAAGTTCAAATTAAGTGCTATTCAATTAGTAGTTTCTATATATCGTGAAAAAACTTAATGTATGGTATATGATGGTCATCTTTTTAAAGCATTATATTAAATAAGAATATTAAGTTAAATGTATACAAAACAATTACATCTAAAAAATTCTGCAAGTTCTCATATAAACACCATATCTATGTACAGAATGTGTTTCCCTGAATGAAAAAAAAATCACTCACATGTATGCACACAAAAAAGAAATGATTGTAGGATGTCTAGATTTTGGATATTACTCTTCTAAAATAAACTCCTCTTCATTTTTGTTTACCATTACTATAATTTAACATGCAGTTTATTGTGTGGTAAATAGCTTGATGAAATTGGACACAAACATGCTTTTAGATAATTCAAGTGCATTATTTGTATGTTGTAATAGGCATAAATATATGAACTACTGTAATAAATGTCCAAATAAACATAGCTTCTCAGGATATTAGGACAGGAAGACGACAAAGGTTCAGCTGTGGAGTGCATTTGACAGCCTGTGATTACAAGCAGCAGTTGCTAGGCACAAATGGAGGCTTTATTATAGGTGCCATTAGCCAGATACAGGCTCAGAGACACAGGCATTTATGGACTGTTTTCTTTGTTTTTAATTAGAGCTAGAAACCAAATGACAACTGCATAACATTTTGCTCTTTCTCCTTTTATTTTATCTTTTTTTTTTTTTTTTTTTTAAATTTCAGATGCAACAGGAAGGGAGGGGGGAGAAAAGACGGAGAAGCTTTGATGAAAAAATCTCCATGGTAACAACAGGCTTTTGCCTTTTTTTTTTTTTTTTTTTTTTTATCATTTTGAGATCTCTTTTCGGATTGGTCCAAAATCTTTTCTCTATTTTCCAACGTCAGAGTTAACCACAGCTAAAGAAATCTATTCACATAAAAAATTATCCATTAATGCTCCAGGTTGTTGTCTAGCTCTCAGCTAGTGCCAGGCTCTTGCTGGAGCTTGACGACAAGCTGTTTCTTGGAGGAGGAGTGCTCTGGAAACCTGTAGGTGAAAATGAAAAGAAAACGTCAGCGTGGTCAGGTAACTTGCTATGATCCTTCTCATTCCTGCTCTGAATGAAAACTGCTCCTGTTTGCTGTGAAAGGTGTTTGTTATTGTTTCTGGTTAATGCTTCTGTTTTAAGATCTATTATTCAGAACTCAGCCTTGGAGTTCTGATTCATCTTCAAGGATGGTGTATTACGTCAGCCTTCAGTATCTGACAGAGACAGGAGACCTGTTGCTCCTTAATGTGCTTTGAGGGAACAAATCTGTGAAGTATTTTTATATGAGGACAGTAGTCCTCACATGTCACCATGAGAATTTCTGGAACATTATCTGACATCATCTTACCTAGTATGCCACAGTCCTCTGAGCATACTAAAATCTAAATACTGCAATTCTCCCTTTTTATTATCTTGCTACCATAAAAGGTCTGAGACATTTTACATTGCATTTCAATCCAAATTCTATCATTAGGTTAATATTTTTTATTGTTGTTAACAAACAAATTTCTTTGCTCATATTTATCTATCTGCATAGCAAAGAGTTTGCATATATCCCAATGAAAAAGCTTAATATACAAACATTTCTTTTCCTTTTTTTTTTTAACTTTGGTTTTTAACATACTAAGGTTTCCTGCAACTACCCTGTTACCATGAATCATCGTTTGTAATTGGTTTAGTTGTATTGCTTAGTCTTAATCACTATATAGTATCACTTAACATTTTTTTCCAATTGTGCTTATTAGGTATCATCCTGTGGCTCTTGTGTTTTCTGTGGTAATTTTTATAAAATTCAAATTTCTGTTCTTGTGCATAATCTCGGAGGCTCAGTTGTGTTTAATCTTATCTAAATATTGATATGTGGAAGAATCAATTGATGCTAATAGGTTTAATCTATCATACATTATCATAGCTGGCTTATATTTAATGTTGGCATCTCATTAGATTTGAAATTAGTAGCATATGTTTAATAAAGAAAATGTTCTTTTCAAAGTCTTCGTGGTAACTCTATAGTTAATTACTGGGTTGTGCCTCAGTAATTTCTCTTTTTGTTCTGTTCATAATATGTACAGATTTTCCTTCTATGTATCTAATATAAAGGAAAACTTTGAGGATTTATCAGATTTTGGGGACCATTCAAGAGAAATTAATATGCTTCTGAATAACCAAGCAGGAAATTTTAGTTGAAAATGGCTAAAGACAGTTTCTAGTAGAATTTTTGGAAGCTTTACTATTTATTACACAATTGATTCCAAACAAGTTGATTAGGAAGATTATGATAGTCTTTGTCTGTATTTGGAGAAACTACACACATATAAAATCATATAACTGGTGAGGCACTAATGTTTTAATTTTGAATGGCTGTGATATTAATGGGTTGCTTCCATAGAACTTTTCTTCTCAGATTCCTTGAAGGGAAAATTCTAAATGAATACTAGTCTGTTATCGAATTATTGGTTGCATATCTGGACTGAATGTAAAGGAAAGTTCTGTTTCTCAGAATTCTGATAGTTTTAAATGAGTGAATATATATATACATACATATATATACATACATATATATATATAAAACCTTTCAAAAATATAACCTCATTGGGAGATATTTCATATATCATCTATATGTACCATTAAGAGACCATTAAGCTCAAATCTTAGTCACTTTAGAATCTTGTGTGTTTCACAGTTAGAAGTGCCAGTCAATGTGTATCTGCCACTGAGTTAAATCAAGTTATGAGAGGTTTACATAGAAATGAAGTTCTTGTTAGATTAAATGTCCATTCTTTTGGAAGTAAGAATTGATGTTTATTTTTATGAGTCAATTATACAAATACTTGTGTAAAAGCCAGTCACAGTCTCCAGTGAAGAAACACCTGGTGTTGATTGGTTAAATGTAGTACCAGATAAAATAACCTACATTTTTATTTATTCCCATAAGCTATTACTATATTCTATGTTATCAGATATCCTTTTCTTAATTTTTATCATTTTCTTCGCCTTTGATTGTACTAAAAAAAATCAAAAAATTTTCAATAATATTTTTCCTGTGACAATGCTAAGAAATATGTGTTTCAGCATTTAGTATACCACTGTAATGTGAAATTCATGAGCTGTTTATTTAAAACTATCTAATACTCAGAGAATCTGGGGGAAAAAGGACATGAAAAAGAAGTAAGAGATATAGGAATAGATCAAGGTACTCTCTAGTCCTCTATTTTAAGGAAAACCGTACCCATCTGCATCAATTATCTGTGCTACCTGGTGGATAGATACTCTATCTGTGCTTGAAGATTGTTTTTTATCCCCTCATTAAATGACAAAAAATTGCAGGAGTTTACCTCTCTAGTATTCACATTCTCAGATAATTTATTGTAGCAAAATCTATATTTACTGAGTGTAGCTTTGTAAGAGGATGAAAAATACAGGCCAAGGCTAAGTATTGGAGCTTGGTTCTGTCATTTACACTATAAGAAATTTATGATTCTTTTTGGTAATAATTTCCTGGGGAGCCTCATTCTGAGCAAACACAGTCCTGAAAATAACACATTAAAAATGCCTTGCAAATTTGTCCAAATAAACTCTCAAAGTTCCTATAGTGAACATTGGAAGATTTTTTTCACTTTTTTGTTATTTTATTTATTTACTTTTCTAATATTATCACCTTTCCCTATTTCCCCTCCACAGAGATCCTATCCCCTCCTTCTGCCTCTATGAGGGTGCTTCCTCATCTTCCCACCCTCTCCTGCCTAATTGTCCTAGCATCCTCTATCCCTGGGTCGTTGAGCTTCTACAGGACTGAGATGCTCATCTCACAATAATGCCTGATTAGGCAATTCTCTGCTACATATCCAACTGGAGCCATGTGTCCCCCAATGTGTACTTTTTCTTTGGTTAGTCTCTGAGAGCTGTTGGAGGTCTGGTATGTTGACTTTGTTGTTCTTCCTATGGGGTTGCAAACCCCTTTAGCCCCCTCAGTCCTTGGCCTAACTTCTCCACTGGGATCCCCACTCTCAGTTCAATATTTGCTTGCATGCATCCGCGTAGATGGGCTGTGGGTAGACATTGATTTCACCTCTATTTGGTGGAAGTGAGTTTTTTTTTTTTTAACTTTTCTTTGATTTTAATATTACAATATAGTTTATTTCCTGTCTTTGTCCTACCATCCAATATAATTTTCTTTACTCCTCATATACATTGCTTGTTGTTTTTTTAATTATTATTACATTCATATATCTGAATACATGTACAAGTTTATTATTAAAGAACACAAATACAGCTCATATAGTTATTATAATTTTACATATGTATGTTTTTAGGCTAACTATTTTCTGTTGGACAACCAATTGTTTTATTTGTTCGTTGTTTTTTCTTTTTTTTTCCTTTAAGGAAAACTATACTACATTCTGTGAGCATTATTTACATGCTGGAAATATTTTGAAAAACAACTTTGTTAGTGTAATAACTGGCATTTCTAGAGGACAGTCTGACATCACAAAACTTTATATCATAGATTTTACAATCTTTCTTGTACCTCTACCACAACGACCCCTGAGATTTATGTACAGGATTTGTTTTATCAAATATTTTGCTGACTGAGTTACATACTGTGTTTTGATTTGTTCTGGTTTCTGCATTTATTTGATAGATGATCTATGAGACTTTTAAGAAGCATTTTTTCAGCTCAGATGTGAAATTTTAATTTATAGAATATGTGGTTATCTGAACAATTATGTTTATTAATTATAGGAATTTTTAGATGGAAAATTGTTATTTTAATGGTTTTTGTTCACTTTTCTTAATCTATATTGACTAATTTTTCCATTTCTAAATAAGTCCCTTTCCCTTCCTAATTACACCATTAGATCATTTGAAACCTAGTATGCTCCATCGGATTATTCTTTCTAATCTTCTCCCAGGTAATTGTCCCTTTTAAATTGTATTGTTCCTGCAGTTACCCTTGTATAGGTGTCATGATATAAAGGGTTGGACATAGGAGTGCTCTAATGATACAAAACATTTGGCAGCTGTAACTGATGGTATAGATTACCACACTCACTGTGAACTTCTCTATTTCTGTTTATTATGAAATATGACATTCTATTACTTTACAATTTGTACACTTACATTATTTTCATCATGCTTTCACCAACAGAGGTACACTTAGGTTTTTCTATTTTCTGTAGATCATTAATATATAACAACTAAACATAATATAGGAAGGAACCATGCAGAAGGCAGCTAACCACCCTTGGACACATAACAAGGAGTGATATAAATGTAGCATATGATATTCATATTTAGCTTTTTGGTATCTATGGCTACTTACTATACTGATTGACTTTGCTATAAAAGCCACAGGGAGTGAGTTATCCCCTTTTGCACAGGCACTGAAGCATTTTTTTGTCAGTTTTCTGTTCATGTTTCTTAATTCTTGCTTGAGGGTTATGAAATATCAAATTTCTGTATATTTGGATCTTTATGGGAAACTTATTTCACAACTATCACTGAACATTTTTTGAGTGAGTTGTTTAGAACCAAGAAGAAGACAGAACAAAAAGTGTGTGTTTCTTAAAAGGAACTCAAGATGCTCTTTTTTCAAGATTATACCAGATCATCCCATGGATATATGAAAAATCCACCAACAAGGTGAAACCTAACTGCCACTTTTATATCTGAGCTTTGACTCTGTGAAGTGAATTGAGTTATTGATCACTGATAATCTATTAGCCTTTGAATTTGGAATTAAGTGTGGTAAAGTGTAACAGGATATTCAATTAACATGAAATAAAAAATTGTCTTAAATAGGTTTAAGTTCTGAATTCTGTGGTTTAAAGGAAAAACTAATGTTGCTTGGATTGGTATTACAAAATAACCTTCTTTAGTTTGAGCTAAAAGGGCAACAGAAATTAGGACCACACATGAAAGTACAAACAGTTTCAATGCCAAAAGAAAGATTATAGTAGTAAAATTGAATAAGGTAGTATTTTATGTCATATGTAAGGATAGAAATTCCACTCTTTCCTCTGACCACTTCACTGAACAAAAAAGACCATTGTGTCTATTCAAAGACAACTATTAGATTACATGTAGACTAAGATATAGTTGAAGGAAATGGGGCCACCATAACCTAAATTGTTCCCATTGCTTCCTCCATCTCTATGGAAATAGTATAAAATATTTTCATGAACAGTTATTGCAGGAAGAAGAAAAATTGAAACTCTGTGAATGGTGTCATTTCCATAATTTCTTTCTCAGCCAGTTTACCCTTTATGTAGAGGAATGCTACTGATTTGTTTGAGTTAATTTTATACCAGCCACTTTGCTAAAGTTGTTATCAGGTTTAGGAGCTCTCTGGTGGAAGTTTTCGGGTCACTTAAGTATACTATCATGTCATCTGCAAATAGTGAAACTTTGACTTCTTCCTTTCCAATTTGTATCCCTTTGATCTCCTTCTGTTGCCTAATTGCTCTGGCTAGGACTTCCAGAACTATATTGAACAGGTAGGGGGAGAGTGGGCAGCCTTGTCTAGTCCCTGATTTTAATGGGATTGCTTCAAGTTTCTCTCCATTTAGTTTGATGTTGGCTACTGGCTTGCTGTATATTGCTTTTACTATGTTTAGGTATGGACCTTGAATTCCTGATCTTTCCAAGACTTTTATCATGAAGGGGTGTTGAATTTTGTCAAATGCTTTCTCAGCGTCAAGAGATATGATCATGTGGTTTTTTACTTTGAGTTTATTTATGTAGTGGATTATGTTGATGGATTTCAGTATATTGAACCAACCCCTGCATTCCTGGTATAAAGCCTACTTGATCATGATGGATAAGTGTTTTGATGTGTTCTTGGATTCGGTTCGAGAGAATTTTATTCAGTATTTTTGCATCAATATTCATAAGGGAGATTGGTCTGAAGTTCTCTTTTCTTGTTGGGTCTTTGTGTGGTTTAGGTATAAGCATAATTGTGGCTTCATAGAATGAATTAGGTAGTGTTCCTTCGTTTCTATTTTGTGGAATAGTTTGAAGAGAATTGGTATTAGATCTTCCTTGAAGGTTTGATAGAATTCTGCACTAAAACCATCTGGACCTGGACATTTTTTGGTGGGGAGACTTTAATGACTGCTTCTATTTCTTTCGCGGTTATGGATCTGTTAAGATGGTTTATCTTCTCCTGATTTAACATTGGTAACTAGTACTTGTCTAGAAAATTGTCCATTTCATCCAGATTTTCCAATTTTGTTGAGTATAGGCTTTCATAGTAGGATCTGATGATTTGTTGAATTTCCTCGGTTTCTGTTGTTATGTCACCCTTTTCAGTTTGGATTTTATTGATTTGGATACTGTCTCTCTGCCCTCTGATTAGTCTGGCTAAAAGTTTATCTATTTTGTTGATTTTCTCAAAGAACCAACTCCTGAAACTCTGATATACACAAATATATGTCCATAGCTATGTCCTAATATTCTCTGAGTTGTGTCCCTTGTGTAAAAAAGAGAAAGCAAAGAACTACCTGTATACAGATAGAACCTTCTTATAATGATAAAATAAATGGGAAGTTATATGTCTGCTTTCATATCTAGGCATATAGAATCTAATAATCATTTCAGTTTCCAAGCAATGGATGTTCCCACATATTTCCAATAGCATTTCACTTTCCTTCTTGGTTAAGATTGGTACTTCTGTCATCATTATTTCTTTGAACATGTGTGCAACTGATGTGCTTCTCACAAGACTTGGAGACCTGCATAAAATCATAAAGAAATCAGAAAGGAATGAAGGATGAGTTCTGTGTCATGTTTAGATCTGTTCCAAGTCCTGGACAAAAGAATAAAAATGTTGAGTAGTATTTATTCTGAATATAAGGTGGGCAGATACCTATGATCCACAGAATAACCAGCAAGTTTACTGTGCTAGGTAAACTATAAGAATTTGTTTTATAGAGAAACTAGTGCCTTTTATGTATATGTCAAATTGTCTTATTCATGATTGATCACAGAAGGAAGGTACATCTAAAAATAGGAATATTTCCTCCCACTTTAGTTTCACACACATTTTTCAAAATGTCTTCTATAGATGCTGCTTTTTTTCAGTAAGAATATCCTATTTCGATATGATATGAAGAAACAAACAATGCACCATCCAAAAAATAGATGAATTGTGTCACTTATTATTCTATAATATAAAGAAATTCAAGCATAGGCTAATTTACAGCAATCATTTGTTCCTCTGGGTGATTATTGAAATCACTAAAAGTAATATCACATTTTTTTTTTATTGAAAAATTTTTTATTTTTTACATTTCAGATGTTCTCTCCTTACCCCATTTCCCCCCTCCCTCCCAGGAACTCACTATCCCTTCCCCCCTCTTCCCGCCTCCACTTTGGGTGTACCCCCACCCACCCTCCCCTGTACCTCACCTCCCCACCCTCGAATATCCTACCCCCCATGTCCAGCCTTCATGGGACCAAGGATCTCTTCTCCTACTTATATATATAGCTCCCTTGCATATATAGCTGGAGCCATGGGTCCCTCCCTAAGCGCTCCCAGGCTGGTGGCTTAGACCCTGGGGGCTCTGGTTGGTTGGGATTGTTGCTTTCCTCATGGTGTCGCGAATCCTCTCAACTCCTTCAGCCTTCACTCTATCTTCTCCATTGGGAACTCCATGCTCAGTTTAATGGTTAGC
This sequence comes from Mastomys natalensis, assembly GCA_021653895.1. Taxonomy (NCBI): domain Eukaryota; kingdom Metazoa; phylum Chordata; class Mammalia; order Rodentia; family Muridae; genus Mastomys; species Mastomys natalensis. Next base: position 683,944 of record JAJTUV010001533.1, on the reverse strand, counting down.
TGTGAGCATCTGCCTCTGAGTATGTCAGACTCTTGCAGACCTCTAAGGAGACAGCTATATCAGGCTCCTGTCAGCGTGTACATCCTGCCATCCACATCAACCTCTACCTTTGGTGACTGCACATAGGATGGATATCTAGGTGGAATAGTCTGTAGACTGTCCCTCCTTCAGTTTTCTGTCCTGCACTGTGTCTCCTTATTTGCACCCTTGAGTATTTTGTTACTCCTTCTAAGAAGGACTGAAGGCTCCCCTATTTGGTCATCATTCTTTATGAGCTTTATGTGGTCTGTGAGTTGAATCTTGGGTATTTCAGGCTTCTGGGATAAAATCCAATAATCAGTGAGTGAATACCATGTATGTTCTTTTGTGATTGGGTTACTTCACTCAGGATGATATTTTCTAGTTCCATCCATTTATATATGAATTTATCAAATTCATTGTTTTTAATAGCTGAGTAATATTCCATTGTATAAATGTACCACATTTTTTGTATCCATTCCTCTGTTGAAGGGCATCTGGGTTCTTTCCAGTTTCTGGCTATTATAAATAAAGCTGCTATAAACATAGTGGAGCATATTTCCTTGTTATGTGTTAGAGCATCTTCTGGATATATACCCAGGAGTGGTATAGCTGGTCCTCAGGTAGTGATATGTCCAATTTTCTGAGGAACCGCCAGACTGTTTTCCATAGTGGTTGCACCATCTTGCAATCCCACCAACAATGGAGGAGTGTTCCTCTTTCTCCACATCCTCGCCAGCATCTGCTATCACCTGAGTTTTTTATTTTAGCCATTCTGACTGGTGTGAAGTGGAATCTCAGGTTGTTTTGATTTGCATTTCCCTGATGACCAAGGATGCTGAACATTTCTTTAAGTGCTTCTCGGCCATTCGGATTTCCTCAATTGAGAATTCTTTGTTTAGCTCCTTACTCCATTTTTTAATAGGGTTATTTGGTTGTCTAGAGTCTAATTCTTGAGTTCTTTGTATATATTGGATATTAGTCCTCTATCGGATGTGGGATTGGTAAAGATCTTTTCCCAATCTGTTGGTTGCCGTTTTGTCCTATTGACGGTGTCCTTTGCCTTACAGAAGCTTTGCAATTTTATGAAGTCCCATTTGTCAATTCTTGATCTTAGAGCAGAGGCCATTGGTGTTCTATTCAGGAACTTTTCCCCTGTGCCTAGGTATTCGAGGGTCTTCCCCACTTTCTCTTCTATTAGTTTCAGTGTGTCTGGTTTTATGTGAAGGTCCTTTATCCACTTGGACTTGAGCTTTGTACGAGGAGATAGGAAAGGATCGATTTGCATTCTTCTGCATGTTGTCCTCCAGTTGAACCAGCACCATTTGTTGAAAATGCTGTCCTTGTTCCACTGGATAGTTTTAGCTCCTTTGTCAAAGATTAAATGACCGTAGTTCTGTGGGTTCATTTCTTGGTCTTCAACTCTATTCCACTGATCTTCCTGCCTGTCTCTGTACCAATACCAGGCCGTTTTTATCACTATTGCTTTGTAGTACAGCTTGATGTCAGGGATGGCGATTCCTCCAGAAGTTCTTTTATTGTTGAGGATGGTTTTCGCTATCCTGGGTTTTTTGTTGTTCCAAATAAATTTCAGAATTTCTCTTTCAAGTTCTGTAAAGAATTGAGTTGGTATTTTAATGGGGATTGCATTGAATCTGTAGATTGCTTTTGGCAAGATGGCCATTTTTACTATATTAATCCTGCCAATCCATGAGCATGGAGATCTTTCCATTTCCTGAGATCTTCTTCAATTTCTTTCTTCAGGGACTTGAAGTTCTTGTCATAGAGATCTTTCACTTGCTTGGTTAGATTCACCCCAAGGTATTTTATATTATTTGTGACTATTGTGAAGGGTGTCATTTCCCTAATTTCTTTTTCAGCCTGTTTATCTTTCATGTAGAGGAAGGCTACTGATTTGTTCGAGTTGATTTTATAACCTGCCACCTTGCTGAAGTCGTTTATCAGGTTTAGGAGTTCTCTGGTGGAGTTTTTGGGGTCACTTAAGTATACTATCATATCATCTGCAAATAGTGATATTTGACTTCTTCCTTTCCTATTTGTATTCCTTTGACTTCTTTTTGTTGTCTAATTGCTCTGGCTAGGACTTCCAGTACTATATTGAACAGGTAGGGAGAGAGTGGGCAGCCTTGTCTAGTTCCTGATCTTAGTGGAATGCTTCAAGTTTCTCTCCATTTAGTTTGATGTTGGCTACTGGTTTGCTGTATATTGCTTTTACTATGTTTTAGGTATGGGCCTTGAATTCCTGATCTTTCCAAGACTTTTACCATGAAGGGATGTTGGATTTTATCAAATGCTTTCTCAGCATCTAATGAGATGATCATGTGGTTTTTTTTCTTTGAGTTTGTTTATATTAGTGGATTACATTGATGGATTTCCGAATATTGAACCATCCCTGCATTCCTGGATAAAGCCCACTTGATCATGATGAATGATTGTTTTGATGTGTTCTTGGATTCGTTTGCTAGAATTTTGTTGACTATTTTTGCATCAATATTCATAAGAGAGATTGGTCTGAAGTTCTCTTTCTTTGTTGGGTCTTTGTGAGGTTTAGGTATGAGTGTGATTGTAGCTTCATAGAACGAATTGGGTAGCGTTCCTTCCGTTTCTATTTTGTGGAATAGTTTGAAGAGAATTGGTATTAGGTCTTCCTTGAAGGTCTGATAGAATTCTCCACTAAAACCAATCTGGTCCTGGGCTTTTTTTGGTGGGGAGACTTTTAATGACTGCTGCTATTTCTTTAGGGGTTATGGGACTGTTTAGATGGTTTATTTGCTCCTCATTTAACTTTGGTACCTGGTATCTGTCTAGAAAATTGTCCATTTCATCCAGATTTTCCAGTTTTGTTGAGTATAGGCCTTTGTAGTAGGATCTGATAATTTTTTGGATTTCCTCAGTTTCTGTTGTTATGTCTCCCTTTTCAGATCTGATTTTATTAATTTGGGTACTGTCTCTGTGCCCTCTGGTTAATCTGGCTAAGGGTTTATCGATCTTGTTGATTTTCTCAAAAAACCAACTCTTGGTTTTGTTGATATTTTGTATAGTTCTTTCTGTTTCTACTTGGTTGATTTCAGCCCTGAGTTTGATTATTTCCTGACGCCTACTCCTCTTGGGTATATTTGCTTCTTTTGTTCTAGAGCTTTCAGGTGTGCTGTCAAGTTGTTAATGTGCGCTCTCTCCAATTTCTTTTTGTGGGCATTTAGAGCTATGAGTTTTCCTCTTAGCACTGCTTTCATGGAGTCCCACAAGTTCTGGTATGATGTTTCCTCATTTTCATTAAATTCTAGAAAGTCTTTAATTTCTTTCTTTATTTCTTCCTTGACAAAGTCATCATTGAGTAGAACATTGTTCAGTTTCCACATGGATGTGGGTTTTCCCTTGGTTCTGTCATTATTAAAGACCAGCCTTAGTCCGTGGTGATCTGATAGGATGCAGGGGATTATTTCAATCTTTTTGTATCTGTTGAGGACTGTTTTGTGACCAATTATATGGTCTATTTGGAGAAGGTACCATGAGGTGCTGAGAAAAAGGTGTATTCTTTAAACTTTAGGATGAAATGTTCTATAGATATCTGTTAAATCCATTTGGTCCATAACTTCTGTTAATTTCAGTGTGTCTTTGTTTAGTTTCTGTTTCCACGATCTGTCCATTGGAGAGAGCGGGTGTTAAAATCCCCCACTATTATTGTGTGAGGTGCAATGTGTGCTTTGAGCTTTAGTAAAGTTTCTTTTATGTATGTAGGTGCCCTTGCATTTGGAGCATAAATGTTCAGAATTGAGAGTTCATCTTGGTAGATTTTTCCTTTGATGAGTATGAAGTGTCCTTCCTTATCTTTTTTGATTACTTTTGGTTGAAAGTCGATTTTGTTTGATATTAGGATGGCTACTCCAGCTTGTTTCTTGGGACCATTTGCTTGGAAAATTGTTTTCCAGCCTTTTACTCTGAGGTAATGTCTGTCTTTGTCACTGAGGTGCGTTTCTTGTATGCAACAAAATTCTGGGTCCTGTTTATGTATCCAGTCTGATAGTCTAAGTCTTTTTATTTGGAGAATTGAGTCCATTGATGTTAAGGGATATTAAGGAAAAATGATTGTTGCTTTCCTGTTATTTTTGTTATTAGAGGTGGAATTATGTTTGTGTAGCTACCTTTTTTTTTTTTTTTTTTTTTTTTTTTGAGAGGTTGTTGGACGATTACTTCCATGTTTCTTCTAGGTTGTAGTTTCCTTCCTTGTGTTGGCGTTTTCCATCAATTATCCTTTGAAGTGCTGGGTTTGTGGGAAGATATTGTGCAAATTTGGTTTTGTCATGGAATATCTTGGTTTCTCCATCTATAGTGATTGAGAGTTTTGCTGGGTATAGCAGTCTGGGCTGGCAGTTGTGTTCCCTTAGGGTCTGTATGATATCAGACCAGGATCTTCTGGCTTTTATAGTCTCTGGTGAAAAGTCTGCTGTAATTCTTATAGGTCTGCCTTTATATGTTACTTGACCTTTTTCCCTTACTGCTTTTAGTATTTTTTCTTTGTTTTTGTGCATTTGGTGTTTTGATTATTATGTGACGGGAGGTATTTCTTTTCTGGTCTAGTCTGTTTGGTGTTCTGTAGCTTCTTGTATGTTTATGGGTGTCTTGTACTTTAGATTGGGGAAATTTTCTTCTATAATTTTGTTGAAGATATTTACTGGCCCTTTAGATGGGAATCTTCACTCTCATCTATACCTATTATCCTTAGGTTTGGTCTTCACATTTATATCATTTTACATTTAACATAGGCTTTGATGTTTTTGTGTGCATGTTTTATGTGGGAGGTTAAAAGCACATTGTTTAACACAAATAATTTTATAAAAAACACAGAGATTAACACAAATAATTTTATTATCCATTTACTTTATTTCAAAAGTCAACATTTTAATTTCTACAATTTTTCTAAAATATTCCAAGTACTGTCAAATTCATTACCTCTGCAAACAAAGTAGTTTTTATATGGGTCTATGAATGTGTCTCTCTCTTTCCCTCATTCCCTCTCTTCTGCTCTCCCTCTCTCCATCTACACACACACCACTATCTCTGCCTCTCTCCATCTACACACACACCACTATCTTTGCCTCTCTCTGTCTCTCTGTCTCTCTTTCTCTCTCTGTCTCTCTCTCTCTCTGAGTGTTTGTATGTGTATGGGGTGTGTATTCATTCTATATAGTAATATACACTAATGAGTAATCATCTTTCTATGGATGAATCTCTTAATAATATTATTCTCCTTACCATTGTAGGGAGTATGTTCCTTTAATTTTTTATCTATAAGTGATGAATTTTGTAACTTTCTCCCTCTAGTTTGATATGATAATGTTATTGTTGGGTTTTTGATTATTCATAGCCCTTCATTTAATGACAGATCTTGAGCATCAATATGTCCCTACAATTTCTAAGCATCTCAAATCTAACTGCAAGTCACATTAGGAAAAACGTTGAGAATATTAGCCAAGGAAGTCCTGCAAAGGGAAGCTCATCAGTGTACCAATGGGAGTGCCATAATTTGTGCCGAATAATGTCTTTGTGGTGCAACTTTGGGTCACAAGATACTCAGTACAGTACAGGCCCATTGCCTGTGTTTTTTAAGTTAGCACAATAAACCCAGAGAGAAGACTAGTGCAATTCTACATAGGTTTGTTTTGCAAATGTTAATAGAGGGTCAGACATTCTTTATATCTCTGCCACGGAACATCTACTTTGATAGAATGCCCTCAGAGCACTATAAACCTAACACAATTCTCCTCTGTTGTCATTTTGTTAACATCAAAGGTCTCAGATGTTTTACAATACACTTCAATCTAAATGCTAACATCAAGTTTATGCTGTTATCTTTGGAAAAAAAAAGATCTTTGTTCCTACTTACATATCTGCATGCATCATATTTTAAGAACAGTAAAACCAGAGATTTTGCATATACTCCAATGAAAAGGCTTAACATAACAAACATTCTTCTTTTTTTTGGGAGGGGGTGGTTGCTGTGATTCTCAGTGTAGTAAGGATTCCAGCAACCACCCAGTTTCCATGAATCATAATATGTATGTTAGTTTAGTTGTATTGCCTTATCTTAATCACTATTTAGTATCACTGAACACTTTTTTTCAATTGTGTTTGTTAGATATGATATTGTGGCTCTTGTGTGTTGTGTGTTAATTTTATAAAATTCAAATTTCTGTTCTTGTGCATAATCTAGGAGCCTTAGGTGCATTTAATTTTAACTGAATATTCGTATGTGGAACAATAATTTGATGCTAATAGGTTGAATCAATCATACTATATCATACCTGGCTTATATTTAAAGTTGGTATCTCATTACTATTCAACTTATTTATTTAGAATAGAAATGATCTTATCAAGCCTTTACCTTGTTTGTCATCTCCATTGTCCTGGTAACTCTATAGTTAACAATACGGTTCTGTCTCAAAAATTTATCTTATTTTTTCTGTCTATCATCTGTACTGGTTTTATTTCTTTGTGTCTAACATAAAACCAAACTTTGAGGATTTATAAGATTTTGCAGCTCGTTCAAACGAATTGAATAGGCATCTGAATTAACAAGCAGGGAATTTTAGTTAAAAATGGTTTAAAGACACTGGTTCTCATACAATTTTTGGATCTTTATTGTGTATTGCTTAGCAAATAATGCCTAGCAAGTGGACTGGAAAGATTACAGTAGCCTTTGCCTGTTATTCCAGAATAAAAAACAATGTTTTTAATTGTGAGTGGCCATGATAGTAACGGGTTGCCTTCTTAGTAGAATTCTTCTCAGATTCCTTGGAGGAAGTATGATAAATAAATAGAATCTGTTATCAAGTTTATTTGTTTCATATTTGGGCTGAATGAAATGGACGGTTCTGTTTCCCAGGGTTCTGATAATTTTGGATGAGGGGCTTGCACGTATTAATATTGAACTAATGAAAACATACCTTCGTTGGGAGACAGCTCATATATCCTCTATAGGTACCACCAAGCGACCACTGACCACAAATTCTAGTCCCTTAGGAATCTTGCATGGTTGACAGTTAGAAGTCCCTGTCAATGTGTATCTGCCATCAAATTCTATCAAGATATGAGGGTTTTACATAGAAATAAAGTTCTTATTGGATTAAATGTCTATTCTGTTGGAGGTAAGAATTGTTGTATCTTTTTATGGGACACTTATATATATTTTCCTGTGAAAGAAGAAGTCAAGTCTCCAGAGAAAAAACAATTGCTATTGATTGTTTAAATTTAGTACCAGGTAAGATTCTCTACATTAATGTTTCTTCTCATAAGCTATTACACAATTCCATGTCTACTAAAATTCATCTGTCCTTAAGATCTATCTATCTATCTATCTATCTATCTATCTATCTATCTATCTATCATCTATTTTGATTACCAACTGGGATGGGATTGAATGTTCTCTCAGGATGAATCCCTAAAACTTATTGATTTTCCTTAACCTAGTAGGGAATATTGGCCTGTAATTTTTTATTTATGAATGAGGACTTTTGGAATTTTCTCCTTTAAATGTGACATGGTGATGTTATTATGGGTTTTTTTTTTTATTATTCTCAACCCTTGAATAAATAACAGGCCTTGAGCATCAGTATGTCCCTACAATTTCGATGCAACTCAAATCACATTTCATGTCACATTAGGAAAAAGGTTGAGTATTGGCTAAGGGCATCCATAAAAGAAAGCTCATCCATGTGTCTGTGAATATGCCATAATTTGTCCTATAATTAATTTGTGGTTTAACATTTGGCTCACAAGCTGCATAGTACATTACATAACCCATTGACAGTTTTTATTTTATAGGTTAGAACAATAGACACATTTCTTAACCAGAAAGAATATTACTGAAGTTCTACAGAAGTTTGTTATGCAAATGGTAAATAGTGAGTCAGATATTCTTTATCTCTCTGCTACTGAAAAATATTTTTAAATCATTTCACAGATTTTTTATATTTTAATGTAATTAGTTTTTATATAATTTTATTTTTTTCTCTCCCTCCCATCTATTTTATTTTATCTTTTAAGGTTCATGCCATTTTCACAAATTGTTGCTATTTAAAAATACACATATATACATAATTTCATTTTGAGACATAAATGTGATTGGTATAGATTGTTGTTTGAATATATGCTTTTAGTGATGAGCATTTTGTGTTAGATAACAAAATGGAGTCCTCTTCGTCTTAAAAGTTTATCTCCTGATATCATATTTCTTTAGGTGTCTGAAATACTTTAGTGAATGAGGACTTCATGGGCTTTCCACATATACATTAACATATGGATTGTGGCAGCATTTTGTGAACCTTTCTAAGTACATGTGGTTTAGAGATTTTATGTGTGGAGACTGTGTATGTTATACAAAAGACAGTTTGCAAAGAACCATTGTCATAGTCTGCTGTGTATTATAATCTTTCTGCCCATATTCTTCAGTATTGTTTAAGTCTTGGTATAATGTTGTATTTTGTGGATTCTTCAGTCAGTGTTAGACAAATCACTGAAAATTCTCTGCAGTTTATCCTGTGCAATAATTTGCCTCCTAGTTGTGTAAAATTAATAAATTTGCTGAAGGAGACAGTTAAAATTTGTTTTGGGGTATAAAGACAGTTAGAAAGTATAATGTTTCTTAGAGTTAACAGGTAGAGCTTTTCATTAAGAGTTGTAAACATTTGCTTACATGTGAAGTAATGTAGGTTTTCTTTTTGGTCATATTTTTTCGCATATTGTGTGTCATAAAACACATTACATAGCAAACATGTACTGAAAATTAAGATGTGAGCACAATACTATGAACAAACAAACAAATACAGAAACATGCAAAACAGAAGTTGAAGGAATGGGAGAAAATGAGGGATACACCAATGAGAGAATTGTGTTGGGAATGAGCAGAACCACGATAGGATGAGGGACATTATGGAAGAGAGTAAAATATTTCTTACTTTTAACATGTGTTATTCTTGTAGCAATAATTAAATAATTGCATTCTATCCTTATTATTTGGGAGCATATATTCTTTCAAACTATAATAAATTTTCACACATTAACATTAGCAAACCATGTGCAATGCAAAATGAAAACCACAGTCTATATTGGAACCTGTCAAAACAAACTACTACTACTGAAATCAAAGAAAGTTAAGGATAATTAGAAAGTATATTCATTGCAGAAGTGTACTTTGTCAGGAGGTTTGTCCAGTAGTGACATGAAGGGTTTAAGAGATTTTTAGGTGCTACTTTCCTTCAGTTACACATATGCTGTCACAGGTTAACAATAAACAGAGGCATGACGCTTAAACTTTCAGTCAAAGTACAGAAAATATAAAGTTAAAAATGATGATAAATTCAAATGAAGGCATGATGTTTGGAATGGAAGAAAATTTGAAGTAGTTGCTGGCAATTGCTGAACTTGTAGCAGAGGGAAAATATATATATTTCAGGATGATGAGCATCAGAGTGTACATACGCCCCTGTAGCTCTCTCTACATCTGAGCACATATCAACAGTGCTCAATCAGCTGAGTGTGTATTTCAAAGAGATCAAATTAAGTGTCATTGAATTATTAGCTATAGATATTGTGGGTAACCCTAATGTATTGTATGTAATGGTGGTATTTTTAAAACATTCTATGAGATGTGAACATTAAGTTAAATGTTTACAAAACAGTAGCCTCTTAATAACAATTCTATAAATTCTCAAATAGACATCATACATATGTACACAATATGCTTCCATGCATAAAAATAATCTCACTCATGTTTGCACACAAAAAGAAATGATTGTAGTATGTCTAGATTTTGAATATCTCTTTTCTAACATAAACTCTTCTTCATATTTTTTTTACCATTATTCTAATTTAACACACAATGTTTTGTGTTGTAAATAGCTTGATCAAACTGGACACAGCCCTAAATTTAGGTAATTCAAGTGTATTTTTTGAAATTGTAATGAACATAAATATATGAACCAATAAAAATATTTCCAAATAAACATCACCTCTCAAAATATTTGGACAGGAGGATTACAAAGTTCAGCTCTGCAGTGCATTTGACAGCCTGTAATTACAAGCAGCTGTCCCTAGTCACAAATGGAGGCTTTATTATAGGCACCATTAGCTAGATACAGGCTCAAAGGCACAGGCATTTATGGACTGTTTTCTCTGTTTTTAATGAGAGCCAGAAAAATACACAATATTTTTGTCATACTCCTTCTATTTCATCCTTTTTTTTTTATTTCTGATCCAACAGGCAGAGAGGAGGGAGAAAAGATGGAGGAGCTTTGATGGAAAAAAATCTCCATGGTAACAACAGGCTTCTGTCCTTTTTTATCATTTTTGAGAACTCTCTCCTGATTGGTCCAAAATCTTTTCTCTATTTTCCTACATATATTCAGCCAGTCAGAGTCAACCACAGCTAAAGAAATCTATTCACATAAAAAATTATCCAGTAATGCTCCAGGTTGTTGTCTAGCACTCAGCTAGTGCCAGGCTTTTGCTGGAGCTTGACGACAAGCTGCTTCTTGGAGGAGGAGTGCTCTGGAAACCTGTAGATGAAAATGAAAAGAAAACGTCAGCGTGGTCAGGTAACTTGCTATGATCCTTCTCATTCCTGCTCTGAATGAAACTGCTCCTGTTTGCTGTGAAAGGTGTTTGCTATTGTTTCTGGTTAATACTTCTGTTTTAAGATCTATCATTCAGGACTCAGCCTTGGAGTTCTGATTCATCTTCAAGGATGGTGTATTACGTCAGCCTTCAGTATCTGACAGAGACAGGAGACCTGTTGCTACCTTAATGTGCTTTGAGGGAACAAATCTGTGAAGTATTTTTGTATGAGGACAGTAGTCCTCACATGTCACCATGAGACTTTCTGGAACATTCTCTGACATCATCTTACCTAGTATGCCACAGTGCTCTGAGTGTACTGAAACCTAAATACTGCAATCCTCCCTTTTTATTATCTTGCTACCATAAAAGGTCTGAGCTCTTTTACATTACATTTCAATCCAAACTCTATCATTAGGTTAATATTTTTTATTGTTGTTAACAAACAAATATCTTTGCTCATATTTATCTATCTGCATACTTCTTCCTTTAAGGAAATTCACAGCAAAAATTTGCCTATACCCCAATGAAAAACTTAACATACAAAAATTTCTTTCTTTTTTTTTTTTTTAATTTTGATTTTTAACATACAACAGTTTCTGGCAACCACCGTGTTAGCATGAAACGTTGTGTGTAAGTTAGTTTAGTTTTATTGCTTTGTCTTAACCACTAGTTAGTATTACTGAAAATGTTTTTAGTGTCCTTATTAGGTATCTTCCTGTGGCTCTTATGTGTTCTGTGGTAGTTTTATAAAATGCAAATTTCTGTTCTTGAGCATAATCTAGAAAGCTCAGTTATGTTTAACCTTATCTAAATATTGATATGTGGAATAATCAATTGATGCTAATAGATTAAACCTACCATACTTGATATATCATTAAATATGAACTTATTAACTTATGTTTAAAAGGATAATGTTCTTTTCACAACTTCCTGTTAACTCTATAGGTAATTACAAGGTTGTGCCTCAGGAATTTCTATGTTTATTCTGCCCATAATTTGTATTGATTTTTTTCTATTTATCTAATATAATAGAATACTTTGAGGATTTATCATACCTTGGGGATAATTTAGAGACATGAATTTGCATCTGAATAACAAAACAGGAAATTTTATTTGAAAATTGTTAAAGACATAGGTTCTAGTAGAATATTTGGAAGCTTTCTTATGAATTAAACAAGTGATGTCTAATGAGATGTTTGGAAAGATTATGATAACATTTGCCTGTAATTGGAGAAAGTACACACATATGAAATCAATAATTTGTGAGTCACTAATATTTAAATTGTGAATGGCCGTGATATTAATGGGTTGCCTTCATAGATGTTTTCTTCTCATATTTATTGGAGGAAATATTCTAAATGAATGCAGTCTGTTATTGAATTATTTTTTACATATCTAGACTGAATGAAAATGAAGAATATGTATATATATATATATATATATATATATATATATATATATATAACCTTTCAAAAATAAAACCTCATTCGGAGATATTTCAAATATCCTCTATATGTAAAATTAAGAGACCATTAATCTGAAATCCTAGTCATTTTGGAATCTTGTATGTTTCACAGTTAGAAATGCCAGTCAAGGAGCCGGGCAGTGGTGGTGCACTCCTTTAATCCCAGCATTTGGGAGGCAGAGGCAGGTGGATTTCTGAGTTCCAGGCCAGCCTGGTCTACGGAGTCAGTTCCAGGACAACCAGGAATACACAGAGAAACCCTGTCTCGAAAAATATCACACACACACACACACAAAAAAAGAAATGCCAGTCAATGTGTATCTTCTATCAAGTTAAATCAAGTTATGAGTGTTTTACATAGAAATGAAATTCTTGTTAGATTAAATGTCCATTCTTGTGGAGGTACGAATTGATGTTTATTTTTATGAGTCACTATACAAATACTTGTTTACAAACCATTCGCAGTCTCCAGTGGAAAAACACCTGGAGTTGGTTGATTAAATGTAGTGTCAGATAAAATACCCTACATTTTTCTTTAGTCTCAAGAGCTATTACTATATTTCATGTCTATTAATTCAGCTATCCTTTTCTTAAGTTTCATCATTTTCTTCACCTTTGTTTGTACTCACAAAAATATTTCAACAGATTTTCAATAATGTTTTTTTTTTCAGTGACAATCCTAAGAATTATGTGTTTCAAAATTCATGAGCTGTTTATTTAACACTAACTAATTCTCAGAGAATCTGAAGAAAAGAGGATATGAAAAGAAAGTAAAATATATTGGAGGAGATTACGAGATTTCAAATTTCTGCAGATTTAGATGTCTGGGGAAAATTATTTTCACAAATAACACTGGAAAAATATGAATGAGTAGTTATTTCATCCCAAGAAGAAGGCAGAACAAACAGTGTGCGTTTCTTAAAAGGAACTAAAGATGAAACTTTTTCGAGAATATACTAAGTCATCCCATGGATATATGTACAATCCACCAACAAGGTGAAACCTAACTGCCACTTTTATATCTGAGCTTTGACTCTGTGAAGTGAATTGAGTTATTGATCACTGATAATCTATTAGCCTTGGAATTTGGAATTCGGTGTGGTAAAGGGTAACAGCATATTCTATTAGTATGAAATAAAAAAATTGTATTAAATGGGTTTTACTACTGAATTCATATGTTTTACAGGAAAAAAAATATTTTCCTTGGAAAATTATTAGAAAATAACCTTCTTTAGTTTGAGCTAAAGGGGCACAGAAATAAGGACCACACATGAAAGTACAAAGAGTTTCAATGCCCAAAGAAAGATTATAGTAGTAAAATTGAATAAGGTAGTATTATATGACATATGTAAATATAGAAATTCCACTCTTTCCTCTGACCACTTGACTGGACATATGAGACCATTGTGTCTATAAAGGACAGCTATCAGATTACATGTAGACTATGATATTGTGAAAGGAAGTGGGGCCACTATAACTTGAATTGTTCTCATTGCTTCCTTCATCTTTGTGTAGATAGTATAAAATATTTTCATAAACAGTTATTGCAGGAAGAAGAAAAATTTGAAACTCTGATATACACAAATATATGTCCATAGCTATGTCCTAATATTCTCTGAGTTGTGTCTCTTGTGTAAAAGAAGAGAAAGCAAAGAACTACCTGTATACAGATAGAACCTTCTTATAATGATAAAATAAATGGGAAGTTATATGTCTGTTTTCATGTCTAGGCATATAGAATCTAATAATCATTTCAGTTTCCAAGCAATGGATGTTCCCACATATTTCCAATAGCATTTCACTTTTCTTCTTGGTTAAGATTGGTACTTCTGTCATCATTATTTCTTTGAACATGTGTGCAACTAATGTGCTTCTCACAAGACTTGGAGAACTGCATAAAATCATAAAGAAATCAGAAAGGAATGAAGGATGAGTTCTGTGTCATGTTTAGATCTGTTCCAAGTCCTGGACAAAAGAATAAAAATGTTGAGTAGTATTTATTCTGTATATAAGGTGGGCAGATACCTATGATCCACAGAATAACCAGCAAGTTTACTGTGCTAGGTAAACTATGAGAATTAGTTTTATAGAGAAACTAGTGCCTTTTATGTATATGTCAAATTTTCTTTTTTTTTTTTCTTATTGTGATTGATCACAGAAGGAAGCTGCATCTAAAAATAGAAATATTTCCTCCCACTTTAGTTTCACACACATTTTTCAAAATGCCCTCTATAGGTGCTGCTTTTTCTTTTCAGTAAGAATATCCTATTTCTATATGATATGAAAAAACAATCAATGCACCATCCAAAAAATAGATGAATTGTGACACTTATTATTCTATAATATAAAAAATTCAAGCATAGGATAATTTACAGCAATCATTTGTTCCTCTGGGTGCTTATTGAAATCACTAAAAGTAATATCAGGTTTATATCATTCTATGTTTACCATAAGCTTTGATTTTATTGTGTGTATATGTATTATGTGGGAGGTTAAAAGCACATCATTTAACACAACTAATTTTATTAAAAACACATAGATTAACACAAATAATATTATTATGCATTTTATGTATTTCAAAAATGATCATTTTAGTTTCTTTATATTAATTCTTTTTACTATTCCAAATACTGGCAAACTCATCATCTCTACAAAGTGGTTTTTATATGTGTTTATGAATGTGTATCTCTCTTTCCCTCTCCCTCTCACCCTCTCTTCCTCTCACCCTCTTTCCAAATCTCTTGCCCTCATCTCTCTCCCTCTCCATTTCCTCTCTCTCCTTCTCCTTCTCCCCCTCCCTCTCTATCTCTCTCTGTCTCTCTCTGTCTCTCTCTCTCTCTAGCTCTCTATCTCTCTGTATCTCTTTCTCTCTGTGTGTGTTTGTGTGTGTGTTGTTGGGGGATCTGTGTGAGTGTTCTTTTTATATAGTAAAACCCACTAATGTGTAAAATCATCTTTCTTTGGATGAATCCCTTAATAATATTTATTCCCCTTATCATTGTAGGGAGTATTTTTTCTATACTGTTTTTTTAACTATGAATGATGAATTTTGGAACGTTCTTTCTATATTTTGATATGGTAATGTTATTGTTGGGTTTTTGATTATTCATAGCCCATCACTTAATGACAGATCTTGAGCATCATTATGTCCCTACAATTTCTTTCTTTTTTTTTTTTTTTTTTTTTGGTTTTTCTTTTTTTTTTTTTTTTTTTTTCTTTTTTTGGTTTTTTGAGACAGGGTTTCTCTGTATAGCCCTGGCTGTCCTGGAACTCACTTGTTAGACCAGGCTGGCCTCGAACTCAGAAATCCACCTGCCTCTGCCTCCCAAGTGCTGGGATTAAAGGCGTGCGCCACCACCGCCCGGCCTTTTTTTGGTTTTTCGAGACAGGGTTTCTCTTTGCAGCCCTGGCTGTTCTGGAACTCACACTGTAGACCAGGCTGGCCTCGAACTCAGAAATCCGCCTGCCTCTGCCTCCCAAGTGCTGGGATTAAAGGCGTGTGCCACCACCGCCCAGCGTCCCTACAATTTCTATGCAACTCAAATCTAACTGCAAGTCACATTAGGAAAAACATTGAGAATATTAGCCAAGGAATTCTTGCAAAGGGAAGCTCATCAGTGTATCAATGGGAGTGCCATAATTTGTGCTGAATAATGTCTTTGTGGTGCAACTTTGGGTCACAAGATACACAGTACAGTACAGGCCCATTGCCTGTGTTTTATAATTTAGCACAATAAACTCATTTGTTACCAGAGAGAAGATTGGTGCAATTCTACATAGGTTTGTTTTGTAAATGTTAAGTAAAGGGTCAGACATTCTTTATATCTCTGCTATTGGAAAATATTATTAAATTAATTTGTGTACATTTTGGGATATTAATTTGATTATCTTTATATAGTTTTCATTCTTTTATCCCTTCCACATAGTTTATTGTATCTCTTTAAAGTTCATGCCATTTCACTAATTTTTCTCATGTACAAATATACATTTCTTCATAATTTCATTTTTGAGACATATATTTTATGTGACCAGTGTGCTTTTAATGACAACCTTTTTTGTTAGATAAGAAACTGTAATATTCTTCCTTATAGAGGTTTATCTCCTGATCTAAAATTTCTTTAGATATCTAAAATACTGTTCTGTATTTTGAGTTTCTAGGGCTTTCCAGATATACATCAATATATGGAGTGTGGCAGCACTTTGTTAACCTTTCTAGGTACTTGTGGTTTTGGGATTTTCGTTTGCAGACTGTGTATGTTACACAAAAGTCAGATTGCAAAAAGACATTGTCCTATCCTTCTGGATATTATAGTCTTTTGCCCATATACTGTAATAGTGTCTAAATCTTGAAATAATGGTATATTTGTAGGTCCATTAGTCAGGGTTAGACAGACCACTGTAATTCTCTCCAGTTTTACCTGTGGAGTAATTCGCCTCTTAGTGCTGTAAAGTTAATAGTTCTGCTTAAGTTGACAGTTAAATTTTTGTGGTTTATAGATTGTGCATTCTGTGGTAATTTTATAAAATTCAAATTTCTCTTCTTGTGCATAACCTGGGAACCTTAGGTGCATTTAATTTTAACTAAAAATTCTTAGGTGGAAGAATAAAATGATGCTAATAGGTTGAATCTATCACACTATATCATACCTGGCTTGTATTTAATGTTGGTGTCTCATTAGTTTTGAACTTATTAATATTTGTTTAGAACAGAAATGATTTTATCAAGCCTTTACCTTGTTTGTCATCTCCATTGTCCTGGTAACTCTATAGTTAACGATAGGGTGCTGTCTCAAAAATTTATCTTATTTTTCTGTCTATCATCTGTATTGGCTTTGTTTCTATGTGTCTAACATAAAGCCAAACATTGAGAATTTATAAGATTTTACAGTTCGTTCAAGAGAATTGAATAGGCATCTGAATTAACAAGCAGGGAATTTTAGTTAAAAATGGTTAAAGACACTGGTTCTCATACAATTTTTGGACACTTTATTGTGTATTGCACAAATAATGCCTAGCAAGTGGACTGGGAAAGATTACAGTAGCCTTTGCCTGTTATTGCAGAATGAACACAAACAAAAAGCAGATAATTGTTGAGTCCCCAATGTTTTTAATTGTGAGTCGCCATGATAGCAATGGGTTGCCTTCTTAGCAGAATTCTTCTCAGATTCCTTGGAGGAAGTATGATAAATAAATAGAATCTGTTATCAAGTTTATTTGTTACATATTTGGACTGAATGAAATGGATGGTTCTGTTTCTCGGGGTGCTGATAATTTTGGATGAGGGGCTTGCATGTATTAATATTGAACTAGTCAAAATACACCTTCATTGGGAGACAGCTCATATATCCTCTATAGGTACCACTAAGAGACCACTAATCTCAAATCCTTGTCCCTTAGGAATCTTGCATGGTGCACAGTTAGAAGTGCCAGTCAATGTGTATCTGCCATCAAGTTCCATCAAGATATAAGGGTTTTACATAGAAATAAATTTCTTATTGGATTAAGTGTCTATTCTGTTGTAGGTAAGAATTGTTGCTTATTTTGGGACACTTATACACTCATTTGTGAAAGAAGATGTCATAGTCTCCAGGGAAAAAAATCTGGTATTGATTGCTTAAATGTAGTACCAGGTAAGATTCTCTACATTAGTGTTTCTTCTCATAAGGTATTATTCTATTACATGTCTATTAATCTGGCTTTCCTTATTCTACTTCATTTGATTCACCTTTGCTTTGTACTCCAAAAAAAAAAAAAAAAAAAAAGAAAAGAAAAGAAAAGAACAGAACAGAAAACGTCAAACGTGTTTTTATTGACAAATATTGGAGCTTACTTCTGTCATTTAAACTTTAAGAAAGTCATTATTGTTGCTCGGTAATGATTTTGTGGGCCGCCTCATTCTGAACAAACGTAGCCCTGAAAATATCAAATTAAAAATGCTCTGTAAATTTTACCAAATAAACTTACCAAGTACATAGGTTAAACATTAAAAGATCTTTTTTCATTTTTATTTTATTTATTTACCTTTCAAATGTTATTACCCTTCCCAGTTTCCCCTCCACAAACTCCCTAAACATTCTCTCTCCCTCTGCCTCTATTAGGGTGCTCCCCCATCTGCTCACCCAATCATGACTCAGTGCCCTAGTGATCATTCCCTATCTGTGGTCATTGAGCTTCTACCAGTCTGAGATGCTCATCTCCCAGTAGTACCCAATTAGGCAATCTTCTGCTACATATCCAGCTAGAGTCATGGGTCCCCCCATGTGTATTCATTTTTGGTGGTTTAGTCCGTGGGAGCTTTGTACGATCTGGTTGTTTAATATTGTTGTTCTTCCTATGGGGTTGCAAAGCCCTTCTGCTCCTCTAGTCCTTCTACATTGGGGATCCTGGATTCTGTTCAATGTTTCTTTGTAGGCATATGTACAGGTGGGCGAGGGGTAGATATTGATTTTCCCTCTATTGGGTGGAAATGAGTTTAAAATTTTTTTTTTTTTTGGTTTTTAGATTACAATACAGTTTTATTTACCTTTTTGTCTCCTTCCCTCCAATAAAATATTCTATGCACCTTTTCACACACATTGTGAATTATCATTTAATTATTATTATGTAGATATATCTGAACACATGTACAAGTTTATACATTAAAAACATAATTACAGTACATTTAGTTTGTATAATATTAAGTTTGTACGTTTTTGGTTGATCATTTTCTGTTTGATAACCAATTTTTTTTTTTTTTTTTTTTTTACTTCTGGAACACTCTATCTCTGTCTGTGAGCATTATTTTAGTGCTTCAAATATTTTGAAAATCAGCTTTTTCAGAGTAATAGCTGGAATTTCTAGAAGACAAAATATTACAGCAAATCGTTTCATGTTAGAGAGTTACCAACTATCTTTTCCCTCTTCCACAATGACCTCTGAGATTTAGATACAGCATTTGTTTTGTCAAAGGATTTCCTGAGGGTGTTGTACACTGTGTTTTGATTTGTCCTGTTTTTCTACATTTATTTGTAAGGTGATCTATGGAATGGTTCAGAATCATCTTTTAGATCATATATGGAATTTTAATTTGAAGCCTATATAGTTAACAATCATGCTTATTTATTAGAGGAATTTTTATGCAGAGTGTTGATATTCTGATAATATTTTCCCTGTTTTGTTAATCTTTATTTATTACCTTTTAAATTTCTAAAGAAAGTTTCTCTCTCTTCCCATTTACTCCATCAGATAAATCAGATAATTTGAAACCTAGTATGCTCCAATCTTTTATTCTTTCTATTCTTCACCCAGGTATTGGTCTCTTTTAAATTTTACTGTTTCTGTAGTTATTCTTGTGTAGGTGGCCTGATATGAAGGGTTGGACCTAGCAGCCTCCAGTGAAACAAAATATTTGTCATCTGTCACTGATTGTCGAGAGTACCACACTCACTCTGAATCCTTATAGTTCTTTCTCTCTATTATAAAATATTAATTTCTTATATTATTTTTACATTGTACAGTTACGCTTTTTTCACCATACTTTCATCAACTGAGGTTAACTTAGAGCTTATGCATTTCTAGTGTATTGTGAATATATAAATATTAAACACATTCTAGGAAGTAACCATGAAGAAGGAAGTCTCTTTACTACCTTTGGACATACAAGATGGAGTGATATAACTATAGCATAGGATATTTATATTTAGGTTTTTGATATCTCTTTCTACTGATTTCAAACTATATTGAACCACTTCCTTTCACAACAACAGTGACTGAGTGTTCCCTTTTTTCACATTCATCAAAGAATTTCTTGTCAGGTTTTTTTGTTCATATTTTATAATACTTGCTTGGGAGTTTGAAATTTCAAACTTCTTTATATATGTATCTCTAGGTGAAACTATTTTTCACAATCGACTCTCATTGGAAAAATTTGAATGCGTAGTTGTTTACAACCAAAAAGTAGGCAGCATCCAAAATGTTCATTTCTTAAAAGAAACTCAAGATGAATAATTTTTCAAGATTATACCAGGTCATCCCACAGATATTTGAAAAATCCACCATCAAGATGAAACCTAACTTCCACTTTTTTATCTGAGATTTAACTCTATTTAGTTAACTGAGTTATTGATCACTGGTAATTTATTAGCCATGGAATTTGGAAATAGGTGTGGTAAAAGTGTAACAACATCTTCAAAACATAAACTAAAATGTTATTAAATGGGTTTTAGTTTTGAGTTCCTGTGGTTTAAAGGAACAAACTTTCAAGGAAAGGTACTATAAAATAACCTTGTTTAGTTGGAGCTACAGTGGCCCAGAAACAAGAACCTCACATGAAAGTGCAAACAGTTTAAATGCCAGAAGACAGATTATAGTAGTGAAATTGAATAAGGCAGCATTTTGTGTCATTTCTAAGTATAGAATTTACATTGTTCTCTCTGATGACTTCTCTGGACAAATAAGAACACTGTGGCTATACATTGTATCAGGACAGCTTTCAGATTACTTGTATTCAAAGATATAGGGAAAGGAAATGGGCAACCGTAACATGAATTGTTCTCCTTTTCCTTCCTGCTCTTTGCAGATGGGACAAAATATTTTCATGAATAGTAATTGTAGAAAGAAGAAAAATTTGAGACTCTGATACAAAAAAATGATATCTCCATAGCTATATCCTAATATTCTCTGAGTTCTTTCTCCTGTGTAAAAAAAAGAAAAAAAGGAAAGTACAGGAATACATGTATGAAGGCAAAACCTTTTACAAAGAGAAAATAAATAGGAAGATATGTGTCTACTTTCATTTCCAGGAATACAGAAACTAATAATTGTTATAGGTTTCTAAGCAATGAGTGGCTCCAAATATTTATAGGAGAGTTTGATTTTACTTCTTGGTAAGATGGCTACTTCTGTAATCATTAATTTTTTGAATATGTGTACAACTGATGTGCTTCTCACATAACTAGGTTACCTGTATAGAATCATAAGGGAATCAGAAAGGAAAGAAGAAAAATTTCTGTTTCATATTTATCCTTGTTCCTAGCCATGTCCCAAAGGGGATGAGTAATATTTATACTGAATATAAGTAGGGCAGACACCTATAATTCAGCTGTTGACATTGAATAAACTGCAATTTTACTGTGCAGAGTAAACTACTTCAAACAGTTATACAGAGAAACCAGTGTCTTTGATGTATATAACAAATTATCTTACCTGATTGATCTAAGAAGGAAGCTGCATCTAGAAACAGAAATATTTCCTCCCACCTTAGTATCACACACATTTTTCAGAATGTCCTCTGAAGATGCTGCATTATTTCTCATTAGCAATGTCCTACTACTATATAACAGGAAGAAACAAAGGATGTGATATTCAAAGATTAAAGGCCTTGTAATACTTATTATTATATAATATAAAGAAATACAAGTAATGGATAACTTACAACACTCATTTTTTTTCTCTGGATGCTAATTTAATTCACTCAAATATAAAAAAAATCACATTTAGATTACTTTATATTTAACATGAGGATTTACTTTCTCTGCGTGTATATTTTACGTTGGAGTTTAAAAACACACATAGATTTACTCAAGTAATTTTATTATGCATTTCACTTATTTCATAAATGAACACCCTACTTCATTTATAAAAAATTCTAGTATTCGCTTCCAGTTCATCTAATGCTCATTCTAAATACTATCAAAATCATCACATCTAGCAAAACAGTTGTTTGTGTATGGATTCTGTATATGTGGACCTGTTATTTTTGAGTGTGTGTTTGTGTGTCTATGTCTGTCTCTGTCTCCCTATATATTTGTGTATGTATATCCATTGTATATATTAATATATAGTAAAGCATAATCTTAAAGAATTTTATATATCTATCATCAATAACTATTTACATATCTATGTATCTATTTACATATGTATGTATGCATGTATGTATATGTGTATATAACTATATATCTATCTATCTACCTATATATCTCTCTGTCTGTCTGTCTCTCTGTCTGCCTATCTATTTATCTATCTATCTATCTATCTACTACTATCTATCTATCTATCTATCTATCTATCTACCTACCTACCTAACTATCTACCATCTATTTGGATTACCAACTGGGATGGGATTGAATGTTCTCTCAGGATGAATCCCTAAAACATATGGATTCTCCTTAACCTAGTAGGGAATATCTGCCTGTAATTTTTTATTTATGATGAGGACTTTTGTAATTTTCTCCTTTAAATTTGACATGGTGATGTTATTATTTTTTTTTTTATTATTATTCACAACTCTTCAATAAATAACAGACCTTGAGCATCAGTATGTCCCTACAATTTCTACGCAACCCAAATGACACTTCATGTCACATTAGGAAAAGGGTTGAGTATGTTGGCCAAGGGCATCCCTAAGTGTAAGCTCATCCATGTGTCTATGAATATGCCATAATTTGTCCTCTATAATGAATTTGTGGTTCAACCTTTGGCTCACAAGCTGCACAGTACATTACATAGCCCATTACCAGTTTTATTTTATAAGTTAGCACGATAGACACATTTCTTAACCAGAAAGAATATTAGTAAAGATCTACAGAAGTTTGTTATGCATATGGTAAATAGTGGACCAGATATTCTTTATGTCTCTGCTACTGGAAAATACTTTTAAATCATTTCACAGTTTTTTTTGAATTTTAATGTAATTAGTTTTTATATAATTTTCTTTCTTCTTCCCTCCCATATATTTTATTTTATCTTTTTAAGATTCATGCCATTTTCACAAATTGTTGCTTTGTAAAAATACACATATATACATAATTTCATTTTGAGACATAAATTAAATGTGATTAGTATATAATGTTGTGTGAATATATGCTTTTATTGATGATCATTTTGTGTTAGATAACAAAATGGAGTTCTCTTCCTTATAGAAGTTTATCTCCTGATATCATATTTCTTTGGGTGTCTGAAACGCTTTACTGAATTTGGAGCTTCCTGGGCTTTCCATGTACACATTAACATATGGATTGTGGCAGCATATTGTTAAACTTTTAGGTACATGTGGTTTAGGGATTTTATGTGTGCAGACAGTGTATGTTTAACAAAAGACAGTTTGCAAAGAGCCATTGTCGTAATCTGCTGTATATTATAATCTTTCTGCCCATATTCTTCAGTATTGTTTAAGTCTTGGTATAATGTTGTATTTTGTGGATTCTTCAGTCAGTGTTAGACAAACCACTGAAAATTCTCTGCAGTTTATCCTGTGCAGTAATTTGCTTCCTAGTTGTGTAAAATTAATAAATTTGCTGAAGGAGACAGTTAAAATTTGTTTTGGGGTATAAAGACAGTTAGAAATTATAATGTTTCTTAGAGTTAACAGGTAGAGCTTTTCATTAAGAGTTGTAAACATTTTCTAACATGTGAAGTAATGTAGGTTTTCTTTTTGGTCATAATTTCTCTCATATTGTGTGTCATAAAACACATTACATAGCAAACATGTACTGAATATTAAGATGTGAGCACAATACTACAAACACAAAAAACAAAACAAATAAACAAACAAATACAGAAACATGCAAAAAGAAGTTGAAGGAATGGGAGAAAATGAGGGATATACCAATGAGAGAATTGTGTTGGGAAGGACTTGAATCATCAGAACAACAATAGGATGAGGGACATTGTGGGAGGGAGTAAAATATTACTTATTTTTAACATGTGTTATTCTTGTAGTAATAAATAATTGCATTCTACCCATATTATTTGGGAGCATATACTTTTTCAAACTATAATAAATTTCCAGACATTAATTTTAACAAGCCAAGTGCAATGTCCCACAGTATATATTTGAACATGTTAATACAAATTACTGCTTCTGAAAGGAAAGAAAGTTAGGGATAATTAGAAAGTATATTCATTGCTGGAGTGTACTTTGTCAGGTTTGTTCAGTAGTTTCTTTGAGGGTTTAAGAGATTTTTAGGTGCTACTTTCCTTCAGTTACACATATGCTGTCACAGGTTAACAATAAACAGAGGCATGACGCTTAAACTTTCATTCAAAGTACACAAACTATAAAGTTATAAATGATGATAACTTCAAATGAAGGCATGATATTTGGAATGGAAGAAATTTGAAGTAGTTGCTGGCAATTGCTGAACTTGTAGCAGAGGGAAAATATATATTTCAGGGATGATGAGCATCAGAGTGTACATACGCCCCTGTAGCTCTCTCTACATCTGAGCACATATCAACAGTGCTCAATCAGCTGAGTGTGTATTTCAAAGAGATCAAATTAAGTGTCATTGAATTATTAGCTATAGATATTGTGTGTAGCCCTAATGTATTGTATGTAATGGTGGTATTTTTAAAACATTCTATGAGATGTGCACATTAAGTTAAATGTTCACAAAACAGTAGCCTCTTAATAACAATTCTATAAATTCTCAAATAGACACCATACATATGTACACAATATGCTTCCATGCATTAAATGAACTCGCTCATGTTTGCCCACAAAAAGAAATGATTGTAGTATGTCTAGATTTTGAATATTTCTTTTCTAACATAAACTCCTCTTCATATTTGTTTACCATTATTCTAATTTAACACACAGTGTCTATTGTTGTAAATAGCCTGATGAAACTGGACACAGCTCTAACTTTAGGTAATTCAATGGCATTTTTTTGTAAATTCTAATGAACATAAATATATGAACCAATAAAA
Organism: Mastomys natalensis; assembly: GCA_021653895.1. Lineage (NCBI taxonomy): Eukaryota > Metazoa > Chordata > Mammalia > Rodentia > Muridae > Mastomys > Mastomys natalensis. The sequence goes on along the minus strand of JAJTUV010001533.1, from coordinate 659,139 downwards.
TTATTTCCAAATAAATATCACATCTCAAAATATTTGGACAGGAAGATTACAAAGGTTCAGCTCAGCTCTGCAGTGCATTTCACAGCCTGTGATTACAAGCAGCTGTCCCTAGTCACAAATGGAGGCTTTATTATAGGCACCATTAGCTAGATATAGGCTCAAAGGCACAGGCATTTATGGACTGTTTTCTCTGTTTTTAATGAGAGCCAGAAAATACACAATATATTTGTCTTACTCGTATTTCATCTTTTTTTTTTTTATTATTATTTCTGATTCAACAGGCAGGGAGGAGGGAGAAAAGATGGAGGAGCTTTGATGGAAAATATCTCCATGGTAACAACAGGCTTCTGTCCTTTTTATCAATTTTGAGAATTCTCTCCTGATTGGTCCAAAATCTTTTCTCTATTTTCCTACATATATTCAGCCAGTCAGAGTCAACCACAGCTAAAGAAATCTATTCACATAAAAAATTATCCAGTAATGCTCCAGGTTGTTGTCTAGCTCTCAGCTAGTGCCAGGCTCTTGCTGGAGCTTGACGACAAGCTGCTTCTTGGAGGAGGAGTGCTCTGGAAACCTGTAGATGAAAATGAAAAGAAAACGTCAGCGTGGTCAGGTAACTTGCTATGATCCTTCTCATTCCTGCTCTGAATGAAACTACTCCTGTTTGCTGTGAAAGGTGTTTGCTATTGTTTCCGGTTATACTTCTGTTTTAAGATCTATCATTCAGAACTCAGCCTTGGAGCTCTGATTCATCTTCAAAGATGGTGTATTATGTCAGCCTTCAGTATCTGACAGAGACAGGAGACCTGTTGCTCCTTAATGTGCTTTGAGGGAACAAATCTGTGAAGTATTTTTGTATGAGGACAGTAGTCCTCACATGTCACCATGGGACTTTCTGGAACATTCTCTGACATCTTCTTACCTAGTATGCCACAGTCCTTTGAGTGTACTGAAACCCAAGCATTGCAATTTTCCCTTTTTATTATCTTGCTGTCATAAAAGGACTGAGATGTTTTACATTACATTTCAATCCAAATTCTATTATTATGTTAACATTTTTGTTGTTGTTAACAAACAAGTTTCTTTGCTCATATTTACATATGTGCATACTTCCTCATTTAAGGAATTCACAGAAAAAATTGCATACAACCCAATGAAAAATCTTAACATATAAAAATTTCTTTTCGTTCTTTTTTTTTTTTTTGTTGACTTTGATTTTTAACATACTACAGGTTCTCTCAACCATCATGTTGCCATGAATCTTTGTATATAAGTTAGTTTAGATTTAATGCTTTGTCTTAACCACTAGTTAGTATCACTGAACATGTTTTTCCATTGTGTTTATGATGTATCACCCTGTGGATCTTGTCTGTTCTGTGGTAATTTTATAAAATTCAAATTTCTATACTTGATCTAGAGGGCTCAGTTATGTATAATTTTATCTAAATATTGACATGTGGAAGAAGCAATTGATGCTAATAGGTTTAATCTATCATACTTGGTATCTAATTAAATTTGAACTTATTAACATATGTTTAAAAAATAAAATGTTCTTTTCACATCTTCGTGGTAACTATAGTTAATTCCAGGGTTTTACCTCAGTAATTTGTGTTTTTATTCATTCCAAAATCTGTATTGATTTTTCTTCTGTGTATCTAATATAAAGGAAAACTGTGAGGATTTATCAGACTTTGGGGATCATTCAAGACAAATGATTGTTCATCTGAATAACAAAACAGGAAATTTTATTTGAAATTTTTTAAAGCCAGAGGTTCTAGTAGAAATTTTGGAAGCTTTATTATGTATTAAACAAGTCATGTCTAACAAGTTGATTGAAAAGATTACGATAGCCTTGGCGTATAATTGGAGAAAGTACACATGTATAAAATCAATAATTTGTGAGGCATTAAAATTTTAAATTGTGAATGGCTGTGATATTAATGAGTTGCCTTCATAGTTGTTTTCTTCCCATATTCCTTGGAGGAAATATTCTAAATGAATGCAGTCTGTTATTGAAATATTGGTTACATATCTGGACTAAATGAAAATGAAAATTCTGTTTCTCAGTATTCTGATAGTTTTAAATGAGGAATATATATATATATAATCTTAAACAATATAACCTCATTGAGAGATATTTCAAACATCCTCTTTATGTAAAACTAAGAGATCATTAAGCTCAATTCCTAGTCACTTTGGAATCTTCTGTGTTTCACAGTTAGAAGTGCCAGTCAATTTGTACCTTCCATCAACTTAAATCAAGTTATCAGAGGTTTACATAGAAATGAAGTTCTTGCTGGATTAAATGTCCATTCTTTTGGAGGTACAAATTGATGTTTATTTTTATGAGTCATTTAAACAAATATTTGTTCGTAAATAAGTTACAGTCTCCAGTAAAGAATCAACTGGTATTGATTGGTTAAGTTTAGTACCAGTTAAAATGCTCTACATTTTTGTTTATTCTCATAAGCATTTATTATATTCCATGTCTATTAATTCAGCGATCCTTATCTTAAATTTTATCATTTTCCTCACTTTTGTACTCATAAAATATTTCAACAATATTCAATAATATTTTTCCAGTGACAATGCTAAGAATTATGTGTTTCAGCATTCAGTATACCACTGTAGGTTGAAATTCATGACCTGTTTATTTTACACTACCTAATACTCAGAGAATCTGGAGAAAAGAGAATATCAAAGGAAAGTAAAAGATATATAAGGGGGTTATGAGATTTCAAATTTCTGTATGTTTGGATCTCTAGGAGAAACTATTTTCACAACTATCACTGGAAAATCTTAAATTAGTAGTTGTTTCGACCCAAGAAGAAACAGAACAAACAGTGTGCATTTCATTAAACTAACTCAAGATGATTTTTTTCAAGAATATATCATGTCATGCCATGAATATATGAAAACTCCACCAACAAGGTGAAACCTAACTTCCACTTTTATATCTGAGCTTTGACTCTAGGAAGTGAATTGAGTTATTGATCACTGATAATCTATTAGCCTTCGAATTTAGAATTAAGTGTGGTAAAATGTAACAGCATCTTCTATTAGTATGAAATAAAAAATTGTATTAAATGGGTTTTACTACTGAATTCATATGTTTTACAGGAAAAAAAACTTATTTTCCTTGGAAAATTATTACAAAAAAACCTTCTTTAGTTTGAGATAAAGGGGCACAGAAATAAGGACCACACATGAAAGTACAAAGAGTTTCAATGCCAAAAGAAAGATTATAGTAGTAAAAGTGAATAAGGTAGTATTATATGACATATGTAAATATAGAAATTCCACTCTTTCCTCTGACCACTTGACTGGACATATAAGACCATTGTGTCTATAAAGGACAGCTATCAGATTACATGTAGACTATGATATTGTGAAAGGAAGTGGGGCCATTGTTCTCATTGCTTCCTCCATCTTTGTGTAGATAGAATAAAATATTTTCATGAATAGTTATTGCAGGAAGAAGAAAAATTTGAAACTCTGATATACACAAATATATGTCCATAGCTATGTCCTAATATTCTCTGAGTTGTGTCTCTTGTGTAAGAAAAAGAGAAAGCAAAGAACTACCTGTATACAGATAGAACCTTCTTATAATGATAAAATAAATGGGAATTTATATGTCTGCTTTCATATGTAGGCATATAGAATCTAACAATCATTTCAGTTTCCAAGCAATGGATGTTCCCACATATTTCCAATAGCATTTCACTTTTCTTCTTGGTTAAGATTGGTACTTCTGTCATCATTATTTCTTTGAACATGTGTGCAACTGATGTGCTTTTCACAAGACTTGGAGACCTGCATAAAATCATAAAGAAATCAGAAAGGAATGAAGAATAATTTCTGGGTTATGTTTAGATCTGTTCCAAGTCCTAGCCAAAAGAGTAAAAATATTGAGTAGTATTTATTCAGAATATAAGGTGGGTTGATACCTATGATCCAGACGTAGCCGCAGAATAACCTTCAAGTTTACTGTGCTAAGTAATTGTTCTATAAAGAACCTAGTGCCTTTTATGTATATGTCAAATTTTCTTATCGTGATTGTTCCCAGAAGGAAGCTGCATTTAGAAATAGGAATATTTCCTCCCACTTTAGTTTCACACACATTTTTCAAAATGTCCTCTATAGATGCTGCTTTATTTCAGTAAGAATATCCTATTTCTATATGATATGAAGAAACAAACAGTGCACCATTCAAAAAATAGATTTCTTGTGACACTTATTAGTCTATAATATAAAGAAATTCAAGCATAGGATAATTTATAGCAATCATTTGTTCCTCTGGGTGATTATTGGCATCACTAAATGTAATATCACATTTATATCATTCTATGTTTAACATAAGCATTGATTTTTTTGTGTGCATGTGTTTTACGTGGGAGTTTAAAAACACATAGTTTAACACAAATAATTTTATTAAAAACATATAGATTAACACAAATAATTTTATTATGCATTTACTTTATTTAAAAATTAACCTTTTAGTTTCTTTGTATTAATTCTTCTATACCATTCCAAATACTGTCAAACTGATCATCTCTACAAAGTGGTTTTGTGGATGGGATTAAGAGTGTGTATCTTTCTTTCACTCTCTCCCTCTCACCCCCTCTTCCTCTCTCTCTCTTTCCAACTCTCCAGCTCCTTTCTCTCTCACTCTCCCTTTCCTCTCTCTCTATCCCTCTCCCTCACCCCTCTCTCTCTATTGCTTTCTCTCTCTCTCTCTCTCTCTCTCTCTATCTCTCTTTCTCTCTTTCTGTGTGTGTGTGTGTATGTGTGGGGTCTCTCTGTGTGTTCATTCTATATAGTAATATCGACTAATGAGTAATTGTCCTTCTTTGGATTAATCCCTTAATAATATTTATTCCCCTTAACATAGTAGGGTGTATGTTCCTGTACTTTTTATCTATGAGTGATAAATTTTGGAATTTTCTTCTTCTAGTTTGGTAATGTTATTGTTGGGTTGTTTATTATAGACAGCCCTTCAATAAATGACATAAGTTGAGCATCATTATGTCCCTACAATTTCTATGCAACTCAAATCTAACTGCAAGTCACATTAGGAAAAACATTGAGAATATTAGCCAAGGAAGTCCTGCAAAGGGAAGCTCATCAGTGTACCCATGGGAGTGCCATAATTTGTGCTAAATAATGTCTTTGTGGTGCAATTTTGGGTCACAAGTTACACAGTACAGTACAGGCCCATTGCCTGTGTTTTCTAATGTAGCACAATAAACTCATTTGTTACCCAGAGAGAAGATTGGTGCAATTCTACATAGGTTTGTTTTGCAAATGTTAAGTAGAGGGTCAGACATTCTTTATATCTCTGCCACTGGAAAATATTATTAAATCAATATGTGCACATTTTGGGTTATTAATATAATTATATAACTTTCTTTATTTTTCCCTTCCACATAGTTTATTGTATCTTTTTAAGGTTCGTGCCATGTTCACTAAGTTTTGTTATGTACAAATGTACATATATACATAATTTCCTTCTTTCAATATATATTTTATGTGAACAATGTGCTTTCAATGACAACCATTTTGAACAATGTGCTTTCAATGACAACCATTTTGTGTTAGATAAGAAACTCTAGTATTATTACTTATAGAAGTTTATTTCCTGATATCAAATTTTTTAGGTGTCTGAAGTACTGTTCTGTATTTGGAGTTTCCTGGACTTCCCAGATAAACATTAATATATGGATTGTTTACAGCAATTTGTTTATCTTTCTAGGTACTTGTGGTTTTGGGATTTTTGTTTGCAAACTGTGTATGTTAGCCAAAAGATAGTTTGTAAACAGCCATTGTCCTATCCTTCTGGGTATTATAGTCATTTGCCCATATTCTGCAATAGTGTCTAAATCTTGAAATAATGGTATATTTTGTAGATTTATTAGTAAGGGTCAGACAGACCACTGTCAATTCTCCGCAGTTTAACCTGTGGAGTAATCTGCCTCTTAAAGCTGTAAAATTAATAAATCTGCTGAAGTCAACAGTTAAAATTTTTGTGGGTTTAAAGACAGTTAGAAATTTTATTGGTTCAGAGAGTTAGCAGTAATAGCCTTTCCTTAACAGTGGTTTACATTACCTGACATTTGAAGTAATGTAAATTTATTTTATTAGTCATAAATTCTCTCAAATTCTGGGATACAATATACATGACACAGAAAACATGTAGTGAAAATTAAGATGTGAGGACCATACCACAAATACCAAAAACAAACAAACAAACAAATGGGAACAGAAAGATAACCAAACAATACAGAAGTTGAAGGAATGGAGGAAAATGATAAACATACCTCTTACAAGGTACTGAGGGAAAGGACCTGAAACATGATAGTACAAAAGGATGAGGGACATCGTAGAAGGGAGTAAAATAATTCTTACTGTTATCATGTGTTAGTAATTAAGTAATTGTATTATATCAATATTATTTGGGAGCATATATTTCTTCAAACTATCATAAATTTTCAGTGATTAACATTAACAAACCATGAGCAATGCAATATAAAAACCAAGGTACATATTTAAATATGTTAATACAAACAACTGCTTATCAAAGGAAAAAATAGGGATAAATGGAAAGTATATACATTGCAGCAGTGTACTTTGTCAGAAGGTTGGTTCAATTGCAACATCTAGGGTAAAAGAGATCTTCATTGCTTCTTGTCTTCAGCTACAAGTCAGCTGCTCACAGGTGAACAGCATAAACACAGGAAATGACTGTTAAAATTTCAGTCAAGTATGTAAAATATAAAGCTAAAAATAAGAATGTCTTTCATTGAAGACATGAATTTGTCATAGAAAAAACTTGCAGTTTGGTAGCAGAGTAAAAATTATATTTTTCAGGAATGATGACCATCAGAGGATACTTATGCTCCTGTAGATCTTTCTGATTCTGAGCACATATCAACAGTGCTAAATCAGCTGAGTATGTATTAAAAAGATATCAAATTAAGTGTCATTTAATTATTAGCGATATATTTGTGGGTAACCCTAATGTATTGTATGTAATGATGGTATCTTTAAAACATTACATGACATATGAACATTAAGTTAAATGTTTACAAAATAATTATACCATAATAACAATTTACATGCTCTTTTATATGTTCTCAAATATACACCATACTCACAGATACAATATGCATCTCTGCATATGAAGTACAAACATGTGCACATAGAAAGAAATTATTTTAGTATGCATAGATTTTAAGATATCTCTTTTCTAAAATAAATACCTCATATTTGTTAGCATTACTATAATCTAACATACAGGGTAGTATGTGGTAAATAGTCTGATGAAACTGGACACATGTTTGCCTTTAGGTGATTCAGGTGCATTTTTGTAAGTTGTAATGTGCATAAATACATGAACTAGTGTGGTAAATTTCCAAACAAACGTAACTCCATAGAATATTGGCACGAGAGATTACAAAGTTTCAGTTCTAGAGTGTACTTGACAGCCCTTCATTAGAAGCAGCAGTCCATAGACAGAAATGGAGGACTTATTATAGCTATTATTATGCAGATACAAGCTCAAAGGCACATACATTACTGGACAGTATATTCTGTTTTTAATTAGAGCCAGAAACTAATGAATAATGACATAATATTTTGGTTTCACGCCTTCTATTTCATCTACATTTTTACTCCCGATAGAAAAGACAGGGTAGGCAACAAAACATGTAGTAGATTTGGTGGAAAAATCTCCATGGTAACAACAGAGCACTGCCTTTTTTATATATATATATAATTTTTTAGATCTCTTTCCTGACTGCTCCGAAGGTATTCTAAGACTGTCAGAGTCAACCACAGCTAAGGAAATTGATTCACGTAAAATTTTTGCAGTCATGCTCCAGGTTGTTGTCCAGCTCTCAGCTAGTACCAGGTACTTGCTGGAGATTGACAAGCTGCTTCTTAGAGAAGGAAGTGTGCTCTGGAAATCTGCAAATGAAAGTGAAGAGAAAATGTCAGCATGGTCAGGTAACTTGGTATTATACTTCACATGCTCTGAATGAAACTGTTCCTGTTTTCTGTGCAAGGTATTTCTTATGGCTTCTGGTCATTGCTTTGGTTTTGTGATCTATATAATTCAGGACTCAGCCTTGGAAGTCTGATTCATCTTCAAGGATGGTGTATTACGTCAGCATTCAGTATCTAGTAGAGACAGGAGACGTGTTGCTCCTTAATGTGCTTTGGGGAATCAGATCCGGAAAGGAATTTTTGTATCAGGAGAGCAGTTCTCACTTGCAACTTGAGACATTCTGGAACATTCTGTGACATCACCTTACCTACTTTGACAATACCCTCAGAACACTATAAACCTAACACAATTCTCTGTTCTCATTTTGTTAACATCAAAGGTCTCAGATATTTTTCAATACTCTTCAATCTAAATGCTAACATCAAGTTTATGTTGTTATCACTGAACACTTTTTTTCAATTGTGTTTGTTAGATATGTTTCTGTGGCTCTTGTGTTTTATGTGGTAATTTTATAAAATTCAAATTTCTGTTCTTGTGCATAATCTAGGAGCCTTACATGCATTTAATTTTAACTAAATATTCGTATGTGGAACAATAATTTTATGCTAATAGGTTGAATCGATCATATTATATCATATCTGGCTTATATTTAATGTTGGTATCTTATTACTATTCAACTTATTTGTTTAGAACAGAAATGATCTTATCAAGCCTTTACCTTGTTTGTCATCTTCATTGCCTGGTAACTCTATAGTTAACGATAGGGTGCTGTCTCAAATATTTATCTTATTTTTTCTATCATCTGTATTGGTTTTGTTTCTATGTGTCTAACATAAAGCCAAACATTGAGAATTTATAAGATTTTACAGCTCGTTCAAGAGAATTGAATAGGCATCTGAATTAACAAGCAGGGAATTTTACTTAAAATGGTTAAAGACACTGGTTCTCATACAATTTTTGGACACTTTATTGTGTATTGCAAAAATAATGCCTAGCAAGTGGACTGGGAAAGATTACAGTAGCCTTTGCCTGTTATTGCAGAATGAACACAAACAAAAAGCAGATAATTGTTGAGTCCCCAATGTTTTTAAATGTGAGTGGCCATGATAGTAATGGGTTGTCTTCTTAGTAGAATTCTTCTCAGATTCCTTGGAGGAAGCATGATAAATAAATAGATTCTGTGATCAAGTTTATTTGTTACATATTTGGGCTGAATGAAATGGACGGTTCTGTTTCTCAGGGTTCTGATAGTTTTGGATGAGGAGCTTGCATGTATTAATATTGAACTAGTCAAAACACACCTTCATTGGGAAACAGCTCATATATCCTCTATAGGTACCACCAAGCGACCACTAATCACAAATTCTCATCCCTTAGGAATGTTGCATGTTTCACAGTTAGAAGTGCCAGTCAATGTGCATCTGCCACCAAATTCCATCATGATATCAGGGTTTTACATACAAATAAAGTTCTTATTGGATTAAATATCTATTCTGTTGGAGGTAAGAATTGTTGCCTATATATTTATGGGACACTTATATATTCACCTGTGAAAGAAGAAGCCATAGTCTCCAGGGAAAAAACAATTGCTATTGATTGGTTAAATGTAGTACCAGGTAAGATTCTCTACATTTGTGTTTCTTCTCATAAGCCATTACACTATTCCATGTTTATTAATTCGCCTGTCTTTAAGATCTATCTATCTAGCTAGCTAGCTAGCTAGCTAGCTGGCTAGGTATCAATCAATCATCTATTTTGATTACCAACTGAGATGGGATTAAATGTTCTCTCAGGGTGAATCCTTAAAACTTATTGATTCTCCTTAACCTAGTAGGAAATATCTGCCTGTAATTTTTTTATTTATGAATGAGGACTTTTGAAATTTTCTCCTTTAAATTTGACATGATGATGTTATTATGGTATATTTTTTATTATTATTCACAACACTTCAATAAATAACAGACCTTGAGCATCAGTATGTCCCTACAATTTCTATGCAAACCAAATCACACTTCATGTCATATTAGGAAAAGGGTTGAGTATATTGGCCAAGGCATCCCTAAGTGTAAGTTCATCCATGTGTCTATGAATATGCCATAATTTGTCCTCTATAATGAATTTGTGGTTCAACCTTCGGCTCACAAGCTGCACAGTACATTACATAGCCCATTGCCAGTTTTATTTTATAAGTTAGCACGATAGACACATTTCTTAACCAGAAAGAATATTAGTAAAGATCTACAGAAGTTTGTTATGCATATGGTAAATAGTGGGCCAGATATTCTTTATGTCTCTGCTACTGGAAAATACTTTTAAATCATTTCACAGTTTTTTTTGAATTTTAATGTAATTAGTTTTTATATAATTTTCTTTCTTCTCTCCCTCCCATATATTTTATTTTATCTTTTTAAGATTCATGCCATTTTCACAAATAGTTTAAAAATACACATATATACATAATTTCATTTTGAGACATAAATTAAATGTGATTAGTATATAATGTTGTGTGAATATATGCTTTTATTGATGACCATTTTGTGTTAGATAACAAAACGGAGTCCTCTTCCTTATAGAAGTTTATCTCCTGATATCATATTTCTTTGGGTGTCTGAAATGCTTTACTGAATTTGGAGCTTCCTGGGCTTTCCATGTACACATTACCATATGGATTGTGGCAGCATATTGTTAATCTTTTAGGTACATGTGGTTTAGGGATTTTATGTGTGCAGACAGTGTATGTTATACAAAAGACAGTTTGCAAAGAGCCATTGTCGTAATCTGCTGTATATTATAATCTTTCTGCTCATATTCTTCAGTATTGTTTAAGTCTTAGTATAATGTTGTATTTTGTGGATTCTTCAGTCAGTGTTAGACAAACCACTGAAAATTCTCTGCAGTTTATCCTGTGCAATAATTTGCCTCCTAGTTGTGTAAAATTAATAAATTTGCTGAAGGAGACAGTTAAAATTTGTTTTGGGGTATAAAGACAGTGAGAAATTATAATGTTTCTTAGAGTTAACAGGTAGAGCTTTTCATTAAGAGTTGCAAACATTTTCTGACATGTGAAGTAATGTAGGTTTTCTTTTTGGTCATAATTTCTCTCATATTGTGTGTCATAAAACACATTACATAGCAAACATGTACTGAATATTAAAGATGTGAGCACAATACTACAAACACAAAAAACAAAACAAATAAACAAACAAATACAGAAACATGCAAAAAGAAGTTGAAGGAATGGAGAAAATGAGGTATATACCAATGAGAGAATTGTGTTGGGAAGGACTTGAATCATCAGAACAACAATAGGATGAGGGACATTGTGGGAGGGAGTAAAATATTACTTATTTTTAACATGTGTTATTCTTGTAGTAATAAATAATTGCATTCTACCCATATTATTTGGGAGCATATACTTTTTCAAACTATAATAAATTTCCAGACATTAATTTTAACAAGCCAAGTGCAATGCCCCACAGTATATATTTGAACATGTTAATACAAATTACTGCTTCTGAAAGGAAAGAAAGTTAGGGATAATTAGAAAGTATATTCATTGCTGGAGTGTACTTTGTCAGGTTTGTTCAGTAGTTTCTTTGAGGGTTTAAGAGATTTTTAGGTGCTACTTTCCTTCAGTTACACATGTGCTGTTCACAGGTTAACAGTAACCAGAAGCATGACGCTTAAAAGTCAAAGTACACAAACTATAAAGTTATAAATGATGATAACTTCAAATGAAGGCATGATATTTGGAATGGAAGAAATTTGAAGTAGTTGCTGGCAATTGCTGAACTTGTAGCAGAGGAAAAATATATTTTTCAGGGATGATGAGCATCAGAGTGTACATACGCCCCTGTAGATCTCTCTACATCTGAGCACATATCAACAGTGCTCAATCAGCTGAGTGTGTATTTCAAAGATGTCAAATTAAGTGTCATTGAATTATTAGCTATAGATATTGTGTGTAGCCCTAATGTATTGTATGTAATGGTGGTATTTTTAAAACATTCTATGAGATGTGAACATTAAGTTAAATGTTTACAAAACAGTAGCCTCTTAATAACAATTCTATGAATTTTCAAATAGACACCATACATATGTACACAATATGCTTCCATGCATAAAAATAATCTCACACATGTTTGCACACAAAAAAGAACATTTGTAGTATATGTAGATTTTAGATAGTTCTTTTCTAACATAATCTTCTCTTCATATTTGTTTACCGTTATTATAATTTAAACACACAGTGTGTTGTGTTGTAAATTGCTTGATGAAATTAGATACAACTCTGCATTTAGTTAATTCAATGGCATTTTTTAAATTGTAATGTACATAAATATATGAACCAATAAGGTACATTTCCAAATAAGTATTACTTCTCAGGATATTTGGACAGGAAGACTATGAAGATTCAGCTCTGCAGTGTATTTGACAGCCTGTGATTACAAACAGCTCTCCCTAGTCACAAATGGAGGCTTTATTATAGGCACCATTAGCTAGATACAGGCTCAAAGGCACAGGCATTTATGGACTGTTTTCTCTGGTTTTAATGAAAGCCAGAAAATACACAATATTTTTGTCTTACTCTTTGTATTTCTTTTTTTTTTCTATTTCTGATTCAACAGGCAGGGAGGAGGGAGAAAAGATGGAGGAGCTTTGATGGAAAAATATCTCCATGGTAACAACAGGCTTCTGCCCTTTTTATCAATTTTGAGATCTCTCTCCTGATTGGTCCAAAACCTTTTCTCTATTTTCCTACATATATTCAGCCAGTCAGAGTCAACCACAGCTAAAGAAATCTATTCACATAAAAAATTATCCAGTAATGCTCCAGGTTGTTGTCTAGCTCTCAGCTAGTGCCAGGCTTTTGCTGGAGCTTGACGACAAGCTGCTTCTTGGAGGAGGAGTGCTCTGGAAACCTGTAGATGAAAATGAAAGAAAACGTCAGCGTGGTCAGGTAACTTGCTATGATCCTTCTCATTCCTGCTCTGAATGAAACTGCTCCTGTTTGCTGTGAAAGGTGTTTGCTATTGTTTCTGGTTTAATACTTCTGTTTTAAGATCTATCATTCAGGACTCAGCCTTGGAGTTCTGATTCATCTTCAAGGATGGTGTATTACGTCAGCCTTCAGTATCTGACAGAGACAGGAGACCTGTTGCTCCTTTATGTGCTTTGAGGGAACAGATCTGTAAAGGATTTTTATATCAGAACAGCTGTTCTCTCTTGTCACATGAGAATTTCTGGAACATTCTCTGACATCATTTTTACCTAGTATGCCACAGTGCTCTGAGAGTACTGAAACCTAAACACTGCAATTTTCCCTTTTTATTATCTTGCTGTCATAAAAGGTCTGAGATGTTTTACATTACATTTCAATCCAAATTCTATTATTATGTTAACATTTTTGTTGTTGTTAACAAACAAGTTTCTTTGTCATATTTACATATCTGCTCATTTACTTCCTCATTTAAGGAAATTCATAGCAACGAATTTGCATATACCCAATGAAAATGCCTAACATCAGTAATTTATTTTTTTGTTGTTTTTAACTTTGTGTCTTAACATACTAAGGTTTCCAGCAACCACCCTCTTTCTATGAGTCATAATATATATATTAGTTTAGTTTTATTGCTTTTTATTTATCACTATTTAGTATGACTGAATATTTTTAACTGTGTTTTTAAGGTATCATCCTGTGAACCCTGTGTGTTCTGTGGAAATTATATAGAATTAAAGTTTCTGTTCTTGTGCATAATCTAGGAGCCTCAGTTGCATTTAATCTAAATATTGAGAGGTGTAAGAATCAATTCATGCTAACAGATTGAATCTGCCTTGCTATATCATACTTGGATTATCTTTAATGTTGGTATCTCATTAGTTTTTAACTTATTTGTTTATCAGAGTAAATGTTCTTATAATTGTCTTTACCAAGTTTGTCATCTCAATTTTCCTGGTAACTATGCATTTAATTATAGGGTTGTGGTTTTGTAGTTTGTCTTATTGTTTTTTCCATCATCTGTACTTTTATTCCTACTATCATCTAAAATAAAGGTAAACTTTGAGGATTTATAAGATTTTGATCTCATTCAAGAGAAATGTCCAGCTCTATAACCAGCAGGGAATTTTAGCTGAAAATGATTAAAGACAGAATTTGTAGTAAAATTTTTTGGAAGCTTTATTGTGTATTGCACAAATGATGCCTAACAAGGAGATTGGGAAAGATTACAATAGCCTTTGCCTGTTGTGGGAGAAAGTACACGCATATAAAAACACATAATTAGTGAGGCCCTAGTGGTTTAAATTGTGAATAATCATGATTGTAATGGCTTACCTTCATAGTAGTTTTCTTCTCAGATTCATTTGAGGAAGAATTCTATATGGATAATATCTGCTACCAAGTTTAATTGTCACATATCTGACTGAATGAAAAGGAAGGTGCTGTTTGTCAGGGTTCTGATAGTTTTGGATTAAGGGTTGTTTATATCAATATTAGTCTAGTAAAAAAAAAATACCTTCATTAGCAGATAGCTCATATATCCTCTATGGGTACCACTAAGAGACCAGTAACCTCAAATCCTAGTCATTTTGAAATCTGGTAGGTTTCAGAGTTAGAAGTGCCAGTCAATGTATGTCTGCTATCAAGTTCAATCAAAGTATGAGGGTTTTACATAGATATTAAGTTCTTATTGGATTAAATTCTGGTGGAAATAAGAATTGATATTTAGTTTTATGGGTAACTTATACAAATACTTATGAAAAAATAAATCATAGTGTGCAGTGAAGAAACACCTGGTATTGACTGGTTAAATGTAAATGTACCAGGTAAAATCATCTACTTTTGTGTATATGCTCATAAACTAGTACTGTATTCTATGTCTATTAATTCAGTTATCCTTTACTTAAGTTTCATCATTTGATTCACCTTTGCTTTGTACTCAAAAAAAAAAAAAAAAAAAAAAACCAAGAGATTTTCAAGAAGGATTCTCATGAGACAATGCTATGAAAAATGTGCTTCAGTATTCAATAAACCATTATAGTGTGAAAATCATGATTTGTTTATTTAACACTATCTAATGCTAGGAGAATATTGAGAAAAAAAGGACCTAAAATGAAGGAAGAGATATAGGAATAGATCAAGGTTCTCTCTAGTTCTCTATTGCAAGGCAAACAGTAGCCACCTCAGTGAATGATCTGTGCCACCTGGTAAATATACACTACCTGGGCTTGAAGTTTGTTTTGGATACCTCATTAAATGACAAGAAAATGCAGGAGATCCTCACTTTAGTATACACATGTTCAGACAAATTATTGTAGGGAAATCTACTCTTACTGAGTGTAGCCTTCTAAGAGGCTAGAAAATACAGGTCATGGACAAGTGTTGGTGCTTGTATCTGTGATTTAAAGTGTAAGAAAGTCATCATCTTTGCTGGATAATGATTTCCTGGGCAGACTCTTTCTGAGCAAACATAGCCCTGAAAATAACAAATTAAAAATGCTCTGTAAATTTTGCCAAATAAACTCACCAAGTACCTAGTTGAACCTTGGAATATTTCTCTTTTTTTTCACTTTTTGGTATTTTAATTATTTACTTTTCAAATATTATCACCCTTATCAGGTTCCCCTCTACAAGCTCCCTATCACTCCCCACCCTCCCACCTCTATAAGGGTGCTCCCCCATTTGCTCATCTACTTCTGCCTCAGTGTCATAGCATTTTCCAACCCTGGGTCATTGAGCTTCTACAGGACTTATCTCCCAGTAATGCCTGATTTGGCAATCCTCTTTTACATATATAGCTAGAGCCATGCATTCCTCTCATGTGTACACTTTGTTTGGGGTTAAGTCCCTGGAAGTTTTGGGGGATATGGTTGGTTGACATTTCTGAACTTCCATTGGAGTTGTAAACTCCTTCAGCTCCGTTGTTCCTTGGCCTAACTTCTGTACTGGGGTCCCCACACTCAGTCCAATGTTTATTTGCATGCATCCACATATATTAATTAAGGTGTTCTAAGGTGTCCATTTCCTTTTCTTCTCTTTTTTAGTTTTTTTCCTTTTCTTTTCTTTTTTTAATTTTTTATTGGATGTTTTATTTATTTACATTTTAGATAGCATCCCTTTTCCCCATTTCCCCTCCCTAGAAAACCTCTATCCCTTCCTACCTCCTTCTTTTTGCTTTTATACCATTTTAATTACATGCAAGCATTATGTTCAGTTCTAGCTCTTGGAACTAGCAACACCATAGATGCAAATAGTCAAGGAAAAAGCAAGACAAAAAACTGAATTGTCAAAGAACAAGAAAAGCAATAAACAAAATTCTGTGAACACTGCCGTGATCACTGTTTCTAAGGACTTCTCGGGATAACAAAAATATCTGAGCCTACTTCCCTGTCTTAGCCCAAAGTCACTTTCATGTCTGAAGCCTACTTCCTTGTTCTAGACTAAAATTTAGATTCCTACCTGAAATTACTTCTGCAAGAATCTGACATGAGCCAAGGACAAGGAAGTGGGCTTCAGGCAGGAATCTGACATTAGGCTAGAACAAAGAAGTAATTTCAGGCAGGAATCTAAATATTAAGCTAGTACAAGGTAGTAATTTTTTAGTGTTTTTATTGGTTATTTTATTTAACTTCAAATGTTATCCCCCTTCCCAGTTTCTGCTCCACAAATTCCCAATTGCCTACATGTTGCTTTTATGAAGGTCTTCCCCTACCTGCCCACAAAATCCCACCTCACCTCCATAGCATTCCCCTTCACTGGGCATCAAGTCTTCACTGGACCAAGGGCCTTGTTGGGCTTTGGTGTTAGCATGGGCATGGGGCCTGTTGGGTTAAATTATGAGTCCCGTATCTGCCACCCCAAAGGGCTGGTGCTGTCGCTCAGAGAAGCAGAAGCATGGGAATTTGACTATGTTTGCTCCATGCCATCCCGGGCAGATGGGAGAAGCAGTAGGGAGGGCTTTGTTCTGGGGTGGAGAGATCACAGTCTTGGTCCCCTGTGGGGGCCGGAGCTCTTGTGTTGGGGATCTCTGGGCCACGATGTAGCCAGGAACTGACAGGTCTCAAGCTCTTGGGTTCTTAGGTACTGCTGAGAGGCTTCCCAATTACCAAGACAGGGGCGTAGGGACTGGATCAACCCGGCTAAAGGGGGGAGGGGAAGAAGTTCCTGTAGGGAGGAGACTCTTGGTCATGGCAACTCCCTTGGCTGGATCATGGCTGGCTCAGCTAGCTCCCTTGAGTTGGTGGCCTCTGTGGCTGGCAGCATAGAGAGGTCATAGGCAGGAGGTTAGAAAGGATCTCTGTAGTTGAAGATATTTTCCACAGTTACCAACAGTGGGCCCCAAAGAAGAAAGGTAGTCCATGGTCTTAAAATGTTTATTGTCATGAGGGAAAGTGGATCAAGCTATACTCTCTATTCTCAGGGTTGCCTGAAGTTAAATACCTTTTACAAGAAGGCAGTTCTGGGAAGGAAAGCTTAATGGGCTACACCCTCTGGACTTTAGGTAACTCATGAATGCGGAGTTATCTTGATATCTTGAGGCTCTGCAGCCTGTAGTCACTCTGTCTGCCTGTGTCTACAAACCCTCTGACTGAGGGTCACAAACCTTTCTTTGGGAGGGGCTGTAAACGGCTGTCTATGTGAAAGGAACCAGGGGGCCCAGGAACAAGGCCAAACTCCTACCTTTCCTGAGGGTCTCCAGGATTCAAAGCCTGCTCAACCAGGTACCTAGCTACCTCTCACAGCCCTCTGCCCCAAAGGGCCTATCCTCCCATTGATGCCCAACAAGGCTATCCTCTGCTACATATGCAGCTGGACCATGAGTTCTTCTATGTATACTCTTTGGTTGGTAGTTTAGTCCCTGGGAGCTCTGGGGAGCTGTCTGGTTGATATTGTTGTTCTTCCTATGGTATTGCAAACCCCTTCATCTCCTTCACTCCTTTTTCTAATTCCTCCACTGGGTAATCCATGCTCTTATTCAAGCCATTTAGGAAGACATAACACTGTGATTCTAAGTACTCCAACAGTTATCAAAATACATTCAATGAAATCATTTGTACATCACTCTGTAAAACTAAATGACTTGTGTACAGTGATGAAAAAAGTTATCCAATATTTAATTTGTAACCAGTCATTAGTTAAGTTTACACCAAGCATTTAGAAATATTCCTTATTATTTGTACTACACATAGCTCAGGGCCTCTGTATTGATGAAGTACCCATAAAAGTATTTATAGCATGTTTTATGCCATTAGACTTCTGAGGACAGAATCTATGAAATAACTGAGTCCTTTCTCATCTTTGAATATTAACTAGATAGGATACTACTGACAAGTCTAACTATTCCAACCATGAATTATAAACTTTCAGCTTATACTGAATTGGAAACTGATCAGTCTAAATCTGACTCTGAACACCAAATGAAAGACTCTTGATTGTTTAAAAAAAATAGATAAATAAAAATAAAAAACCCATAAAATACCTCAAAATTTCAGCTCTAAAAAGTCCCCACTTTCTGGAATCAACATTTCTCAGACTGTCATTTGCAACCTCTTTGGAGATTCCAAATCAGATATAATACATATCATATACCTACATACCCAATCTGCCACTCCCCTACACTGGGGAATCGAGCCTTCCCAGGATCAAGTGCCTCTCTTCCTAGTAATGGCCAACAAGGTCATCCTCTGCTTTGTATGTTGCTGGAGCCATGTATTCCTCCATGTGTATTCTTCTTTGGTGGTTTTGTCCCTGGGAACTCTGGGGATTCTGGTCGGTTGATATTGTTGTTCTTTCTTTGGGGGTAAAAATAACTTCACCTCCTTCAGTCTTTTCTGTTAATTCTTCAGTGGGGTCCTTGTTTTCAGTCCAAAGGTTGATTGTGATATCCACCTCTGCATTTGTTGGGCTCTGGCAAAGCCTCTCAGGAGACAGTTACAACAAGCTTCTGTCAGCAAACACTTCTTGTTATCCACAATAATGTCTGGGTTTGGTTCTGTATATTGGATGGATCCTCAGGTGGGGCAGTCTCTGGTGGCCTTTCCTTCACTCTCTGCTCCACATATTGTCACCTTAATTTTTTTAGACAGGAGCCATTCTGTGTTAAAAATTTTCAGATGAGTGTGTGGCCCCATCCCCCAACCGGTGGGGGAGCTTTCCCTAATCTCTGGATATGGTCTCTACATGTTCTCCCTCCCCTTTGATGGGCATTTCAGCTAATCTCACCCCTGTTTGGTTCTAGGATCCTCTCCTCTTTCTTTCCAGACATCAGGGACTTGCTGACCCCAGATCTCCATTCACCATTGCTACACACCTCTGTAAAAATTCTGGACCCTCAGTATAACATCTTTTTAGTTTTGACCTTTCTCTTTCTTGTTGATTTTGTTAGAACAAATGTCCAGCATTCACAAAACTGAACATTTTGCTTGTGGATATATAAGCCACTTCTCAGACATTTTTTGTCTTGAAAGATATCATAATGATTTACTGTGATTTAAATAGTGTCCTTGTACTAACATTGATATACTTTGGTTTCTTGAATCATTGATCTTCAGTTTATCTTCACCATGTTTTAATAATAATGGAGAACCTGATATAAAGTGTACACAGTCAGAATGCTTGTTTATGTGGAAAGCAGATACTATAAAATATTTAAAATAATATTATTAAAAGAATATAAGCCAGGCAGTGGTGGTGCATGTCTTTAATCCCAGCACTTGGAAGGCAGAGGCAGGTGGATTTCTGAGTTTGAGACAGTCTGGTCTACAGAGTGAGTTCTAGGACAGCCAGGGTATACAGAGAAACTCTATCTCGAAAAACAATAAAACAAACAAAAAGAATACAATTGATTTGTTTCCTACCTAGTGATTAGTAATCTTAAAATATTTATCAGACTGTCATTACATTATCACTATAATTATGCAAATGATATTATGAATGCTGATAATTTTATATTGCATACACTTTCATTTGAATATGAGTTTAACAGTAAGAAAGAAAGAACAACAAGCACAAGCATAACTATACTTAGGCTTCTGTCTTGAACTTCCTTCAAGAGTTCCACTCCACTATTCAGATTATTCACCTGTTACCTCATGAAAGTTCCCTAGATAAAGATAAAATACAATATTTTTTATTTCTCTTATCATACCACTTCATGAAAAAATACATACTTATCAGTCCTCACAGCATATCAGGGAGTAAGCAGTGGGACTAATGCCTATACCCAAGTTTGAATCCATGATGGCTCCATTGAAATTATATATACTGGTCGTTCAGTCACTGGTGTTCAGTTTCTCTTCATCAAGTTTTAATTAATTTGGATTTATAGAAAATTTCCTGTGCCTCCTGTCAGGTAACCACTTAATCTTTTTACATGAGTATATTTTGATGAATTATTTTCTTCTGTAGTAAAATTAAATTTTGTCTTACATACAGGTGAACTACATTTCATGGTTTGTTTTTCTGCACATTATTGTAACATTTTCTAAAGGAAAAATTTATTGTTTTCTAGATAACAAAGAATGGAGACAAACCTATAAACTAATGTATGATCCTAAAAGGAGACTTTACTATCTGAATTTCTAGGAAAATCATTTTGTGACAAATTGTTTTCTTTTGTAGTGAAATTTAAACTTTTGTCTTACATAGCTGTGAATTACATTTTACGTTTTTATTTTCTTGAAATTATTGTTTCATTTTCTAAAAGAAATATATATTGCTTTCTTGTATTTTCTAAAGGAAAAGTATATTGCTTTCTAGTGAATCCACTTTGGAGTCAAATCTATAAACTAACACATAGGCCTAAATGGAAATCTGACTATCTGATTTTCTAGAAAACTTCGCCACACATCGCCATCTGGAATCCTGAGCAGAGAAAAAATATGATTGTTGCACAGTTAAATATTTGAGGTTTAAAAATCTGATGTTCCTAATAACTATATTTCACATTTAATTTACAGAAGCAGCGGCGGAGGCAGAGACGGAGGAGGCAGCAGGAGCAGCAGGAGCAGCAGCAGAGGCAGCATGCACAGCAGCAGGAGATGCAGCAGCAGCAGCAGCTGCAGCAGCAGCTGCAGCAGATGCAGCAGCAGCTGCAGCAGATGCAGGGCCAGCAGGCACAGCTGCCGCCGTGCCAGCAGGCACAGCTGCCACCGTGCCAGCAGGCACAGATGCTGCAGTGCCAGCAGGCACAGATGCTGCAGTTCCAGCAGGAACAGCAGCAGCAGCAGCAGGGGCAACAACACCAGCAGCGTAGGAGGCGAAAAGGCAGGAGGAGCAGGAGGAGCAGGAAGAGCAGGAAGAGCAAGAGGACCAGGAGAACCAGGAACACCAGGAGGCGGAGGAGAAGAAATAATGAGTGATTGTGTCTACGTTTATGGAAAGAGTTTGATGGGGTAGAAATGTTGGTAAATATAGTACTTAAACATGAAATTCTAATAAAATAAGTGGAAGATATCAGAGAACCTTAAAAGTCCTGCAAACACAATATATAGTATATATTGTCGATTAAATTGCAAAATCTATTATCATAGATCTATTGCTCATTTGCAAATTGTTTCAAAAAAATTCTTTTCTATTTAGCATGGCTCTTAGAATCCTGCAAACTATGTTAAGACTCTTTAGATTTGTGCTTTCATAAGGCTTAAAATATTTATGTGTTTTTTTAAATTTTCTATTTGTATCCTTATATAGCATCTTTGGAGAAATGAATACTCAAAGAATTACTCATATAGGTAAGACACTTTTTTACATTACAGTAGGTTTGCATGTCATATACCTAGGGTGGTATTTTCTTCTTACTTGTATGCTTTTAAAATCTATTATTTTATTGTTTCAAATGTCTACAGTTAATAACAATGAGTTTATAATTTTCTATTATTGTTAAAATTTTATTAGTTTTCTTTGACCATTATATTTGTAGTATTTATTGCACTGAGTTTAATTGTTCCATGGATGTATAATATGTGTGTGTGTGTGTGTGTGTGTGTGTGTGTGTCTGTGTTGTGTGTGTGAGAGAGAGAGAGAGAGAGAGAGAGAGGAGAGAGAGAGAGAGAGAGAGAATGAACAAAACTGAAGCAGTATATAAAAACTGTAGGAAAACAGAGGTGCTAAGTGTACCACATCTCCTGTGGGATGTATGAAAGCTAACTACTCCTGTGTTCAGGATTTCCTTCTCATGCCCTACCTGTCTTAAGTAAACTTTGTCAAACAAAATTGAGCTTTTTATGTGGCCCATAATAACCTTTATGTGTATAATTTGTATTTCAAAGTTGTTTAATTGTGCTAACTGGAATATATTTTTTAATCAATAATTCTGTGGCTACCTATATTACCAGTTACTGTTTTACTTGAGGCAATATAAAGTAGCTTACAGGATACATTGTTCTCTCTCTCTCTCTCTCTCTCTCTCTCTCTCTCTCTCTTTCTTTCTGCCTTTTTCTCAACTCCCCTCCCCATGCCCTAAATAAAATCTATTCTATACTAAAAGAAGAAGATAATTTGTAATTTTAAAATTTATTCTAAGTTTAGATTCATTTATATGGAAACCATTTTAAATTAATTACTTTACTGTCCAAGTGGGAAAACCAATTTACACTTGTTACTCACTTCAATGTATACAATATGGATATAGATGTAGATGTAGATATAGATATAGATTTGTGTATATATATTTACATATATAATCTTATTTGGAGAAATGTGTACTCAAAGACTTAGTCATATAGGTAAGACACTGTTTTCTTTATATTTACAATAGGTTTACATTTCATATAACTGTGGTGGTACTTTTCTCATAGATACATATGTGAAGAAATATACATATATATGTATACATGTATGTGTGTGTGTGTGTGTGTGTGTGTGTGTGTCTAGTATTATTTATACACAGTTCATCATTGTATAAGAGCAGTTATTGTGGTTGTATTATTTTTGGTAATATTTTATTTTAACATATATATATATATATATATATGCCCAAAAACGGGGAGTTGACTTAATCTATAATATCCATGCATTTGAGCAGATGGACTTGAGTTTGGATCCTTTGAATCTTCATATATATAACCAAGCAAAAATTTGACAGGGCATTGTCTATCTGTAATCCAAGCTTGGGCTAGCTAGTTTATTAAGTTTACTGATCTAAATTTATAGCGATCTATGTTTAATTGTAGACCCTGTCTCAAAATATCTGGAGGAAATTGAGTAGAAAAATATGTAATCATGACCTCCTTACATTACATATATGTGTTCACACCTCACATCTTTGCACAAATGAACAAGTACCTACACATATACTTGTACTCATATGATATGCAATTAGACCTGGGTTTTGTTTTTTTGTTTGTTTGTTTGTTTTGTTTTGTTTTTTGTTTTTTGGAAACATACTACAATATTTCCTAGGATGAAGCACTTCATATGTAGTTTGAACCAGCTTCTAACTCACAGATATCCACATGATTTTAATCCTCTCTGTACCAGGATTTAAAAGACACAGACCACTATAATTGTCTTAATTGCAGGATTTTGAGGAATAAATTTCATTCCACTGAAGGATATTTAAATAAACAACAATAAAGAATATCATAGTTATATTTATTTCAGAAAAGAAAGTATATATCAAGCTTTCAATTCAATTGTGTATTTCAGGATGTTCTTTCTAAGTTGACTGTCACAGATAGGAATTTTAAATTGTTTGGCCATAGAAGCACATACAAATTATTTATGCTTTGAAGGATTACAGTCATAACCTCTAAATAGCTTTTTAAATTTGTGGTTTAGTCACAATACTATGATTCTATTGTATTAATCAGAACATTTAAAGTGTATATGGGTATTTTTAATAGGTTTTAAAGGGTGTTAGTGGTCTTCTTTAACTTATTGGAATTTTTTCTGTTAACAATTTCTTGCATATTCAGATATTTCAGAATGAAAGCATTTAAAATGAATGACTAATATCATGCCAAGTATAGTTTCCTAAAGGGCAACCTATTTTAAAGACATTTGGAAAGTGCTACTTCAACTTAGTGCTGTCAGTACTGAAAATTTGTTTTTATACCACAGAATTATAAAACAAGTCTCTGGTATATGAATGAAGGTAGCACATGGAATCAAACTGCTTTCCTATTTTAATAGAAGAGGGAATTACATGGGTTATTAGTAAAAGAGCCAGAATATAAGTCATTACAGACTCTTCTAACATTCCAGGTAAAATAATACAACTCTGGTTATAGACACAGATATTTTAAAAAAGAATTTGAAAACAATTCTTATGCTCTTAGCATAAATTTTGCATATACATAACTGACAATTAAGAAATATTTGAATATAAAGGTTTTGTTGATAAATCATATATGTTACCTATATATAATGTCAATGACTAAGGTTTTGTTTGCAATTTTATTGCATTTCTTCATAAATATATGGAAACACTTCATTCACTAGTTTATTTCATATGGATTATGGCATTCCCATGTTCTTTGAGGTATCCTATAGTATCTTTCTTGGAAGAACTTCACATTATTCAGTTTTTTTTTCCATTTTTATTTTATTATTCACTTTACATTCTGATGACATCCCCATCCCTCCTCTGGTCCTACTCCCACCCTTACAAATCCCTCCCTCCCACATCTGCATTTTTTTTTTTTAAGGAAAAGGAGAGTACAGCTTGGCTACCACCCCACCCTGAGCCATCTACTCCTGTAGGCACAACTTCTTTCAATGAGGCACAACCAGGCTATGTAATTAGGGAATAGGGATCCAATAGAAGTGAGCAATGACAAACACAGTCCCCACTCTATTTCTTTGGATATCCACATGAAGATCAAGATCACATTTGCTACAAACGCACAAGGAGTCTAGTTCCAGGGACTGCATGGTGCCTGGTTAGTAGGCTAGGCTCTGTGAGTCCCAACAGTCTACTGTTTGTTAACTCTATGTGTCTTCTTATGGTGTCCTTGACACCTCTGTCTTGCTCACCCCTATCTCCCATTCTTCCACAAGATTTCTTGCATAGTTTATGTGTTTTTTTGACTAAGTTTCTCTTTTGGGCTTCATCAGCTGCTGTATGAAGCCTTTCAGACAACAATTATACAAGTTTCCTGTCTCCCAACATAGCAGAATATAAGTGACAATGTCAGAATGTCTCTTTCACATGAGATTGGTCTCAAGTTAGGGTAGTCATTAGGTGACTATTCTCTCATTCTCTGCTCCACCTTTGTTGTGGATAGCCTCAGCCTTGTATTTTGATCCTAGTTTCACTTTCCTGGGAGGGCCTGCAAGGCATGATTGAATTTGTACACAGATGACGTCTTATGAACCTTCTATCCAATTAAAACTTGTAAAATAAAGGCAAGAGCCAGTGATTGGGCAGTAGAAAGGGAGGTGGAGAAAAAGGCTTAGGGGAGGAGAGAGTGAGAGGAATTTGATATAAAAAGAGAAGTAGAAGGTAGTCGAGGAGGAAGTCCAAGCAGAAGGAAGCCAGCGGTAGAAGGACGCTGACAATGACAGAGGAGCCAGAGCCAGAAGGACAAGCACGCGGCCTGGATAAACCACAAGTTATAAGGGATCTAATAGTTGGGGATTAGAGTAGTGTAGTGGTAAATCTGCCCAATCTAGGCATGCAATTTATACCCATAATTATTGAGTTGTGTTTTCCTTTACTGGTTTCCTTCGGGTAGGAGATCTTACAACAACAAATTTGGCGGTTTAAATAATTTCTTCTACTACACATTTTCATTTGGGAAAGTCAAATTTGTAGTCAATTTCATCGTAAGAAAGTCAAATTTTGTGTTGAATGTTTTATGGTTGAGGTGATGCCATCTCTCTTCTCTAGAAGTCCTACCTTGCTATGTAGGAGGTGGCCAATTAAGTCTCTATATCCCTCTTTGGAAGGAATCTCAACTAATGTCACTTTCTTATACTCCCTGTATCCTTTCCCATCTCTGGCCTCAATCTAGTTACCAGAGATGCACCCACACCTATTTCCATTCTTATTCCCAGCCCACTCTTGCCCCCTCTCTTCCCAAACTTTATCACCACCCATGGTCCAGTTATCCCCTTCTTATCTACCCTGTTCTTTTTATCAATCCACCTCTGATGACTATCTAGTTATGAGTGAGATTTGTGCATCTTGCCTTTGGACTTCCATATTATCCAGTTTTTTTGGTTCTGTGGATTGTAGCATATTTGTCCTGCATTTTTATGGCTGAAGTCCACTCATAAATGTGTATATATGCCATATGGCCTTCTGGCTGTTGGTTAACCCACTCAGGCTGTTATTCTCACGTTCTATCAATTTTTCTGCAAAATTTATGACATCTTTGTTTGTTATAGCTGAATAGTATTCCAATGTGTAAATGTATCACATTGTGTTTATCCATTCTTCAATTAAAGAACATCTAAGTTGTTTCCATTTTCTGGTTATTATGAACAAAGACTGTATGAACATAGGTGAGAAGTGTCCCTGTGGTACAGTGTGGCATCTTTTCAGAATATGCACAGAAGTGGTACAGCTAGGTCTTGAGTATAATGGTTCCCAGTTTTCTGAGAGATTGTCTAATTGATTCCAAAGTGGTTGTAAAAGTTTGCACTCCCACCAACAATAGAGGAATATTCTTCTTATTCTATGTCCTTGTCAGCATGTATTATCACATGAGTTTTTGATCTTAGGAATGTTGATGAGTATAAGATTGAAATTCAGGTTCATTTAGATTTGTGTTTCACAGTAACTAAGGAAATTGAACTTTTCTATGATCTGTACATCATTCTTTACAAAAGTCCTCAGCACTTACTTTAACTTTGAGTATGGAATATTTATCTGTGTATACTTTTGTTTGTAGTTTAAAGTATGTATATGTTCCATTTACCCCAGTGTTGGTTTTAATGCATACTATACATGTCTGTTACAGAGTCTCACTGTGCTGTCATCTGAGACTTCAAGTTCATTACTGAAACCATGCTTACTCTCAGCATCATGAGAAGATCACTACAGAAGCAGATCACCACACTTAGCTAGTGGTATTGTAAAATCTCTTCATTAATGACTTTCATTTTTGCTTGCTTGTTTATAAAATTGAATCAAAAGTTTATATTTTCTCATTTACTACAGGTTTGCTTAAATCACCTTTACATCTAACCATATTTTTATTACTTGCCACATTTTTTAATTAAAACTAGCTATTTAAACACTGAAATATATTTTATAATATTTTATTTGTTATTATTTAAACAATATTTTAAATCAAAACTTGATTATATTATACCACTTGCCCAAGTTCTTCAGATCCACTCCCATTTTCCACCCAACTTTAAGCTCTTTGGCAAAAAAAGATACAAAATTCCAATTGAAAACAAATTTCTCAAAATCACAAAAATAAAACCACATTCAAAACAAACAATTAAAAATCAAACAACAATAGACAAAATAACAAAAAGGAAAAGACACAAAACAGTAACTATGTAAAAGATTACTCAAAAATTCAGAAATTTGTAGAGTCAAATTATTTGTCAATCAACTACTGCTGAACCTGAGGCCTGTCCTTGTTGATTTACCTAGTTTTATTCTTTCTGCAAAATTAATTTTATCTCTCTGAGTGGTTATGAGAGTTCAGTTGATAACCATTACTCTAATGCCTGCATTTTCACTTATTTATCATTTTATTTATATATTTATTTAGTTTTTCATCCATTCATTATTTAAAAAAAAAATAAAAAAAATAAATATAATAAAATAACATAAAATCTATCTATAGTATTGATGGACTAAATCAATACTAGCATGGTGTTGATATCTGCCTCAATGTAACTATATTTTAATGTTAATTGGGTCACCAAAACCTGTTTGCAGGAAAGAATCTGAAAGTAGCTTCTGGGAACATGAGCCCAGGTAATTCTGATTGGTATATAAAGATGTGAGCAGCCAATAGTTAGTGGGGGGGGAAAGCTGATGAATTTAAGTTTCCCAGGTTTGGAACCATGAGTAAGAGGAAGGACAGAAAGATACAGTGCCTGAGGGGTGTGCAGAGAAAAAAAGAGGCCATGTAAAGGGGCCAGGAGAATGTGACCCAGAGGGCTGCTCAGTTAAGACAAGAGCAACCAAAACATAAAAAGACATTAGTAAGTAGTAACCCAGAGTTATCTGTGGGATGTAGATTCTAACAGCATAGAGGTTAGGCAGTTGCTCAGCTATTGTTCTGCTTAAGTCATATTAAATATAAAGTCTGTGTATTTTTCATTCAGGAACATAAAATATTGGTAGTCACCAATGAGAAAATAATTTAAAAACTAATGATACAAGTATGATAATGACTTTGGACAAGAAAAATCCACAGAAAGACATGACCACAAGATACAGCACAAGAATCAAAGACCCACTTATTTGTACACTCCGACATCCCATAATATCCCTTAATAAAAAATCATAGTATATGTTAGAAGGACCTAATACATTACCAAAGACCCTGGAATGAAGCAATTTAATTATTATGTGGGCACGACTTGACAGCTCCATTTCAATGACATTTCTAAATACTGTCATTTACAATGGGGCCCTGTTGTCAGTTTGGCGAGACAACTGTATAGTTTTGGTAAGAACTTGGGTTGTTTGGAAATTTCTGTTTTATGTATAACAGCCCCTTTGTCCCATAACTCAATTAAATGTAAATCAATTCCAGTGCTGGAAGCACTGTTTGGCAACAAGTAATGGCCAGTTGAGAACCATTACTTTGTAATTTCATTTAGATCACACACACACACACACACACACACACACAAACACACACACAAAGACACACACACATATATTATATATACACATACATACATACATACATACATATGTACATACTTCCTAATGTTTTTATTGTACTATGTTTCCCTACTACTCGTCCAGTACTCCTCTAGTGGTATCTTATTTTTAAGCTATTCATTGTGTGTTCTTTCCACAATCCACTCTCCTCACCCTAGCTGTTTCTCCCTGTTTTCTCTTCCACTGTCTCCTCTATTCTCCCATTCTCCACTTGATTCCAGACCATTCCCAATCCATTAGTTTGGTCTAGTCTCATACCTCTGTCAAAGTATGCTTTATGAAACTTGTACATTATCTGTCATTTAAGAAAAGAAGCCTAGTATTTACTTTACCTAATGACTACCTTGAACAAAGCATCTGGGACAATGTCAGATGGAAGTGGCACCAATGTGTAACAGATAATGTTTAAAAGGACAGATATAAAGAGGTATTTATCATCTGTATATATTTGTTTTGCACTTATGTGTGTGGAAAATTTTGTAATTATTATTTGAATTATTTTTTCAAATCATGAAAGTGGCTGGTAGTTTTCAAAGATTTTTATTTTCTTTTACGGAACATTGAAATGATCATGTAGTCTTTTGTCATTACTGTATCAATGTAGTACTTTACATGAGCGCTTTATGTATGTTAAGCTATTCCTACATATTTAGGTCACATTTACAATATAATAGTATGAAAACTTTTCTATGTGTTGAATGGTTTGGATTGTATTTATTAGTATATAAATTCATTGTAATATTACTTGATGTTTTTCATACAATATATTGTAATTACTGTCTTTCCACTCCTCCAACTACTCCTGTTCTTCCTGTCTCCTTGCCAATAAAATTTCATCCACCCTTGGTTGTGTGCAAGATAACTATCTCTGTGTCTGTCTTACCCCGACCCCAACAATAAAAACAAAAATAAACAAAAAATTTACCAAATTAAACCCAAAAATTTAAAAAAAAAATACAAAAATAATATGAATCACGTACCCACAACAGAACAGTGAAACAAAAATAGATTTGTGTTTGGTGTTCACCTCCTTAGGTCCTGCCCTGATTGTGGTTGATATAACCAGTATCCCTCCACTGGAAAAAATAAATGAGTTTTGCCATTCTACACAGCTGGTATCAATCACAAATAGTGTCTGGGTTAAGGACTGTACTTTGTAACTACTTTGCCTTCTTAGTACTAGTATTTATGTCTATTTTGAACCTGTGCTGTCCCTGTATGTCCTGCTATAGTTGATTGTCTTCCTATATCCAATGCTGGGAGGAGTTTGATGAATGCATCCCATTGAGCACCGAGTACTCCGAAGTCTGTGGATATAGGTGGTGTCATATCCATGTGCTCACGAGATGTCTTAAATGAACATTTGTTATTAAAGAGTAAGAAAGTATATGAAGTTAGATGGAATAGTGATACTGGTGTTGTGGGGGTAGATATTCCAGGATAGGGAAATTCACATATTTTTTTTCAAACACAAACTATTCAAATACTGATATTGAATCAACTGTTTTATCAAGATAATCTGGTACAAATAAGTAATAATATAAGTTGTCCCAAGGATGCACACAGGTGTGCAACATTATACTACATACACACATATAGAATTGTTGAGAATATGGATATGCATATGTATGTATGTATGCATGTATGTATGTATGATTTCTTTTCTAAAATAAATGGCTTATGTTATTTCTTTATCATAATGTCACTCGGGGATGTTCTGTGTTAATTGGATATATTTCTGGCAAAAGGATTGGACCTACTATTTCTTTTGAGAGTCTCAGCTTTTTGAATAACATTATAATAGAGATAAATGTGTTATATACTGGTATAATTCATTCTTATAATCCAAAAACTTGTGGAAACTGGCACATTGATATTACAAGTAATCAAAAGCAAGTTTCATTTGGGTACCTAGAGTCACAATCAGAAGATTGCAGATATAAATTGAGTATTTCCTATAGATATCCAGGATCTACTCACTTTCAAACAACAGATACATGATCAGCAATCAGGCACTAATGACTGTTTTTGCTCTACTGTTAATTGAAAAAAGAGCTCAGGATAAATATCAATTTTTCCTGTCTTCCAATTTCTATTTTTCAGGGGGAGAGAGCTATAGATGACTCAGCAGTTCTAATCGTGATCACCAAGCTTTTGCTTTTCTTATTTTAGAGCTCTTTCATGACAGGTTTATAATCCATTCATTTTAGGATGCAAAAATTCCTCGAATCAATGAGATCCAATAAAATTGTTAGTAGTTAGAGTTTTTTCCAGTTAAAACTCCTGGCTATAGTACAGGTCTCAACTGGTTCTGGGTATAACCAAAGCCTACCCATGAGATTCTCAAGAGAAGGAAGACTGTTCCTGAAATTTACAGGAGAAAAACGACAATTGAAAGTAGAAATAGTTTGTTTGATATACAGGATTACAGTTCTGAGTTAAAAGAAAATCCTGTTTCCTGTGCAATAAATCCGTGTGTGTCTCTGAAGCTATAGATTGTGTGTTAAGATATGGCAGTATTTTTGTGACTCTTGGAAACTTGCATCATTTTCAATGGGCATGATTCAATTTCATAATACATTTCTGAAAGAGCAAGTATTCACTACTTGTTACATGACCATTGTGAAGAATTGCTATAGCTCTAAGCCCCTCAAGACACACCATTGGCCAGACTCTGTCTCTGATGAACCCCAACAACCAGGTTGCATACATAGAACACTCTAACTGGACTAACAGCTGGATCAAGCTCCCTGTCCTACTGAGTAAAAGGAAGCTATGAACATGAAACACTGGAAAATTCCAGAAAGCTCAGCCCCTGACAAATCTAATATATACCCTATCTTCTATTCTATTTAGTTCTCTGCATTCTACAGACTGAGCACATGAAGCCATTTCCACCTCTTATATTTTATTAATTTTTAACAAAAAAGAATTATAAACTGCCTTGGGCACACAAGTGTTCTCCCTCTGCCCTTAATGACCTCTAATCACCATATTCCACAGAACACTACCTATCCTAACAGCTGGACCCCACCACAGCACTACAGAGTAGAAAGCCTAAGGTTTGGACTTAAAAATCCACTAATCCCCATTCTGAAAATCTCCAGAAAGCTTTGCCTCTAAGAAACCTTATATAATCTCTGTTTTCTGCTCATTTCTCTGCTGGTTCTAGCCTCAACAGGGGCCACAATTCTCCTGGATCTTTTCCTTCCAATAAATCTCTTGTGTGAGTTGTGATATGTGCTGTGATTTTCTTGTATGCTTTGGCTCTCAACTGCTATGATGATGCCCAACATCCCCCTTCCCTGGGCATCAAGTCTCTCCAGGATTAGAAGTATCCTCTCCCACTGAGGCAAAACAAGGCAGTTCTCTGCTACATCATATGTGCTGGGGGACAGTGACATGCCCACATATGCTCTTTGGTTGCTGGCTTACTCTCAGGAAGCTCTGAGGAGTCTGGGTTAGTTGACAATGTTATTCTTCTTTTGGGGCTGTAATCTCCTTCTGCTGCTTCGATCCTTCACCTAACTCTTCTATAGAGAGCCCTGACCTCAGTTCAATGGTTTGCTGTAAATGTATGTATCTGCCTCAGTCATCTGCTGGTAGAGCCTTTCATCTATCAGTCTTTCTGTCTGTCAATCAGGTATTTATTTCTTTTAAACCCATTGAGTTCAACTAGTTCTGGTTATATGTACATAAGTCTATAGTCAATGACTGGCATATTGCATCCTATAAACAGTGTTGTCAACACCAAGAAATATCTATCTCTATGCTTCATTTTATCCAGTGCAAATATTCGCAAAGCATATAAAAGAAACTTCATTTATTTAGCCCTCTGTGTTCAAATTTTTATTTCACTAAGTAGGACAAATGTGGCAGGTGTCATTGAGATAAATTGCACGGGATAGCAGCTTGAACTTTTTCTGAACTACTGAGAATATTTTGTCTGTGTCTGTACCCAGAGAAGGAAACAATGTTTCCAAAGAGCCAGAAAGTTAATTTATATTTCCTACAGCAGCAATTTCATCATTTCTTATGTGCAATTCAAAGAATTTCTAAGACATAATTGTACAAGAATGAAAGAAAAATTTTTATAAAATGTTATATTGTAAGGCTCATTAATCCCATCTCATGTGCCGTCTTAGAAAAGTTTAGCTAAGAGAGAGCAGAGACATTGCACTGTTCCCCATCAGAGCATTGTTACAGATACCAGACAATGTGAAGTTTTGAAAAATTAATCTTTTACATGTTATTATAACAAGCAAAGCAAAAACTTAATTATCTGAATTATATCCCATTTCAAGCCTTGTTATTTATTTCATTTTCTATTTCTTGTATATGTCTCTCTCACATACACTTTATATTCATTTCAACGTAGTGTGAGAAGAGTGTCCAATTCTAGACTCTACAATGTTATGGTCTTTATTGTTTCGATGTTTATAGTAACAGGAAACAGGATTTCTAATGATTAACCTAGGTTCTTTGATTCTTAGCTTTCTAAACTCTTTTGAATATTGTTTGATTTTATAAACTTACTCAGACTGATAATATCACTAAAGAACATATAGAAAATTTCCAAATTTTATTTGTGGGTTTTCTACATGTCCACCCTTTTGATTTCTGTCGATCCACAGGGGTAAAATAAAGACATTTTGTTGATGATTTAGTAACTAGGCTTTTCTTTGTGATCCAGATAATTTTTTCCTGTACTATTTCTCTCCTCTAGATCATCCCAGAATACCAAGGCTTTTAGTAGTAACAAAAACAAAAACAAATAGTGAACAACTGAAACAGTTTTATACATAATTTTATTTAAACAGCATGAGACAGACAATTCAGTGCTGAAAGCTGGATCTTTGTCACAAAATCTCATTAGAGCTGGAAGTGTGTCATGTAATCTCATTCGCGTTTCTGTCAATGGCACTGCATATCTTATCCAGAATTTTCTGTGAATTCACAGGGCAATAGGCATGCCATTACAGAAAGACAATATTTCCCAAATCTTCTCCCCATTTTCCTGAACTCATATCCAAATTATATTCCCATTCCTACTTTCATTCTCCTTCTATTCAACAGCTTGATGTAGCTATCTAATAAGAGACAGAGTGAAGATTATTGGCAGATACATAGGTAACAGGTAAACTCATTGATGTGGAAGATTCTTATTTCTTAAATACATTTCTAGGTTCAATGATGACAAGTCCCTCATACACATTTTGAAATAGGAACAAAGAGAAACATTGAGAACCCTGGACATTTTTCAGACATTGAACCCAAAATTTACTTAGCAGAATCCTATATTTAGAGTCAATCTGTCCATAACTGATAATAGAAGAGCATGTTAGTTTGTCTCTGTGTAAGGCAAGGTCTTTTGTCCTTCCATAGTAACGAGCTCAGGTATTATCTAGAAGGTCAGAATTCCAAATATTACTGTTCTTGGTGACTCCCATCCAGGATTTTAGAAGACCTCAACTCAAGTTAAAATAAGAATTGGCAGAGGCCCCTTCTGAGCTGAGAGGACTGAGTTTACAATGACTAGTATATTTGGAAACTCCAGTTAGTATTCATCTCTAGCAAAAATAAAGAGAACACAAAAAAATCTCTGATCATGGAGGTGTATAGGTGGATCTTTTAGAGTTGTGAGATGATTTCTCCTGAATAATCTAGGGAGCAAGTATCTACCATGAAAAGAAGCTCAGGGGACTAATTTCCTTGGGATGAGTGGTATAGGATAGACTCCCTAAATACACCCAGGAATGGTAAATGTGGACACTCTTTTGCCTAATTTGTCCTTAGCCAATCTTAGATTTTAGGACAATAAGCTGTGAATAGCTATGTGAAGCCATATGAGTCTAAGCTGTTTGGCAAAAGGGAAATGTTCAAAATTTTCAATATCTTCAGCTTGCAGTAGTCTTTAAGTTTTCTGATGTGATAAAAATAAATATATGATACAATCTGTCAAGGTTAGTAGGGTCTGTCAATGAAGAGTAGGTGACTTGAGTGAGTTAAGAGGGTCAGTTTTGTTCTGGTATAGAACAAAATTGTTGGAGGATGACTGCCCTTAGGGGACGTAATTGTCAAGAGTCAAAGGGCTACAAGAAGCTATTCCTTTTCAGTTCAAAGAGGTATCAGGAAGAGAGGTATGAATATGATTCCTCAAAGGTTTATCACCACAGGCATGATGCCATTTAGGAACCCGTGCCTTTAGTTTCCTGGGGACCTCATATGGAATAAAATGCAACAACTCTAAAAAATCTAAATGGAACAGAAGAAGGGTTTGTTTGGCTTGACTGTCTGGCAGATGACAGTTTTACCTTTGCAGATGTCCCTCTAAACATGTGCCCCTTCTCCTTTTCAACATTTCTTCTTCATGATTGTATATGAAAAGAATCTTCTGGCCTTAGTAAATGTACTAGGAATAAAATGTAATAAAAATAACTAGATATGTGACTCATTGAAGAAAGTTTGATTAAATATTTGAAGTCTTGTGTCTTCTCTGCAGCACTAAAATACTGAATAGTCGGGTAAAATAATTTTACTTCAACTTAAGTACACAACAAATTTCTTAACTTTATAACTATGGAACCAAGACTGCTAAATCATAGAAACATTTACAGTAGTCCAACTTAGGTCCTGCACAAGACCTGCCAATAACAACCAAATCTAAAAAGACCAGTCTACCCGAGTGAGAGTTTGGAAATAGTATCACCTCACTTTTTAGATTAATACATTTATTTTCTAGCAACTCCAGCCACTACATTTTTGGTAACATCTAAATAACATTGAAAATGCTTTCTTTATGCAAGCTGCTTGCTTTTCTTCCTTGTTTTACAGTTATTAAAACATCAACAAATTAAGCATTCCACTAACAGTAAAATCTAGATATATGAAGTGAATTATTGATACATTCTGCATTTCCTTGCTTATATATTATGAATTTGATAAAATGAGTAAAAGGGAACACTTACTCTGACAAGAACCTTCCCCTCCCTCCACTTTTTCTTTGCATCTTCCCAAAGTTCTCTGTTCCCCAGATACATTTCTCTGCCATTTTTCTTGGGGAAAGAAAAGAAAACCTAAATCGAACCTAGGAGAGAACAAGTTTCAGTGCTATGAGGACACAAACCCTCATATTATGTCTCAACTAGGTAACCCAGTAGGAAAAAGAAAAAGTATCTTGAAAACAGGCAGAGCCAGTGAAACTAAACAGAAAAGGGGGAAGAAAATATGTAGGAGCAAGTGTAGACAAGGATACTATGAGAACACAGCCCACAGAAATTACTTAGCAGGGCTAAAAGTGGCTCACAGTGACTGAAAAGACTGCAGCAGATAATCTATTGGTCTGAGTTAGGTCCTCTGCATAAACATTATGGGTATCTAGCTTTTTGTTCTTATGGGACTCCCAACTGTGAAAATAGGGTAATGTCTCAGAAAAAGTATCTTGAAAACAGGCAGAGCCAGTGAAACTAAACAGAAAAAGGGGAAGAAAATATGTAGGAGCCAACAATTTTTTTTCCAAAAGATGGTTCCTATATAGGAAAGACAAGATTAGGGAATATATAAGGTTATTGGATTTGGATAAAGTAATCATTTTCCAAGCTTCCATATAAGCAACAGAATAGGTACTTCAATAGTAGGAAAATCCAATCAGTTCAGCAAGGTCAGAAGAATTAGAAGAGGTAAAAAACTTAAGCTCTGTATTCAGACTCCTCTGTTCTGAGCACTTGTTACTCCTTTGTAAATTCTGGATGCTTATATTTGAGACTATGGGTATTATCCAGTTTCACTTCTATCCTATTTCTCACACTACATTTCTACTTTTAACACTCTCAATTAGTGTACAACTCTTCTGGTCTATGTAGTTAGGATTTTTATAAAGGTAAAGGAATAACTGGTATCTTACTGGTAAACAGTGTTATTGCAAATGTCTATATGTCATATCATGAATTACTGTACCCTGATAAACCTTAGAACTATTATAGCTTTCAGCACAATTAGATACTCCTTACCAGTATGGCTTACCATCTTCCTTGCTGAAGATGCACAGTCTCTGTCATTGTTTTCTGTGGTGATGCTATTCGATCTAATCTTGTATACTCAGACTCTTGGTAGTTCAGTAAAATATAATAGGGAATGTGGATATTGATACATATTTTATTTTTTAAACTGGACAGGCAAATAGCAGAGGCCCAAATGCACGACAAACATTTTTTTTATAACTTGCTGACCAAGTTTGAGATAAATAGTAAGCTGCATATAACAAGTTCTATTCACTGGTTCTATAATTCATACTGAGAAAGAGTTTTGAATCTCTAAGAGGTAGCAACTATTTCCCAGAAATAACTCCATCCTCTTCAAATAAAAGGAAAATGTTGAACACCAAATTCAAAACAGAGAGACTTGACTTTCTTTTTTTTTTTTTTTTTTTTTTTGATTTTTCGAGACAGGGTTTCTCTGTGTAGCCCGGGCTGTCCTGGAACTCACTCTGTAGACCAGGCTGGCCTCGAACTCAGAAATCCGCCTGCCTCTGCCTCCCAAGTGCTGGGATTAAAGGCGTGTGCCACCACTGCCCGGCTGAGACTTGACTTTCAACTATGGTTGACAATTACAATAGTTTTTCTGAGATTTATGAAAATTGATCTCTAAAACAGGAGTATTCTCTATGCAGTACACATGACATCTTGAGGAGTTTAGCTGTGCCACCATGTGAAATATCATCCTAGCTTAGCTTAATAACTATTTCCATACAGACGTAGAAGAACAAACTGACTCAAGATACACTTATCAGAGTATACATCTGTACCTGCTGATCTCTTACTGCCAACTCCTCTCTAAATACTACACCTCAGATGTGTACCATTCTACATAATATTGTAATGTGTGTTTGTGTCTGTGTGTGTGTGTGTGTGTGTGAGTGTGTGTTTGTGTGTAATCCATAATTATGTTGGGAAAGACTTTCTTGTGCAACATTTGGATTGAAGCTATCACACTTGAATAGATAGTCAATCACCTATGATTTACAAATGTGTCAAGGAGGCTCAATTTTTTTCTAGCAGAAAATATTGATAGATATTTTATATTACTTTGTTTTTGGTACCTAATGGGGAAATTTTAGACATCATTTATATCTTTCACAAATGTAAAATTAGTAGCATTTTTGGTAGATGGGAGGTTATGATAAAACTGAAAGTGAATTTGAGAAGATGTCATGAATTATTTGAGATGGGAAATTCTATGTGCCACTGAAGCAATATTGAATATGGGAGTGGATTTTACAGAGGAAATTTTTGTATAGTTGTTTTTCTTTATTTTATTTAGGTGTGAATAGTTGTTGGGCATTGAGTTCAATGGGCATTGAGATATGTCAACGTATATCACTTATTTGAGGCAAATGGGGAAGTACATATATCTAGGTAAATCATAGGAAAATAATCCTTTTCTCTGTGGTATTCATTGGCATTCCCCATTTATGGGCAAATGTTTGGTTTATGCACTGGATGTAATACATCAGGGGAAATATATCGTTGAATTGCTAGAAAGGCAAGAAATCTCCTTCTGTGTGTAATGATAGTTCTGTTTGTAGGCAAGGAGATCGACCTGAAAGAGACTTCTGGAATAAATTTGGAATTGAGTGAGAAAAGGATAAAGGATGCTAGGCTTACACCTTTGGCATTTACCTCTAACATATTTGGTAAGTTGAATAAAAAAGAATAGAAATTGAGCTGCTAGTACTATTTAGTTACTGTTGTTTGTTTTGTTTGTTTAAATTCTAAGTGGACCTAGAAAAACCGAAGGATGACCCTTATGACCTCAATTGACATAGAAAAATTGGGATCACGAAGGTACTATGTAGATATAAGATGTAGTTATGATCAGACTTCTGAGGCAAATCTAGTATAAGACAATTGAACCTCTAAATAACTAGAAATAAAAAACTTTAACTGAGAAATGAAAATTTGATTTTGGGAAATGGAACAAAAATGACCCTTCTGAAACTTTTAGAATCAAAGAAAGTAAGCAATCTAACCACAATAGTCACCCTGTTACAAATCTAGTATAACCTTAAGCAGTGCAAATGAAATGATCCACAGATACATTGTTATATAACAACAATTCGAAGTGCTTTGATATGTCCAAAGAATTTCCACATAGATGTCAATCCTAATAAACAATACTGACATGATTATCATAACCTAGGGAACCAGTATGATACCTATGTCTCTTGTGTTGACCTCTGTAGACTAGATTAAGATTTAATGGATTTGCTGAGACTATTCAGAGAACAGTATATTTATATATTTGAAAACGCCTTGGCAGATCTAAGACCATCATGTCTAGTGTATCTATATACTGAAAATATAATAGGATGATTATTACAAAACATAAGCAAATAAAAATGTTTATCCTGGAAACTAGAATCGAACTCTTAAAAGATTTGTCTTGAATCTGAGTTTCTCAGGAAAAAAACAGTGAAAGTCAAACTCTACTTGTGATACAGTTGGAGAATTTAAAGCCTGACAAAATGTTAATAGATAGCATTGATTATAAACCATTATATATGTTAAAACAAATCTGTTCATCATATGGGTAACTGTCCAATGGTATTTGTTCATTAATGGTGCCATTTTTAGCATGAACTACCTGTTAGCTTCAACCTTCACTATTACATTATTCTAGATAGCTGCGGTATCAAAGTGTTATGATTTTAACTCACAACACTTGTATAGGAAATAGGTGGATCTCTAACTAGGAGAGGCAGAAAGCTTTCCCTACTATTAGAAGTGCAAAATTTCCAAGGAACACTCACATAGACATTTCAAGATATTTACAGGTAGCCATTTGAAAGGACATTTTCTACTCTACAATGATGATTCTTACATCTTGACAAGCAAAACTGTATAGACTAATCTAGAAGTAGTGTAAGGGGAAGATGCCTAAGAAACACATGTTATATAAAGAACAAGCAAGGAGCAGGAGCCACATTCGTCACTTTAACTGCTGATGGAGTAATGAGGGTGAGTCCTGTGGGAAATCTCTTGGAGATAGAAGTGAAATGGCTCAGAAGGAATGATTGAATTTTTACATACATAAATAATAACTGCCTCATACTTATCTCATTTTATCCAACATTAATAGGTGAAAAAAAATTGATGCTAACAGATCAATTTATACATGCTTTAGTATATCTGGCTTATATTTAATGTTAATGTCTTATTTGTTGTAATATTTTTGAAACATGCTCAGAATGATGAGGGATATCAAAAAAATTCACCAAATTTATCATCTTTGCATTTCTACTATTATGTATAGATTACTGGCACAAGCTTTTGCCTCATTGTTCGACCTATGCTCTGTTTACAATCAGGATTTTGTTTGTTTGTTTGATTTTATGTAGATGGCATGATAATAATCTCTGAATATTCTTCAGATTGGAGACTCATTTAAGACACTTCCATGTGTTCCTGAAGAATCAGTCATAAAACATTAATCCACAAACCATGCAAAGGACAGGGATTATTGTAGAATTCTTGGGAACTTATGTGATATGATGCACAAGCGAAACTTAACAAAATTATCAAGAAAGCTTAAAATAGTCTTTGTTGACAAACACAAAAATGAAAACAAAAGGTAAAAGCAGATACTTTTAGTGGTTTGTGAATTGTGAATGTCAACACTAAGAGTGGATTAGTTCACTATCATTTGTTGGCTACCAAGGCTCTAGATATGTCTAAATTAGTAAAGGTTGATATCACATTGGTTGGTCGACTTCTAGTCATTAAAAAGCATTCCCATTACTGTGGAAGCTGATTCATTTGTATATGTGACCTGGAAAAATAAATCTAGGAATACCCCCCAAAAATTATATTCTTGGGAGCTACCACCAAAATCCCAGTATGAACTATTAACTATAATACAAAAATTAAACCTCAAATCCAGAAGCACTTGTGGATTTTGACTGTTTCAAATTGGAAGTTTAAGATTAAGATGTGCCACCTACTGCAAAAATGGCTTCAGAGGTTTATGCAGAGAATCAGAGTTCTTATTGGATTAGGTGTCCATTACAGTAGGGCAAAAATCGCAGATGGTATGAGTCACTTAGAGAAATATTTGTGACAAGAGAAGTCATGGGTTCCAGTGAAGAAGAATCTCCTATAAATTGGTGACATGTAGTATTAACTAAACTGTTTATCTACATTCATGTTTACAGTCATGGAGATTTCCTATACTCCATGTAAATAAATGCAGTTTTCTATATCTTCATTTTCATGATTTCTGTCAATTATTCTTCATAGTATCTATTCCCATGAAATCCATATTTTCAAAGCATGGTATTTAGACAAAAGCCAGTATCCAATCAGGTACCCGAAAAAATATCTTATACCTGATAATAAGATTCTATTTGTATTTATTCATCTGTTTGTGTCCACAAGTGTGTACAGGGACATGCATGCTGGGGCCAGAAGGATGCCTGGTGCCTTTCTCTATTATACCCGCCCTCACCCCTTGGGTACTGCACTGCAGCTGTAGTTTGGGGACTCCAAACAAGCTCCAGCAATTCCATTTTCCTCTCTTTGCCCAAAACACTGGTTACATCCATGCACAGCAACATTTGTCTTTGGACATGACTTTTGGAGACCAAATCCCAAGTATATATGCTTTCTCAAAAAGTTTTTATTCACTATTGATAATAGTCTTCTTGAGACCTATAGTACAGGTGGGGAAAGATGCTCAGAGACCAGCTGTCTGTACCTTTACAACATTGTGTGGGTAGGCAGAAGACACACAAAAACCCATTTATCCCTATGCAAATTAACGCAAGACAGGGAAGATGTCCACACGCTCACCAGCTGCCATGAAGCAGAGACAGAAGAAGTCAACCAGAGGCCTGCCAGATGGAGTGGGAACCACTACAATGTGCAAATGTGTGGTGGACATAAGGTAGTGAAAGAGAATTAGAACAGTTTGAGCATTATTAAGAGAGTGAAACTGATGATGCCAGGGTTGAGAGGAATAGGCTCTTTTTAGTCATCAGCCCCTCCACTCTGAGACCATGGTGAAGTGTTTGCACAAGCTGCTTCAAAGGGCCATGCCTATGTATCTGGTTATACAGTGGCAAGGATCATTGTCAATGTCTGTG
The DNA here is from genome assembly GCA_021653895.1 of Mastomys natalensis. Classification (NCBI taxonomy): domain Eukaryota; kingdom Metazoa; phylum Chordata; class Mammalia; order Rodentia; family Muridae; genus Mastomys; species Mastomys natalensis. The sequence goes on along the minus strand of JAJTUV010001533.1, from coordinate 617,189 downwards.
GGTCATATTACCACTGGAAAACAAGGGGATATTAGTGGTCTTGGCAGTATCAGGGACCTGATACTTCAGTTGCTGTGAGGAAGTATTCCTGCCTTTTACTGGCTCCTCCTCATTGATACTCTTGAAAGCTGGCCCTACCTTTCACCTGCTGTAGCACTTGGGAGATTGGGCTCTCTACAATCCAGACCATCAGAGGGAGCTGGTTTGATACTGGGAGCACTGTGGGGCATTAATTTGAGAGGGCTGACCTGGCCTAGCCTCCTATGGGGTGGCTCTGGCAAGGAGGTGATGCCATATTTTCCAATTTCCTTGCTAATTACCTCAATTGGAAAAGGTGGCCGGAGAGTCTTAAGAGTGGAAATGCTTAGATTGCTTCTCACAGGCTACAGCATTTGGAAGAATGTGTCCTGGGCCTTGACTAGGCAGTGTTGCAGAGTGTAGCTGGCTCTTGAGTCATGGGTGTGGTTGAGCCAGCCTTGGCCCAAGGGCATGAGAGCTGAATCATAATGAAATAAAACAGAAGAGGAATAACAATAATAATAATAGTAGTAATAATAATAATAGTAATAATACTACTACTATGACTACTACTAACAACAACAACAATAAGAAGAAGAAGAAGATGATGAAGAAGAAGAAGAGAAGGAGAAACATTCTCCTCACTAGCATAAGGGAATTCAAGCTTTTTCATTGGCATAAGCCTATGGTGACTATTAGCATTTCAAGGTATATAATAGCTGCTGGACTCCCTCAATTACTATTCACAAGTATCAGTTATACACTTCAAAGTCCTAAACCACTTTTACAGGTTCTTTCCCAGTAACTTTTTTTTCTTACACTGCTCATACCCTTTGTTTCTTTATGATTTCCTGAGAGATAGGCTTAATATTTTTCTTTCTTTTTTTTAACACATTAAACAATTTTATTTAGAATTTCTAAAGATACAAATTCAAGACAATTCCTCCAGTAGGTAACAAAATAATCTATTGTGTAAATTCCTTCTCATCAAGATGACTTTATTCCATAACACAGTATATCAGCTGGGCAGGCTTGCTCTTAGCAGATAAAATGGTCATGTGCCAGTCACTAGTCTTCTGTCTGTTTTTGTCTGTAAACACAACTAGATAGCCAGATCATAACCGAATGTGAAATAATTCAGCCCTGAACTTTCAAGAGCAAGTGGGAAATATTACCAGCACCTGGAACACCTTTTGGTGGGTTCACCAGCTACTTAGGGTGTTACCACAAAGTGAGCACTGGGTAAGAACTCTCAGTTTCTATCATAGTGTGACCTATCTTCACCCTGCATACATTAGGTGTCTTTCCCTTAGAAACCAAAGTGTTCTCACAGCAAGTTTAGTAAGTTAAAAACAGAGGAAAAGCAACCAGAAAGCATAAGAATTCCTCCTTTTAAGGCGCTCATAAAATTAATGCTTACGGGTCACAGATGGCACATAGTTTACATATCCAAGGCCCTGCAACCATGCATCAGAAATAGCAAGTACCATAAATGCATTTTTCATACGAAATTTGTTAAACAATTATTAAATTCAGCATGAGAAAGCCAAAGGAACATTTGAAACAACATTCCTGGTTCTTTATGATCCACTTGTAAATTCCCCATTTTACCAAAAGAGTTCTTATTTTTAATTTCTTTACTTAGCATATTGCATTTTCATGGTGCTTGGAAAACAGGCGACACACAAATGATCCCCTCTTCAAGAGGATAAGCTTCTTGTAGTTTAACTAACCTACCCATTTTGCCCTACTAGGTACAGATTGCTTGACCACAGTGGCTTAGGCCAACTCCAAATTCCAAATTCCAATTCTGGAGTCCAGCTGCTCCTCCTCAACCTTCTCTAACTATCCAACTCTCCTCAACTATTCAGTGTCTCTCTGGATCCTGGATCATGCCACGCCTATCTGAGGATCTCTAAATACTAATATATTTTCCTCTCCATGTACTAAAACCGTTATCCCATTTCAAAATGCCTCTCTCAGTCTACCTGTCCAGCTATTTTCTCATCTACTCAATCTAACCACAAATCTACTGGGTAAGTGTCAACCTGGACCTTCCTGCTTTGTCTACTATTACTAAAAAAGGCAATCTTGTGTGCCAGGAAGCACCTATAGCCCTACAGGTCTCCCATCACAAAAACAAGGAATACCTTTTCTCTATGTTTTTAAATGTTTCTCTTTGACAAGTCTCCAGTCTACTTTGAGGATATCCCAGACTGAAATACTCTACTCCCTTGCCTAGGTCACCCAGCACCACCACTCTTACTGACCATAGGTTTTTTTCCATTCAAAAACTAAGTCCTCAATTCTCTTCCTATGTCTAATCAAGTATCTGCTTTACCTCATACTTGGTGACATTATTAAGTCCCATCACCTCATTTTTCTTTTTTTTTCTTTTCTTCTTTTTTTTTTTTTTTTTTTGGTTTTTTGAGACAGGGTTTCTCTGTGTAGCCCAGGCTGTCCTGGAACTCACTTTGTAGACCAGGCTGGCCTCGAACTCAGAAATCTGCCTGCTTCTGCCTCCCAAGTTCTGGGATTAAAGGCGTGCACCACCATGGCCTGGCTCATCACCTCATTTTTAGTGTATCATGACATGGTTAAAATACAACCTCAACAATTAGTTTCAATGGCCAAAAGATAGCACACTAACTCAAACTTTGCCAACACATGGGCAAGTGGTCTCAGCATACCTAAGCTTTGATTATTTTCCTATCTTAACCTTCCCTCTGAACATCAGACCTGGTTTACCCATATCTTATTGCACACATTAAGGAGGGTCACTGCTAAGATTTGAGAGTCTTTGTCATGATAATTTTAAGCACATTAAATGCCATGTTCAGAAGTTCTCTAACAGTCTTAAACACTAAGATATCTGAGTTAAACAATATTTCTTATAATTATCTGTACTAAATTATAACTCTTACATAAAACAGTAATTTAGTTAAGGTTTAATCTCATAACTAATTGCATCAATTCTTAGCATGATTTATTATCAACTTGTATGTTTTAAAACTTATAATATCTTTTATAAAATTAGGTCTTTTGGTTCTATTTTTTTTTTATGTTTTAGTCTTTAAAAAACTTTGTTTTGAACTGAAGATCCAGTATCACTATGGAACTTTGTAATCAATAAATATAGTTCATAAAGGGACTGGAAACTTTTGAGAGTTTTATATTTTATATAAACAGTTTATATTGTATGAAACATAACAGTTTTCTATATTAAGTTTATAAAAAAAATCTATAGCTTATAAAGAAGGTAAAAAAGTACTAACAGTGTAAACTATTCAACATATATAAAATTAATATATCTCAACTTAAAAGTATCTTTAGTAAAATGTTATCTTGGCTACTTCATGTCATGTGTTCTTTATATCTCAGAAAGGAATCATGTCACATGTTTTAAGATCAATTAAGTATACACATTTAATAACTAACAACAAATTATGAATTTTAAACATGTCCTATAGTTTATAAATAAATAATCCTGTTTCTGAATCTAGAATTTAAAGACATGCCTGGGTCTGAAAATTGTGAGCAATAAAGCATTATCTGAGCTAGCAATAAAGTGTATAAGTACAAATCAGCTTCAAAATTGTCTATGTTAAATACCTTTCAAATTTTTTACTTTACCAAATCTACTGAAGAGAAAGCTCAGAGGTGAACCTAAGGATCTGGTAGCTGGTGATAGACAAAAGAAACAGCATTCATTCATGCATCCAAGAAGTAGAAAAGACATAAGTATTTAGACACAATTTTAAAATAGTTTTTGTTATACTTTATAAACTCAAAATTTTATCATGATATAAAGGACAGTTTAAACAAGTTTTGAGTCATACACATAGTATGTTTTAAAAATATTTCATTGAATTTCTCACAACATATACAAATCTGTGTAATCATAAGATATGAACTTGTTGCTTTCTTAGACAAAATGAAATATAATAATAAACAGAGAGTTCTCTAAGACTAATATGTTTTATACTTGCTACTTAATACAATGTGAGCTTAAGATTGAAGGTTATAAGCCACCTCAACATGGTTGCTATTTTTGATGAATTGCATCCAAGTTACATGCGCATATATACATATGGAGTTGAGTTACTTGTACACATACATATACCCAAACAAAAAGTACTTAAACACATGTACTTAAAATTCCTTTATTAGAAAATTAAATTTATATATTAAATTAAGTTTAATTTAATATGTTTTGTTATATAGATTTAAAGCCAAATATTGTTGCAGACTATATAGATATTAAATCATACTCAATGAGCAAACTACAAATCCTTAGAAAAGAGTTTACATCATAACCTTAATATATTGTGCAGCTTGGTTTTCATGTAGGTCTCAAACATCTGGAGTGGGGGCTATCCCAAAACATGCAGCCTGTATATGGAGTATGGTCTTCTAGCTGGGTGCCTCATCTGGCCTCAATGGGAGAGGAAGCACCTAGCCTCTCAGAGACTTAAAGTGGCAGGGTGGGGGATACAGGAGAAGGGGGTACTCAGAAAACAAGAGATGGGGAAGGATTGTGGGAGGGGGTGACTGGGATGGGTTATAAAGTGAATAAGCAAAATAATAAAATTAAAAAGGAAAAAAAATATATTTTCTTTTTTTTTTTTGAGATCAGAGTGCAAAAAAAAAAAAAAAGAGATAAAGACTTTTTTTAAGAATGCAGAATAGAATTTTTGAAATAAGAGAGTTTGTGAGCCTAGAATTAAAGTTTAGATTAAAAAATGATTGGGAACCATTTGATCATGGCAGTGAGAAGTTGAAAATTAGGTGTGCCAATTTCAGACCTTTGAATAGTGCCAAGTTTATGTAATAAAATTTGAGTTAATGAACAGAAAGAGGGAAAGTATGCTTGGTTTATTGCAGGCTGACTTCAGGAAACAAAATAAGAGATGGGTCAAAAGTGCCTGAGGGTCCAGGTGGGCAGGTTGAGAGCCAGAGCCACAGGGAGGAATAGGATTCTAGCTCGTTTGGAATCAAATTCAAAGACAAATGATTTAAGATCACGCCTACCTCAGGAGTGGTCAGATAAGCAACTTGGTTCAGAGCAGACATTAGTAGGATTAGGTGTATGTGTCAGAGTCCCTGGACCTACCCTACCCTACCCTGATCTGTTTCAGGTTACTGTCAAGGTGTTTAAGCAGTATGAGTAGGATACCAGAAATAGACACAAATCTTGGAGAAAAGAGAAATAGGGGATGGAGAATTTTTTCCTTTCCCCCAATTTCTTGTATTATTTTTAAAGTTTCCTAATAAGATTAGAAATGTAATTGGAAAGGTGAATAAATTTAAGGTCATTCAACTTGGTTTCAGGTGTAGGGGATGCAGGCTTTCTAAGAGGGATCCCAAGGCACAATGAGAAGTTATTCAAGATGTTCTCCTGTATGAGAGGAAGAAAACTTTCACTGAAGCCTAAAGTACCCAGGATGCAAGGAGGAAAGAATGAGGAACATTGAGTTGGTGATAATTACACTCCATGCTTTCAGTGGCTTAGCCTGGCTAAACCAAAGAAGACTCTTGACACATGGTACCAGAGTTTTCATAGAAGATGGTAGTTGAACAACAAAATCAATTCTAAGTACTATCATCTCATCCAAATGAAAAATTTGAGGAGAAGGATTACAGAACCAAAATGGCCTAGAGGATCTGTGAGATTAACAGGCAATTCCAAAGTAGTAGTAGAAGAGAACAGGAAGGAGACAATAGCCCCGTAGGGCCAATGAAGACTGCATAGTTGCAGCTCCAAGGATGGTAAGTTGGGACGGGTGAAAAACAATCACCTTGGCCTGAATGTATTTGTCTGGGAGTACCACTGTCTATAAGTATATCAGATGAGTGCAGTACATTGTAAACATCACTTTCTTGAATTAAGAAAACATTTACACAGACTCAAAGTGAAACTTACCCAACTTTTGCTAGTGGACGTGTTGGTCAGTGATCAGAGAGTCAGAAATCAGATTTGTTGCAGGTATTTGGGGTGTGAAAGTAAAATGCTGGTGCATGGTTTAGACTCATGAAAAGTAGCAAAAACACCAGGACAGCCTATTGAGTTTCCGAAAAAAGATTATGAAATATAATGTGACACGGGATAGCCAGGTGACCTTTTGAGTAATTACGCCATGCAGCAGGGGTTTATTGGGGGAAGGGTGAGTAGCAAGCCATGTAGACAGGCAGAAAGACAGACAGATGAGAGCAGAACCATGAGGAAAATGAAAAGGGAGGTGTGTGCAGAGAAGGACAGAAATGAATCAGAAAGAATGCCAATCAGATTGTGTGAGAGAGAACTTGGGTGTAGTTCCTTTTATCAGGCCACACACAACACACACTCACCTGGCATACTTGGTGTTAACAGCTGATGATGACATTGTCAGTTGCTGAATTCCTGAGTGCAGCGTAGTGGAATCATTTGTAAGCTAACACTTAAACTATACTTGATGCATGGGCATTAAAAGGGTATGTTACTCATGGTGACAGTAGAAATGTGTTGTATTTGGTGGCTGGTGATGATATTGCTGCTGCCTCTTTGTGATGATGGTGGGGTGTTTCTAGAAATTTAATAGTTTCTAACATTCCTCACTTTTCCTTATTACAAAAGATGAGAAAACTAAAAGAGACATCTGGAGAGGCAGGAATAGGGGTACAATGTACCTTACATTACTTCTGGCTTATCTTGGAGTCCCAAGAAAACTGGGAAGGTGCTCAAATCCAGGTAGAGCTGGCTGTTTCACTTTCCTTTTGGGCTCATGAGGATCATCTGATGTAGGCAGGTTATTTTTTAAGTCTGTTTTATTGGGTTCTTATAACTCTACCGCCCTTCCAACACTTATCCACACTAACACCCAACACTAGTCCATAAAGAAAGAAAGAAAGGAAAGGGGATGTGGACCTCTATATTGTACTTCCTATTGAAGTACCCTGAGGCAAGTCTCATTTTTGCTGTTAGGAAATCCAGCAGCCCAATAAATAGTAATAATAAGTATAGCAGCAGAACCAGCCATCCACAGCAGGGCCAGGTAAAAGGGAGCAGCAGCCACAGGAACTCTGAGGGCTCTCATATTTATACTCTCTTAAGTATCTACTGCTTTGGACAATCTGCAGCTAGCAAAGACCATATATTTCCCAGACCACACATGAGGCAAATAGTCTACTGCTTTGGACAAGCTGCAGCAGCCCCATACTCTATACTGTGATTAAAGCAAACACTTATTCATATAACACAATTGGGTTTTGAAAGAAAACATAATTCTCACTACAATCTAGGGTTAGGAAAATTCAGGCAGCTTCTGTAAGTCTGTACTATATGGGACTAGCAACTTTAAAGTTGTTGGGTATCAAATTTGAGGTAACCCCTACAGCTGGTGGGTCTCTGGAACAGATTAGAGATGGAGATGGAGGAGATGGAGATGGAGTGGATGGAGATGGAGATGGAGATGGAGATGGAGATGGAGATGGAGATGGAGATGGAGATGGAGATGGAGATAGGGATAGACTTAGACGTAGATGTAGATGTAGATGTAGACATAAACATAGAATGTTATAGATTAGATATAGATTAGATATAGGTATAGATATAGATACAGGTATAAATGTAGATTAGAAACAGAAGGTAATATAAAAGAGTTTAGGAGGAATTATTTCTTAGGTGTACATTTGAAACTTTTAAGACAATGATCCTGGGCATTGGAGGAGGAAAGTCCTAACACTAGGGAACATTTTAGTTTACAAAACAATGTAACATTTAGATATGTTAGCATTATGGCAGGTTGTAATCTGTACAGAAATATGCACAGAAATATGCACTGTAAAAATGGCAGTAGACTCACAGATTTGAGACACACTTAAAACAGATGAGCCCAAAATGTTTCGGAGTTTAAAGCATTAACTCAGTTTAAACATGCTTTTAATCTATATTCAGAAAAAAGAAAAGAAGTGTAAAGATTTTCCTTGTGACTGGTAATATTAGAAGTACTTTACAGAACAAGATTAATAGCTAATCAAATCTTCATTACTAATTTTAGCTTTTGAAGTCTTTATTTAACAAGTAAAAGAAATCTGAACTCTGTAACTCACTTATACCTTTAAAAATTGCTTTTACATACTCTTAGACACTGTCTTTGACCTTTATAACTTAAATTTACATATCTTAAAACACTTTTCATACCCTTACACCTTATTAAACGTTCATATCATCAGACATAAACTTCACATTTTTTTATCTTATCATCTACCATGAGGCAAAGGTTGTTAATTATTGAGATGAGTCATAAAATGAGTTCTATTAAATAACAAAAGAATAAAATCTTATATTGAATCTTTTCTGTCATTTTTTCTCATTTTAGAGTCTGGTTACAAGGAAAGTTGTGTCAAAACATAGTAGTGAGTCAAGAAAAGTGAGTCTGGATGTAGCAAAAGAACTGATAAGACTATTGAAACCATGGTGTCAGAGTTGTTATACTTGTCGTAATAAAACTGGCCAATGTATCCTTAGTCTACTTGTCAATGCCATCAGAGATATGATAAAAATATATATCATCTGAGTAAGCTGGAAGCGCAATTCAAGAAGCTCCTGAATCTAAGAAAAATGACACTTAGTGGACATTATGTTCCTCCAATATAATCTCAGTTTCACTGGGGACAGAGGACCCAGGGTATCATCAGTCTTTGGCTGACAGATCTAGAATATCCAACAGACTTTCCTGTGAAGTATTAACTTGGGTGGGGCAGCCTACCTTGTCTAAGTAAAGTAGAGAAGTCAACTTCTCATTGCCTTGCTTTTCTACAGTTTCGACCAGGTCCTGGCTTCAGAAAAGGCAGTTTTTCACCTAGTGGTCAGCTATGCTGTATTTCAAGCAATCTGCATGTCGAGTACTACTGTGCTCATAACCTTCTTTGGGGAAGACTCTAGGGGTGAGGCCAAGATCTGGTAGTTCTTTCTATCACAGTAAGCTTATTTATTAAATATTTTAAATGCAATGTTTAGCAGTATTAGAAAAATTTGTGGCCCATTTATCTATTAAGTATATCTAATCTAAACAAACTTTTCTTATTTCTTGTCACTTGTTTCAGGCCTAACTGTGAAAACATATACGGGTGAAAAAATTAAGCTTATTCCTTTAATCAGTTTCCTACTGAGAATGACTACTGTGAACCTGAGTAAGACTTAGGAATTAATAATAACTATAGCTTGTTTATCAACTCATATTTTTACTTATCGAAATTTTAGGTGTTAACCAGTTAGCAAAGGCATGAGTATTTAGTTATAATTGTCTATGTCAGATTTTGTTAAACTCAATAGTCTTTATAACCTTAATTTTCTAACATAATATGGACAATATTATATACCAGACTTGATTGTAGCAAATATACCCTTACATTCTGATCATCTTATAAAAATTCATACCAATCCAAAATATTTTTGGAGACATAATACTTCTCTAGTCTAAAAGAAGATACAATGATAAACAAAAAGTTGGTTAGCACTAAGAAGTTTTACAATTGTTCTATGCCAAATTGTAATCTGAAGATGGCAGTTAATTTACATGGTATACACACTTTAACCTTAGTAAGTTAGCTGGCAGCCACCTGGCTACGTACTTCTTAATGGAGACATCAGCCAAGATTGTGGGGGAAATAAATATTTATTATTTAATAAAACATCTGTTTTCCAGGTAGATCTATATTTTTAAATAGGAAATGAATCCAATTTATATGTACATATATACACAGAACAGAATACACTTTACACACACACACACAGCATGTTGAATTCAAATTGCATATGTGCATACACACAAACACAAAATATATTCTAAACAAGTCTTGAAATATTTATAATTTGTTTAATATCACCTTATACAGATTTTGATTTATGTATACATATTTTAAGTATAAGCATTAAGTTGGAATTTTAAAGCCAATTTTTGTTACAGATTTTGTAAATTTTATTTTTAAAATGTGAAATCAAATTTGGCTTTAAAATGATAAATTAAGACTTATACTTAAAATATGTATATATAAATAAAAAATCTGTATAAGGTAATCTTAAACATATAAATTTTATATGATAGACAATGAGCTTAGAGATTTTGAGATAGAGTTTATTAAAGAGTATTAAGAGATTTTTTTGGAGAGAAGAGCACAGAGAAATAATAGTCATTCAATTTTTTTAAAGTAGTAAAATGTTAATAATAAGAGAATTTGTATTATTTGCTTGCATGGTGGCAGAAGTTGCTACAGTCTGTAAGAATATGGATATAAACTGCACCAAGTTTTGACCATTAATTTATATTGTAACCAAGCTGTAATAATAAAATCCTAATCCTTGGCACTATAAATAAAGGGCTTCAAAAGGAAGCTTAAGTCCATTGGATGGGTATAAGTACCTGCTTCTGCATCATTTAGCTCCTTTTAAGGCCTCTCAGAGGGCAGCCATGCTAGATTCCTGTTTGTAAGGATATCATAGCGTCAGTAATAGTATCAGGCCTTGGTGCCTTCCTTTGACATTGGTCCTGATTTGGGCCAGTCACTGGACCTCCTTTCCCTCAGTCATCTTCCTTTTTATCCCAGAAGTTCTTTTAAACAGAGACAATTCCGAGTCAGAGGTATTGACTATGGAATTGCAACCCTTCCCTCCACTTGATGCCGCATTTTTATACTGGAAGTGGATTGTCCAAATTCCCTCTCCCCACTGTTGTGCATTTCTCGTAAGGTCTCTTCCACTGAATCTTGAGATTCTCTCACCACCTGGTTCTCTGAGAACCAGGAGAACCTACATTCTTGAGAGTTCCCCAACTCCCACCTCCCAAGGTTGTATATTTCCTTTCATTATACTGGCCTTTGGGTCCTCACTCCTGGTCCTTCCTCCTGACCATGTTCCTCTTTTACCATGTGTTCCCCATTTCACTCTCCCACCCTATATAATTCCTTCCCTCCCTCCTCAATCTTCTTGTATTTTTTCTCCCTCCAGGATGAATTGAAGCATCCTCAATTGAGCCCGAAAAGTACTCTTCCAGAAACAGAGTAATGAAAAAAAAATATTTCAAAGTTCACTAGCATAACATTCATGTAGTACTGTCCAGTGCTTAGGCACTTTTGCCAACTTGGGCAAATTATCTGGAAAACACACATCTCAGCTAGAATTGTGGATAACTTCTATATATTCATTAAATGGCAAGAAGCATCAGGAGACCAGCACATGAGTATTCATATTCTACTATACTTTCTGTGCAAATGTGAATTAACTAAAGGTGGCTTTAGGAGAGTCTGGAGTACTCAGGACGAGGGAGTATAAAAGTGGGTGGCTCTAGCACTGGAGATGAGAGGGATACTATACTTTCTCTGTAAAGATTTTCTGGTGCTGTCTTATAGGCAATGAATATACAACACAGTAAATAAACAATCACTAATGTTTGGTAAGTTGGCCCAATAAATTTCTTGTATTCATAGCATGAACCTTGACAGTATTCGCTTATTTTTCTTTTGGAGAGACTAGGTAGAGGAGTAGGCATTTTTCCTATGTCTACTTAGGAAAATTATTATTATTATTATTACTTGTATTATCTTTAATTTCCTTTTGCAGTCCATTCTTTATCTCCCTCCCACCTCATCCTCTGACAGTTCCTCATCTCATTCCTCCTCCCCCTACTCCAAGATGATTCCCCAACCCCACACCCCTCTACACACCCACACCCTACCAGGTCTCCCCATTTCCTAGAGCCTTAATTCCCTCAAGTGTTAGCTGTTCTTTTTCTAATTGATCACAGACTAGGGTTTCCTCTGCTATATATGTGTCTGGGGCCTCTGACCAACTAATACATGTTCCATGGTTGGTGACTCAATTTCTGAGAAGTCTCAGGGGTCCATATTTTTTGAGACTACTGTCCTTCTTATAGGATCACCTCATGTAAGAGCCTGGGAGAATGCAGGTTGACCCATAGGTCAGAAAGCCTTCTCATAATCAGAGACTAAAGTAAAAGTGAGAATATATACCTACCTCCATTATGGCACACATAAACAAATTGTTATTACACTTATACAAGCAATATTTAACTCCAAATATTTTCTTATGATTTTCAGTCTAGAATTTGGTATTTTTTTTATTTCTGCCATCATTATTTTCTTGAAATTTTGTGGTGGATCAAGATCATATGCCATTCAGTTATGTATAGAATGCAAACACAAAGAAGCATGGTTTTCTTTAATGTTAATTCTGTTCCCAATTCATGGTCAAATAAATAAAATAAATCTTGTAATATTTAAACTAAGGTTAAGAAGACCTGTACTTGTTTACTAACAATTATCAATGAATCAACTAAAGATATTTGTTTAGATGAAGAGGCTGTATTTAGTTTCATAGAAGAAACATACATATATATATATATGTGTGTGTGTGTGTGTGTGTGTGTGTGTGTGTGTGTGTTGTGTGCTCTTTGAACTGAGAAGAACCTGCAACTAGAGGGTTTTTTCCCTCCCACTTAAGTATCAAATACAAAATGTCCTTTGATGAAGCTTTTTTCTCTGATATGCTGCCCCACTTACCTTTCAAACAAGAACTCATCAGACTTTCAGCATTTAAAGAATAAGAACCTTGGGAATATGCCTACTTTATTGAAAGAATAAAAACATGTACAGTAAAAATTACAGTTCAATTTCTTCTGCATTGTTCTTATGCAAGCAAAATCAAAAGAGTACTTAATTGACTCTGTTTTCTAAAGATGGAATTTTGTTTTATTCATTGAAGAAAATTCCACAATTTATATGTCTTTACATTCCATTCCTGTAGTATATACACTTTCACTTATCCTATATTCTCTTCATACATAATGGATTTATTTAATCATAGCTTTATTAAATATGTTATTTACATAAATTTACTTTTTAATTTTGTCTGCATTATTCCATCTAAAAAATTAGCCCTGATGTAATAGGATTTTAAGGATTCTCTTAATTACGGTTTCTTTTGTCATTAGGAGACATCATTACCAAAATAACTCGTATAAAGGACAATATTTAATTGGAGCTGTCTTATAGGCTCAGATATTCACTATATTATCATCAAGGCAGAAGTATGTCAGTGTTCAGTCAGGAGGTGCTGAAAGTTCCACATCTTATTATGAAAACCTCCAGGAGAAGGCAAACATTCCCAACTAGCAAGAAGGAAAGTCATTCAAAGTCCACCATACAGTAACATCCTTCTTCAACAAGGTCACACCTCCTAGTGATATCACTCCCTGGACAAAACATATTGAAACCACCACATTCTATGCCCTGCCCCACATAGGATTCCTCAAACACATGACAATATCAGAGGCATTGATAGCAAAATATATTTAATCCAACTTCAAAATCCTCACATTCTATAGTTGTCTACCAGTATTTAAGAGTTTATAGTTCAAAGTCTCTTCTGAGATTCCTGAAATTTCTTAAAGTAATCCCTTAAAAAGTCAAAATTAAAATGAAAATCACACACTTCCAACATATCATGGAACAAGGTATACATTACCATTCCAAAATATTATAATGAGAAAAATTTTGACCAAAGCCAGAGGGAAAAACTCCAAACTCTGCATCTTCATGTCCAATATCAAAGTATTCTTCAGAGATCCAACTGCTGGCATCCTTGTTGACTGTTGTTAACAGATATGGCATTCAGTAGCAACAAATTTTGTTCTCTTGTGATGGTTCCATTTAATGTTAGCAGATTTCCTCAGGAGGTATCTCAGGGCTCTGACATCTCTAAGATCTTGACGTATCAAAGACAACTTTAACTTTACAGCTTCTTGTTTCAATGGGAGTTCGCTCAATTTTCTGGGTTCCTATAAATGGCTGGGATCACTTGTCTAGCTCTGCCCTCTGTAGTACTCTAGCTTCTGGTTGAAGACACTTCACATCTGCTCTCTTTATTGATCATCTCATGGTACTGTAACCTGCAATATGCTGGGGTATTTTCTGCAACTAATCTTCACCAATAGCCTCTCATAGACATTCTTCATGGTACCAAACCTCAACTTTTTTACATAAATTCTTAAGTCCTGGGGCACCAACTGCAACTGAGGCTGTATCTTTTTCAATGGTCTTTCATGTCCTCTAGCAGTGCCAAGATTTCAGCTGCTCTCCATGAACCCTTCATGCCTTTAAACCATGCCATCTTGGTGATAATTACATATTATCATGTCTGGCTCCCAGCATATTATCTATCTCTGAAACACATCTTTCTGTTCTCAGAACACAGTTCCCAGAATATTTCATCCCAGTGATGGAGATCTCATCTCATTCACTAATTTCTTAGCTTCACATAACCAGCATCAACTGTCCCTGTAACCCCTTCTATGCTTTACTCTAAAGCCAGTGTGCCAAATGACAAAGCTATTGCATGCTGGGACTGGAATATAGCCCTGCTTTTCTATTATTTCATTATCAGCTGTTTGTTTTCCAACTTCTTTACTACCTAAGCTTGGCTGTCCTTGAACTTGCTCTGCAGACTGATCTTGAATTCAGAGATCTTTATGTCCTATATCCTGCATGCTGGGTTTAATGGTATGTACCACTATGCCTGGTCCTAAGCCTTTCTATGGCCACTCTACCTCAAGATCTGGATCACAGAAAGCCTTCCGTCTCTGGATTGTAGTTCATTTCATATATACTCAAGTTTCCAAACAATAATAGCCATCAAAATCCATCACTTGCCAATTTGACATGCAGTCATATCTTCTTCTATTCAAATTAAAATAATAACCAGGACATCACAATGCCTACAATGATGTACCTATCCCATGTGAAACTGAAAATGAATTTTTCTCTGAGGTCAAGACTGTTATAATTGGTTTATCTCCTTAAACAAAGTATATAGCATCATTCCACTTCCTGGTATTCCTTTAAATCTTCAATTATATGTTTTTATTTTTCCTTTATAAGCGTGCTATGCTTGACCAAAACAATCCGCATAAGCAAGATCCACTGGACAAAATTTCTACTAGACTTTGTTGAGACTTCCTTTGCCAATGCAATTGATTTAAATCTCTTTACCTTAATCTCAGGCAGACTCTTTTAATCAGGGCAAAATGCAGCCACATTCTTCGCCAACATTTCATAAGATTTATCTCTTGGAAATATACTAAAATTCTTCTCCTCTGAAACATGTTGAGTCAAGTCCCCAGAGGTAAAATTACTCTCAGAACCAATGTCTACCATATTTCTTCTAGAATGTTCCACTAATCCCCACTTAAAACATTTTATTATTTTGAATATTCAATGTAATTAGATCCACATTCCTCTAAACAAAAACATGATCAGGCCTACCATAGCATTACCTGTGTCCCTGGTACAAACTTCTATTTTAGTTGGGGTTTTGTTACTTATGCAACTCTTGAAAAGGAATACATTTCATTGGGTCTGGATTACAGTTTTACAGTTTCAGGCTATTATCTCCATAGTGTGTATCATGGCTGGTTATACTCATATATTGTGCCGGAGGGGCCAAGTGTTTTTTTATCTTGATCTGAATGCAGTCAGATGGAGACTGTCTTCCATTGGCAACCAATGAGAATAGCTTGGACATAGGAAAGACCTGAAAGCCCAAACCCACAGTGACACACTTCCTCTTATGAGATCACTTGACTGGAACAAGGCTACCACTCTTCAGAGTGTCATTTGCTCTGTGCCAAGCATATTCAAACCACCACAAATAGTGCCAATTAACATTACAGTAATTAGAGGAGGTAAAGGAAAAAACAACCAGATGCACTGTGGATAACAGAAGACAAATTTGAAAAATTTGCTTTTAGTCTGAGTTCTTAAGGAAAATAAAAAAATGGAAGAAAGCCAAATTCTCTGCCTATTCAACTGTGGCAGGCAATAAAATCTAATGGGAATGTCATAGACTGAACCATGATAAAGCAGTTAGAGTAAAACAAGTCTGTACATGTACAGGTGATTAAACAATGACATTTGCTTAACTATACTTATGATTTTAAAACATTATTTACCTATCATTATCCACATTGCCTATTACATTTTGCAACATATTCAATGTTGGAACACATAGCTTCTACATAGAAAACCATCTTACAGAGTATGAATCTTCAATAAGGAGAGTCCTATCCATACTTTAGGGAATTATATTTAACTCAGGAGGAAAATAATAATATTTTCATAAATCATAAATGTATAAAAATATCTTGTATGACACGTAGGCATTTACAAGGGAATTATATTTCAAAAGGATCATAATGACTTCTTTTTTTCTCTAAATTCTTTTTTAATCCTTTCTTCCTTTTTCTTTCTTTCTTTCTTTCTTTCTTTCTTTCTTTCTTTCTTTCTTTCTTTCTTTCTTTCTTTCTTTCTTTTTTGCACTCCAGATTTTATTCCACTTCTGGTCCACCCTCCAAATGTTCTAGACCCCATATTTCCTCCTTGTCCCCCTGTTTTCATGAGGATTTCCCCAACCCCCACCTTCCCACCTCCCTACACCACCAGACCTCCCCACTCCCTGGGACCTCCAGTCTCTTGAGGGTTAGGTGTATGTTATGTGACTGAATCCAGACCCAGAAGTCCTCTACTCTGTATGTGTTAGGAGCCCCATATTAGCTAGTGTTTGCTGCCTGGTTGGTAGTCCAGTGTTTGAGAGATCTCAGGGTCCAGGTTAATTGAGAATGATGGTCCTCATACAGGGTCACTCTCTTCCTCAGCTTCTTCCAGCTTTTTCATAATTCAACCACAGGAGTCAGCAGCTTCTGTCCATTGGTTGAGTGCAAATATCTATATCTTACACTTTCAGCTGCTTATTGGGTCTTTAAGAAGGCACTCATGATAGGTCCCTCTTTGTGGGTGTTCAATAGCTTCAGTAATAGTGTCAGACCTTGAGGCCTCCCCTTGAGATGGATCCCAATTTGGGCCTGTCGCTGGACCTTCTTTTCCTCTGGCTCCTCTGAATTTCTACCCATTCATTTCTTTCAGACAGGAACAATTATGGGTCAGAGTTTTGATTGTGTGGTGGCAACAAGATCTCTCACTTGATGCCCTGTCTTTCGCACAGCTGCTGATATAGAACACACTAAGGGTTGGCTAAGTAAAAGGTGTCTAATTTACAAAAGCTATATGAAGGACAGAAGTGAAAAAAAAAGAGGACCACATCCATCAATTTTATAATTGATAGT